>JACFYI010003498.1:1076116-1112885 GCA_014898755.1 Handroanthus guayacan | reverse complement strand
ATTTTCAATATCCGTCAGAAAACGGATACGGATATCCGTATTCGATAAGTTAATCGGATACGGATATGAAAACAGTGTATCTGATCCGTTTACACCCCTAATCCCAAGTCATAGTGGAAAGCCATTATATCTCTTCATGGACAATATATGCATAGCCAAACCACGTAAACTTGCTGTGTTCTTCTTCGTTTTTCATTTATTTTTGTTTTTTTCAAACACAATTATATTTGATGTGGTAGACATGTTTAAAATTCACAATTGCAACTTTACAAATTAAGACTATCAATCTCCAATTAAGTATATAACTAACAACCAATAATCACATACGAGTACATTTATTGATCATACTATAAATATTAAATGTATGTGCGTCAAGTATTGTGTACAAAATGCTAATGTTATTATAATTATTGTTGATATATATTGTGCTATAACAATATTGTATAATTGATTCAAATTAAACAAAACACAATAATCATAGAGCAACTATGTATTAATCCATAGATATATTGGAGAGTTGTAATCATGTAACTACACACAATTGTTTCACTGCAAAAGTAAAATAAAACAAACTTTCATCGATATTGTATATACATTCATTGGTTCATTCATTAGCTGCATCAACATATGCAAATTTGTCATGCCATCTTGGCTCCTTAATCCTATGTTTGGGACAAGAAATCCATCGAAAAAACCCAAAAAAGAAAAAGAAAAAGAGAAAGACAAATGCGGAATAGTTTAACCGCAAGATTATTTCATTTGAAACATGAAAATAATTTTCCTTAAAATTTTCTTTTCTCAAAAATCCTAGATTCAAGCATTGGGTAACTAATTATAAATGGGAATTTCCCCGGGTGGGGGGGGAAGAAAAGAAATAACCACATAATTATTTGCATTAAATAGGGAATGATCGACATGGTTTATTCTACCTAGAATTTTGGCTGTTTGTGTAGAATGAATAGTGCCACCTTCTTAAATACGAACAACCAAAGGAATTGCATGCAACTGTATCTATCACTTTTTGGATAATATCAAACTAATATATACATATATATATTAAAAAAATATTTATTAAGCTTCTCTATTTTCTGAGATTCTAATCAATTTTTTTTTAAATAATTATTATTATGAGATCTTTTCGAATTCTCCAAACAAGAATAACTAATCAAGCCTTTTTACAGCATATTCCTCGACTTAAACTAATTGATCAGTACATGATAGATTTCATTTCGTCTCAAATTCATTAATAAATTTTTTTTCACTGATAAGTTCTACGATATAACTAAACTTAATTTTATAAGAGAACTTGCTTTTTTTGATGCAAAAATTCCCATTACTAACCAAAAAAAATATTTTAGCTAGGGGCATATCCAATAAATCCCCTTTTTTCATCTTATTATTATTATTACTATTTTATTTTTTATTTTTTATTGTTTTGGGCTAGCCCTTGCATCCAGGATGGGCATGGAGAATTAATTAGCAATCCTAATTGAATTAAGATGGTCCATCCCCCTTAATTGCTGTTAATTATTAAAGAGAGTAGTATTATAGGGTTTTTAAATAGGTAGAAATTATAATCCAAACACAAAATGGCCTTTAATCCGCAATATTCTCGAGTACCGTATTCCTTTCCCTAGCTTGTCGCTTTTGTATTTATGAATATTATATATCAAGGGTGTTATAATGCCTAACCAAATTGTTAACTACCTACATGAATGCTATATCTTTCCCTTTTTATTTGATTTTATGTTCATTGTCAAATAAAGCTACTCTTAATTATTACTTTAACTATGATAATAATTACTTGAAGAAAAGAAAAAACACGAATTTAAACGATGAATCGCCAATATTGACTTTTTTATGTTCCTTGCAACTCGATGATCTAATTAAGTGTAACGGGATGATTGCAACAATTATTGCTTTTATATGAGAATTGAAATTTTGAAAAATTAATGATATAAACAATGCTTGAAAAGTGATCATAAAAACTACATATCATTTAGTGCATATGTACATGGACTACAAGAAAACATCCCTCACCTCTTAACTAATGCATCATTTGTCATGGATAAAATTCCATCACAGGTAAATAATCGACAACTTTGATGGATTTGTGATGAATTACTAACGGCTTTAGAAAAAGGAGAAAAATATATATAAATGATGCAGTTATGATGAACTTGGATAATTATTCGCAATAACTTTTCACTTTGTGATGGAAAATTTCCCCAGAATAATTAGTTATGTAACAAACATCAATTCCATCATAGAATTAACACGTCAAGATTTCAAAGTCTAACTGTATCTCCATCGAATATTTGGGCTTGTCCATCTCTATAGTTATAAATTATAATCTATTTCTATGATTAATTATTATAAATTATTAATTTATTTTAATTGGTATCTAATTAAATACATGCAGTCATGCATTTGTCCATTTTTTCTAAGAAAAAAAAATGGAGAATGAAAGCGTTTTTGTTCATTGAAGTTGATAACCTCGTCTTCTTTAATGTTTTTACTGCCACATAGTTCTTCTCTATTTAAGCTTTTGCCACTGCCCCGTATCTGGATTCTTGAAAGGAACACAACATAGAAGACCTGATATATCTATGAAGTAGCACAATAGCCCTTTGTAATAAAAGTAATATGAAAAACAATATCCATGCTCTCCTGGGAAAGATACGTTATATAATCAAAAACTTATAAGTTTAATTCTCGATATAAGATGAGATCGTATCTTACCAGTTACCATCATAAACTTAACAAGACACGTAGATCCTTTTTCTACCGCATTAAAAGAAAATCACTTTTGTAAATTATACATATACATTCATTAGGGTGAAAATAGTGTTATGAATCCTTCAGTTTCACAATGTGCATATATATATATATATATATATGTTGCACTTAGCTTATTAAGCACCCTCAAATTAAATATAACCTTTTCTTCCGTTCATGCAATTACTCTTAAATTGAAATTTCATATCATTCACTTAGGTGTGTGTATATATATCTATATAAATACTCGTTTATTTGATTATATACTCAAATTAATTATATAAATACGCAATAAATGTTATAAAATAAAGTACATATATATAACATTAGATTTACCCAACAACAATATCCAACAGCAAAATATAAGTTCCAAGAATTTATCATGGTACATACAATCACAATAAACTAAAAAAAAGTACACAACTTATAAAAAATTGGCACAAAAAGCCGGATAAATAGAGCAGCTTTTTACAAATAGAAGGTCAACTCAAGTGAAGGCCCCCAAAAGGCAAAAGCATGAAAAGCAGAACTTATATCCACCATGAAAGGATCTAAAGGAAAACGATATCTCTGAACTGAATCAAATCCCAGAACTTGCTTCACCACCACCAACAACAAACAGAACATTTCCCCATGCAAATATTCCATAAACGGGAACATCACAAACTAAACTAAACAAGTAATTTCAACAAGAATCTTGTTAATTATAACATTAACTTGTAATTAAGTACTTAATTATAAACTACATAAATTACTACAGACAATTCTTGAAACAAGGTACATCATTCTTGTTAGAGATTCTTGGAAGTCGACTAATAATATGGAAAGTTTTAAGCATTTTGCACTTTAGCTGCAAAAAGACTTAAAGCTTCCTGGTAGTGAAAAATGTCTCCGAATATCCCGTTGGATGATGCATTAACAGGAATATTACCCCCATGAAGATCACTGCAGTAAGGTACTGTGCAGTTTCCTTCAGTGCCAAAGAAAACGCTACTGGAATTCAAGCTCTGATCAAACTGTGGAGCATCAATGGAGAAACCTAAAAGCTCGTTCTGAAAACCTGCTTTATTATTCTTAGCTTCATTCTCCTGTCTCATGAGAGAGACTTCAGCCACCGTACACGGCGGAGGAAACGACTCCATGGTAGTACTCTGCGGTGGCTCTGCTTTTACAGCCGCCGCCTTAGGTTTTGGGAAGAACCCGTTTAAGACTTCTTGTAATAAACCTGAATCGGACCTCTCAGTAGGGAAGAAATCCATGGAATCAGAAAGGGTATTTTCAAAAGAGGGTTCAAATTTTACAGAATTTAGAGAAGATCCCCAGAAGCTGGTATCTGAAACTATTGTTGCGTTCACACTTGTGGCTTGAGAAGTGGTATTACATGACAAATTCAACAAAGAAGAGGAGCCCATGAAGTCATTTGGAGTTGAAGAAGATGATGATGAACTATTGAGAAAATTCAAAGGCGTCATTTGTTCAAGTAAAGGCAAGTTGAAAGAATAAGTTTCAGAGTATTTTGAATTGGAAGTGTCGAGATAGTCACGTAGCAGAAGCATGTTTAGAGAATTAGTACCGCTTCTAAATGAAGATCCATTGAAATCAAGATTAGGGTTTCCAAAGGAAGACGACGAGCCAATCTGGCGAGAACCCAATATGGAGGGCTGAGATGATTTCGCGTAGTTGAATGAAGGGATGAGATTTTCCCCAGCAGTGTGAGTAGGAGAAGTGGGGTAGACAAAATTGGTCCTCGCTTTAACACCACGCATGGCACGAGCGGCGCAGTCGTAAGCGCACGCCGCCTCCTCCGCCGTGTCGAAGGTGCCGAGCCACCGCCGTTCTTTGGACTGCGGGTCTCTGATTTCAGCAGCGTAACGGCCCCACGGACGGCGGCGCACGCCACGGTACCTCATGGTGCCGCCGCTGGAGGCGGCGGCCCCGGACCTCTTGGTGGTGGTGCAGCGCTTGGGCACGGCGGTGGGTTGTAGAATGGGGTCGGAGTCTGTAGTGAGAGTGCCGTTAAGCCTTTTCAAGGCTTCCTCCATGACTGATCAATTACTGTTTGCAGATTAACGGAGAAAAAAATGAGGAGATGGGGAAATTAGTGCGGGGAAATGATTGAAAGGGATGACAACTATAACTTCAGCAGAGATGGAGAGGGGTTTTGCAGAAAGTTTGGACCTGAACCCGTGTGGTGAAGCGTGGGGTGGATGTGTATTTATAATGGGAATTCACATGCTCATGAGAGAGAAGATTTTTGCAGGGCAGTTATAGTTATTTTTTCAAATTTCTTATGTTTGTGGCAGTTTTTTTATTTCTTTTATTTTGTGATTTTTGATTTTGTATTCTATTAGTAGAATATATGGAAAGTGAATTGCATTCACGATCAATTATTTTCACTAGCATGCAGTAGATACTCGATGGGTGCGTTTGAGAGCAATGAAAAAATACATACTAGGTGTTGTAAGTACTTAATAAATGTGTGTATCTAATAATTAAGATATGATTAATATAATTAAGATATTTACATTCATAAACTAACAAAAGACGAGTTGACTTTGCAATGGGGTGTACGTGAGAGCGATTAGAATAAGTTAATATTAGGGAATGTTTTAAAAAACCTGTATGAAAATGTACTGTTAAGGTTTTGGCATCTTATATATAGTATATATAATGTTAAAGTATTTAAGATACTTGATATATATGCATAATGGAACAGGAAATGAAATATGTGTTGGAATAGATAATTGGAACTAGGTAAGCGGGTGATAGGCTAAACTTACTTAAAACATCTTATAAGATTCTACATACATCTTATGGATGTTACATTTATTTTATGGTAAAATTATTAAAGTATTTAGATAAAATAAGATTTTAATTGTAATTTATAAGATATTACTAATTGCAATTTCATAATTAATACATTTAAAATAAATAAGCATGTTAAGATCTTAAAAATAAATTAAATTTTTTTTACTTTTCTGAAGAGCTTACATAATACTAGCATCTTATTTTGGGTATGTATAAAGCTCTTGTCCACAAAAAAAATTATTAAATACTTTGTAACATCTTATAAACTCTCAAACATCATATAAGATGTTTTTGGAAATGGTAAGTTGCATTTTTGTTCCATAACTCAGCGTGCTATGGATTTTGGTTCCAAACTTATTCACTTTTTAGAATTGAGTCTTGTAAATTCGTCTTTCCCCGAAAGGGCTTCTGTTAGTGATACAATGAAGAAGCACAGTCAATTGTTATGTTTTGGACCAAAATCCAACCACACCTAACTTGTGGGATAAAAAGCGCAATTCACTCTTTTCCTCCACTTACACAATTTAACAGCTGATTATGCTTTTCTGTTAAATCACTAATAGAGAAACCCCTATGGAAGGCTAAAATTACTTTTCTGAAAAGCACATAAGTTTGGTATCAAATTTCCAAACAGACTGGATTATGAGACCAAAAATGCAATTCACTCTTTTGAAAAACTTATAACCTCAACCAAACACGCTTTGTAAGCCTTTTTGAAAGGTCACTACTCATGACAAGCTGAATTAAGAAAAGACTTGTCTAGTTAAATTCTAAAATTAAGGAGGCATTTAGAATTAATGAGACTTGTTTTTATATTTAGTCACGTCGTGGGCAAAAGATGCAAAAATACCTCGGTGAATTTAATTAGTAACTTTAAGTGACAATAAATATTCCAAATAAATGGTTATGGATTCAACTCATGTCGTGCCACTCGTTTTTTTTTCACAATTCCTATTCTTCTTCTTCTTCTTCTTTTTTTTTTCAGAACACCTTTAATTACTTTTCATATAATGCATGAAGTCAACTCTTTATCAGGGTTTTAAATCCATCTTCACGGATTCTGAGTGACATCATTAGACTTTTATATTTAATAATTAAGTTTATTTATAATAATCAATCTTATCCACAGTCCTGACAAAGTAAGATATACTATGAAGGCGAGAGCAAGGTGGAGGAGCTTGATTTTAATTAAGACATAAATTAAATTCTTATATTTCGAGGTAGGTACCCTGCAAAATTTTTATATGTAGCTTCACGTTTATAATATATGGTACATTTCTACGGAGAAGTTATCTTAATTAATTATCAAAATTGAATTAAGGGCACCTTTCTTTATTTTTTTTTGGGCACCTTTCATTTATATATATATATATATATATATGATTCTATGTGAATTTTATTTAATTTTATTCTTAATTTATGAAATAAGCTTGATGCTAAAGAGGGTTGTTTGAATAGAACATGAATTTTTCAATAAGGCCAAAATGGTTGGTTGAATAAAATATGAACAAGTTTTCAATAAGGGCTAAAATTAATAACATGCCCAAAGTGCTATAGATTTTGTTTGGTAAAATATTATATAGTACGTATATTAGCAATTTAATTTTCAAACTCTGGAGACCGTGCAAAGTTAATTAGAGACATTTAGGTTTCTTTTTTTATAAGAATTATGACATAGGCTCGACCACTTGGACCAACCTTAGGTGGGCGCCCCTCCTAAGTGCAATGAAAGTCACCAACCTAGACCATGGGCCTTCCTGATCGCCCATTGACCCCGTTCAGGTAAGCACGAAATAATTTAGGTTAAAAGATAAATAATTAGCAAGTAATGGAGGCTGTGCAAAGAAAATTCAAATATAAGACTTCAAAAGTACGAAATAAATTCCATGAGGGTACGGATTTAAAGACAGCTGACTCCTAATATTTATCTTACTAACTTTTAAATTATAACCCATAGGTTTTTGGCATAATTATTAAAATATCTTATGAGGTTTGGATATATAATTATCAATATAATTCTTAATTATCATTAGTTTAACTAACGGATTTCTTTTTTCTTTTTATTTTTTTGGGGTGAGGGGATTGGAGCCCAGAGCTCCCCTTAAAGAGGTATTTCAAGGGTAGGACTGTGTCATTTCACCCGAGGGGCTTTGACAATTAATTGACAAAAAACTTTACTGAACTTGCATTTACATTAGTGAACAAGGTTCTACTTGTAATAATTTAGTCAATTATATCAATATACTAGTTTTTTAGGAGTGTAATTGTCATGTTTACACCGGATGGGATCCTCTATTCCAAATGGCGTTTCATCTCTTATTCCATGTCTTTGAATATATGCAATGTATATTAAATATTTCCGTATAAAAATATTTGGTAATAAATGCAATGCACATGGCATGTATTCAAAGGTATAAAATAGAAGATGAAACACTATTTGAAATAAGGCGTCTAGTCCGTGTTTACACAAGCTCCGCTAAGCTTTCCGTTTGCTAAACTAACAATAAGGGGTGTACATAACAATAATTACCCAAATCTCAAGAGATATTTTGATAATTATGCCAAATAACATGAGTCTTTAGGTAATTATCCTTAAATATAATTTACTGCATATACATAGTCACTTAAAAAAAAAAAAGAACATGACGGAACCATGTATTTAATTTACTTAAATTTTTAAAAACTACTATCAAAATAGTAAACATGCAAGATAAAAATCATGGTAAAAAATGTACGTTAAACTATGAAGTGACGTGATCGTTCACATTATTTCATACTTTCACATTCATACAAACAACATTTATCCAAACAATATTATTAGAATGCAATTAATTGTTTTCCAAATATTGCTTCTTACATCTTGAATTAATACAACCTGGTAAAGTTGAAAAAAGAAAATTTGGCATTAATTTATTTACTAAGTTAAAATCAAAATAAAACTTCAGATATGGTAAATTAGATCAAAATTGAAGTTGAGGTACTAATCATGCAACTTAAGTGAAACTTCAAGACCATAAATGTCGTGATTTGTCCTTTACTATTTGATATTTACATACACACTATACATATAACTTTTTTTTGTAAAATCAATATCCAATTTCACCTTAAATATATCTTCAAAAAAAAAAAAAAAACCCCTTGAATTTGCATGAATTTATTGTCATCTTCCCTCGAGGTAACGTCCTAATTATTTGAACTTTCTTTCACGATGAAAATAATAATACCCGCAATAATAATATGCCAATACAACAGTATAAATGTTCAACCACCATAGTAATATTTATATCCTTCTCTTGTGTTCTGAGCCATCGTCAGCCCCAGAGAACAATTTAAGCTCCAAATAATATGCATCGGCTCTTAATCCAATAATAACATTAATTTCCCTCTTAATTAAATATATCACAATTAAAATTATATCTGTAAATGGCTATTTATTTTTAACTCCAACCCGAAAAATTAAGTGAAAATCAATTTGGAATTGTGACAGCAGAAAAACTACCGGACACTAATACCGATTGGCCATTTCCAAGAAAAAGAGAATTAATATATAGCGAGTGATAGGATGATGTCTGAATGTTCTTCAAAAGGAAAAATAAAATAAAATAATAATACTTGGTATATATTTTTTTAACCTCATGGATTAGTCATTATTCTAGTGATAAAGGGCGAACTCTTATAACCAAAAGGCTATGATGAGCTCAACTTTTACCTGTGTTTATGAACCTATTATATATCGACTAATATCTTTAAAGGATAATTACTTCAACACCTTATGAGATTTACCATAATCATCATAATATCTCCTGATATTTAGATAATTATCATTACACTCTTTGAAAATTTTAAACATTACAAGCATATCATATTGTAATTGTAATATTATGCAGCAGTATATAAGGTCTAACTGTAATTATGCATATATTTAAGGGATTTAATTGTAATTATGCGTAATTATACTATACATTAGAGAGTATAACGGTAATTATTCAAATATCAGGAAGTGTTTTGGTAATTGTAACAAACCTCAAAAATACAGAGAGAATTATTCCTGTATTTGGTTTTTTATGGCATATTAGTTTTATTAGAGAATTTTTTTTGTCAGTTATTAATTTTTAAATATTATTGACCTCATATATTAATGTTAGAGTTCTTTTTTTTTTTTTGATAAAGTATATTAATGTTAGAGTTCAACGTGTGGTTTTTTTTTTTAAATTTTTTTTGGTTAAGAAAAAAAAAAAAAAACGTTTTCTAACCTTCAGTAAGGGTCAGTGTCATAGTGTCTAAATCCAACAAGAAACGCGATTTTCGGGCAAGGTAAGATTGACGAAGTGCGATTTTAGTTTACGAGTTTCAAGAAAGTTTCACTTTTCATCTTTTTGTATACATCCTTTGTAAGAATGATTACACTGGCGGCGCTCAGATTTTGTCTCTCTCACTTTGGTGTACTGTAAAAACTGTTTGTTTATTTTATCATATTTTTTCATTCATTTGGAAAGTCTTATTGGTATATTATGTTTTGACCCTTTTTAGGTGCAGGTAAATCTGCTGGTTGCTTATATATATATATATATGTATTTGTGTGTGTGTGTGTAGTGTGTGTGTATGTATGTATATGCATGTGTTTAGGGGCAGTAATTGTTGTTTAGGGTTTGAAAACCAAGGGTTTAATTTTCACATGGCTTTGTCTGGAAGTAGCTAGGTTTGTATAGGTTCTTTAGGGTTGGGTTTTAGGCTTCTGTTGGCAGATGGAGACTAAAAGTTGTACCCCCAAATCAGAAAAAGGACGGAACTTGTCTATTCTACTAGATTTTCTAATTCTTCTCCTCTTTTTTATTGCAGTTTATTGATATAAAATATTGGGGTTTTAATTTGTGTGTGCGCGTTTTTTTTTCTTTTTTTCTCCCTTTCTGGGGTGGGGACTTCTTGATTTTATGAATTTGTGGGAGGTTATTTTTTTGGATTGAATTTGTGAGAAATTATCGATGCATGTATTTAATAGTTATTTGCAAGAATTTATTCATGAAATTTAGAATAAGCTCGAGTTGAGTTATATATATATATATGAGAGTTTGTTTTTTGTTCTTCTTGTGATGTTCTAATTATTAAATTATATAATTTTAACTTTTTTAGGTAATTAAATTCAATTAATAAGCAAGGAGAATTAAAATCTGTATGAATTGATTTCTTTTTTAAGATGAGTTTTCTTATGTACCAAAAAGGTATGAATAATTATTTACTGATTTGTTGGAGACACTTTTTTTTTTCTTTATAATTCTGATATTAGTATGAAATAACTAGTTTAGCCTCCAGGTAGAAATTATTTATCCCTTTGTGTCAAAATGACAATTGAGGATTGACT
Organism: Handroanthus guayacan; assembly: GCA_014898755.1. Classification (NCBI taxonomy): domain Eukaryota; kingdom Viridiplantae; phylum Streptophyta; class Magnoliopsida; order Lamiales; family Bignoniaceae; genus Handroanthus; species Handroanthus guayacan. The sequence continues at coordinate 1,101,940 of JACFYI010003498.1, read as the reverse complement.
TACTTTTTGCATTCACCTTAACTTGAAATCCAAGACACATTGAGGTCGTTGGGGTGCTCAAATAACCCTTCTTTGCTCAAGCTAGTAAAGAAATTTAATTTTAGAAAAAGATAATATGTAACTAGTAAAAAAATTATAAAGCTGTTCATATCAAATACTTGTATATTTTATTTAATAATCAATATTTGTTGATCTTATATATCAACATATAAAATGATCACTTTCGATGGGTTTAATATAATAAATCTGTATCATATATATGGATTGAATTATATTGATTTAGGGTTGGATCAAATTCGATCCATTTGAGATGTTGGATAAAGTGTCATTTTAATTTGGGAAATTAATACATATATAATTGAAGAATAAATGCATCTTTCTCATTATGTCATATCAAATTCCAATTCTAAATCTAAAATATTCAAGCTTAAAACTCAACTCTTAATTCTTTTTTTTTTTTTTTTTTGAGAGAAAAGGGAATATTAAGATAATAAAATCTTAATTCTTACCAAACAATATCATTCCCTAGATATGCCCTACCAAGGCTAGACTTTCGTTGGTCCGGAGAACTTAATTGGTTAAAAAGTATTGACTTATTGGTGAATTTTCTTATGTTTATTTAATTTAAAACAAAATTGTATTAAACTTAACAGTAATTCCATTAAAGATATTATCCATTTTATATATCCTAAACATTTTTTTTAATTAACTAGTTATTTATAAACTTAAGATATATTTACATGGCCTAATATCCTAATATATTCGGTTAATCCAACCATTAATGTAAAACAACCTAGTTTAATCAAAACTTAAGATTAATGGAGATTAAATTCTTAGTGAATATTATTAATAAAGTTAGCTGCAGAATATGTATTTTATCATAGTTTATCTCACCAAATTAAAATTTTATGCCACTGGCCCATATGAATTATTCGTTGTCCTTTTTTATTTCTTATTTTTGAGAGAGAGAGAGAGAGAGAGAGAGAGAGAGATGCAGAGATGTGTATTGAGTATTGAGTAATAATAATAATAATAAATTTTTTACATTCGGGTTTCATGAAAATGCCAGGTAAATAAACATGCAAGTCAAACCGTGTGGATCGATATGCAATTAAACAATCCCTCAGTATATATAATGAAAATGGTCCTATATCTTTGAATGGTGTTATTTAATGAGGTAATAATATTTCAATCCTAATGATAATCCACTACTCAGTTCATTAAGGCCAAGTGGGAACTTCTCATAATTAGCAAAGTACGTATTAGTCACGATCGATTTGAATGGGTCTAGAACCTCTCTCCTAACTATATAAAAATAAACAAATGATGATCATTAAGTATATCTTCAACTTAATCAAACTATAAGACATCTTATTAGATGTCAAAAATTGATTCATAATTTGTTTTCTCTTTTAGAAGAGCTTATAAGTTATCAAAAAAAAAAAAAAACTTTTTTTCTTTCTTTCTTTCATTTTTTTTAATAAGGTTAGTAATTTGTAATGTATTGTTAAGATCTTAACTTTTCTCTTCAATCTAATTTAACTATCTTAATTATAAAATAGTTATGATTAATATCTTATAAGCTCCAATATCTTATTTGATTCAAATACTTTAAAAAATAATTTATTTTTAACATAAGATCTAATATTTTAAAAACATTATATAAAACATAGGATCGACCTTATAAAATGCTTAATATATAGCCAAACACCCTCTTCACCATAAGAAAACATCCATTCATCACAAACGAAAGATTCTTGACAAAAATGATTCCGTTACAAATAAATTTGTGCATAATAAATTTTTATAATGAATTTTCAGTCGTGAAAGTTTCATTACAAAAGTTAGTTTTGTAACAAATTAACTTCATTTACATAATAAAAGTAATCAGTAACAAGATATGTACTAACGAATTTGAGATGTAACAAAATTTATCAAAGAACCATGCATGTCAGTGAATGATTTCATTATATCTATAATGAGTTTTTATTTCTGTTAGTAAAGAAGATACCTAATTTCTTATAGTGCTTATACAATATTTTCTGGTAGTGTCAATTTCCATTAATTACTTGCTAATCTTTAATTAATTTGATGTGTGTTCTCAACACAAAACTCTTTATCAATGCAAATCAATACAATAATAATTCGATGTGATCAAATAGTTCTATCTTTAATGATCAATCTCTATATTGAATGATGAATCCAATTATTGTCACATAAAAAATAAGCAAAATAATTTTTTTCTTTCCTTCTTTTTTTTTTTTTTTTTTTCAAGTTTCCACTAAAGACGAACAACAAAATGTACAGGAAGAAAATAATTCAAGATTTAATTATCAAGAGTAATGTTCTGACAGAAATTAACGCATGAGAATTGAATTATGTGCCATTATATATATATATATATATGGACATATTGTTAATCAATAAAATACGAATAAAATGAAATAGTACTGTCTGCAGCTGGCCTCGAGAAAAGTTATAAATTGAAGTATCATTAACCAATCTCTTGCCAGAAATTTAGGGGAAACAAATGTACTTCTTTTTTAGGCCAATGACATAGCACTTCACCAAACAGTATTCATCAAAAAAAAAAAAAAACAGTATACATCATAACTAATTTAAAAATACAATGCAAAAATATAGGCAAATATTATAATTTTATCGTGATAATTTAGTACTACAGGTCTATACTTACTCTATGTTGGATTATTATTATTATTATTATTAGTTTTTTCCCTTTCATTAGGAACATTTCAAAATAAAAAATATGTTTAAAAAAATACTGTGACACAATTAATAAATCTCAACTCCTGTAGGAGAGTATTAATATAATAAATATTTTTTTGTGATACTTAATTTTGTTGCCGTTGAGAAGTCAAGGGGCTTGAGCCTTGCATATAATTAAGCTTCTTTTCATTATATTTGATTTGAGATACATCTTCGAAGCAAAAATCTTCACTAATATTTCGATGTCAATTCCGGTTTATCATCATTAGCGATGTTTTTGAAAATTGCAGGTCATGTACTTCTACTCAAATTCGGGAACTATGATAATTAATTTTCAATCTTATTCCATACAAAATTAAACGCTTGTGTATTGGCTCCACTTTGCAATTTACTTTTAAATACAATGGCTATTCATTGCAAAATTACGTTTATAAGACAATATATATATCAAAAACATTTGAGCTTAGTGATTGATCTAACCATAACAAATTTGTATTTAAAATTCTATTTTGGTACACTAGACAAGTTACTCGGGAATAAAAGATTGGGCGACTACGTTATTAAAATTAATATCTTTTATTTCTGACCCTTTGTCTAATAAAATTTAGTCCTATCTTACATAGAAGTCAAGGAATGTGATGCTTAATTTATACGGTCTTCGTGGAATAAGCACATATTCGATACCATGTTCCACTAATACGCTAACAAGACAATGCATCACACATGCTTAATGATAGATCTTATAACTATTATCGATTTTGTTTCAAAATTATATTCCTGTAAACACTACAAATACCCCTTCACTAATGAACTTGGGAGGAAATTATAATAAATTTCTATAATAATTATTCAACTTGTGATGAAAAACTCAATAGTAAAAATAAGTTTCATAACAGATTTCAATCTTACCGTAGAGCTAATAAATAATAGTACTATAATAAGGAATTTGAACCGGAGCAAAATGGATCCCAAAACCATGCATGTCTTTTATGAATTTAATTAAATCTGTGATCAATGAATTTTTTAATAGTGAAATTAGGTATGCTTTCTTGTAGTGACAAACCAATTAACTAGGATATATAATTGAAAAAACCATTAAAATCATTAAATTTTTTTGCTCACCTCGCATTTTGTTGGTAGGTGAATTCCAAAAATATTGCAGAGGGCTTCTATATACCAATAAATAAAATTAAATTCAAGGGAGTCATAAATTAAATTTTTGCAAGGAAGGACAAATGGTTATGAATCGTTGCAAGTCTCCCCACCACTCAATTAACCCTCGCTCCGTATATATATATATATATATATATTTAAATGAATATATGTTGTAAAAGTAATAATTTAGATAGTAATTAATGGACATAATTGATTAAACTAGAAGTTCTTAATTAATTTTAATGTGGCAGAAAGGAAATAAAAAAATAATTTATTTAAATACAAAGAGTAAATGCATGGGCGGGCAGGGGCCAGGGGGAACAATAAAGGCCAACTAGATTTTAACGACAAGAGGGAGATCCTGTCAGAGAGCATGTACACTAATCAATGAAAAGACTACAAGCTTTTTTATTTTCCTCTGTTTTGCAGATTTTCTTGAAGTTGTGTTGTACTACATCGGAATGTATAGGTTCCCATGCACATATGCTCCACCCTGCAGATATTTCTTTTTTAATTAATATATGTGTGTGTGTGTGTGTGTATGTGTATGTGTATCTTTTCTGAAAAATAAATAGTAAGAATAAGAATAAGATATTTAATTTTGGAATTAATATATGAGCGAGGGGAATTTAATTTGGGCATTGTCCATCAGTTTTTTTCACTCCTTTTTATTTATCTCAATATTTATTTTGTTCTTCTAAACACACTGCTTGTAGTTTGAACAATTGTTATTATTAAAAATTGATGTTAATAGAAAATATGAGTGTTTGAAAGTTATCACAATTTTAATATGGGTTGTGCAAAATTTATCATGGCCTATAATTTTGATGAGTGTTTTTACTTCGATATAGACAATAATAAATTTTCACTAGATGTGAAAATTAATTTAGGGGATTTATAATTAAATTAAATATAATTGCACATTTGGGGAGAGGGCCTTTAGATAATTTTTTAAGTATTTTATTCTCATAGGTTTTGAGATGCATTTTCTGTTTTTTTCTTTTTTTCTTTTTATAAGTAAATTTATCAATAATCTATGCCAGCCGAATAATATCTAATGTCATCGAGTTGATGATGAATATAATCATCATCAAAATGATTATAAATTATTAAATAAGAATATGACATGTTAGAGCGGCTTGAAGCCATCTTATATAATTTAGCAACGTTCCTTTTCATGTTGGATTACAAAAAAGGAAGAATTTGAGTGGAAGATATTGTTGAAGTTATTTACGAACTTTATAAGTGTTAATATGTTGAGTATGGGTGGAGGTATAACTAATATGTTAAATCTTTCGCTAGGAGGAAATTAGTATTGAACCAAACATACAAATTCATTAATTATCTATTACAAGTAGCTAATATAGTTCAATCATGAATCTAGCTAGATACAAGAATTACTTGACTCTAACTCATCTTGGAATCTATATGAATTAGGTTTGAGTTCCACTTGAGCTTAATTAATTTGCGTTAAAAGTGCAAAACAATATGCAAACATGGAAAAATTATGTTTTCCTCCATTTCGTTGCGATAGTCTGATGAATTGAATTTTCATAATTTATCAATTTAGAACATTATAGTTCATGCAAAAATTAATCATTCTATGCAGGAATACTGGAATGAAAAAGTCCATCTCCGTTCCGTTTCACCCATTTTTTGCTGTCCCGCTAACCCAAAATTCTCTTATATTTCTTGTCACGCAAGGGAAATTAATTAGTGCAGTGAACAATACAACAAGGCACATACAAAAATAGATATAAATCAAGTATGTAATAGTGAAATTAATGAAGGTTTTAGAATCTGCAGCCTTGTTTTTCTGCAAATAGCAGTGTGTATATAAAGACAAACGAACAGTATTATGCGTTTGAGTGGCAGAAATAGATTCGATTAAAGGTTTTACGGTACGTATTGCCTGAACAAGATTAACGCTTAGAAAATCTAATTTTATCGTTTTTGAATGCATCTACAGTAAATAAATGCTCTCTATGCATGCCTTTATGTACGGTTGCTAATTTTTTTTAAATAAAAACTGTCAGATATTTAGTTAATACAAGAGGGTTTTTTTTTTGATAAATAGTTAATACAAGAGGTTTGATTGCTAAGAAGATTATTAAAATTTTCTTGAAAAGAAAAGTTACAATAATGGCCGGATACATGTAATTCGTTATAAATTAGACGAGTGTTTTAAGCATATGTTTATATATCACTATAAGAAAATACCACATTCACAAATGAAAAAATTCAATGAAAATTTAAGAAACCCATCAAAAGTGACAAAAAGTTGAGTAACAATGTGAAAATTATTACTAATTCTGTATAATAGTGACAAAAAATTATATTTTGTCACCAAAAAATTAACGAACTTAATAGGGGCAATAATGTATTTATATTATCACTGTTGACAATTACTGTTACACATATATAGTGACTATCTAGTGACAATAAATACTTTGTCACTAAATTATAATGACAATTTTTATCGTCATTGGATTATCACTATACATGTATCACTAATTGTCTATCATGACAATTTAAAATATCACTTTTCGTTATTAATAAGCTATATAGTGACAATACAAAATATATTGTCACCAAATATATATAATTAGTGATAAAATAACAGTTATTGTAAATTAATATTTATTATTATTGATAATTTTTATATTTTCACATAATTTTTTGTCACTTTTTTTTTTTTATTATTATGATAACGCCTAAATATCTTTAAAAAATACACATTTCAACGATAGGATGTACACCTACAAGAATTATGCATGCAATCTAATTAAATTCCTTGACATCCACGACTTTTAGGCACGTTATTAATGTAGCCTTATCCTTGCATTTATGCCTATTAATAAATTTATATTTGATTTTCATGTGGTGCCATATGGGACTTTACTAGACTATTAGCTGTAAAGCTCATTATTTTCTGAGAAATGGTTGAAGTCATACGCTCCATTATACCACTTCTCATTAAGGAAAAGGGAAAGAACTTTGAGTACTCCTCTAATTAGGACTAATTAATAACAGTATTAGTTTAAGAATTAACGGAGAAAAATGATTAACTAATCACATATATACTTCCACATTGATGACAATTATGAGCATCACAAAATAGGTAGCTAGGGTTATAGTAGTTAATCATCAATAGCTCTTAGCTGAACTATGCTTCAATTAAGATAATTGGTGGCCCTATATATTGGGTAACAATAAATATTTTCCATTTTTTTTTCTTTTTTCTTTAATACTAGCAATTGTTGCATACTATCTCTATGTGTAAGCAATTGAATTGTTTTTTCCTTAATCATACTACACTTAATTTAAGTGTTAGATGTGTATGTATTTTTACAAACATATCCATCATATTTTTTGAAATAAATCAATCAATCAAATCATCAAGTTAGATTCATAAAACTTTGTAAATCTAACCATATTTTCATTTTGCACGAAAATGAACAAATGTAATAAGAACATATTCATAACATATAATAGAAAATATATTCAAGCAGTATTCAAAATTTGCTTCTTTAAAACACTTGCATTGGTTTTGCTTCTTGAACTCAATAATAAAGAACCCATAATTAAATAACATTTAAAAACTAATTTATTTAACGAACAAAACTCATTAAGCGGATTTGATGCATCAATTAAATTAAAGAAATATTTTCCGCTAATTAACATCTACCATCAAGATTGATTTCTAATTTTAAAACTCAATTTAGAAACAACCAATGTTACTTTTAATTGTATAGAACATCATGTATATAAATGGTAAATTTGAATATATATATATATATATGTAGAAATTGGTATCCAACAAAAATTTTTCTTTTTTTATATAGTATAGATACACTGTTTGACTTTCCTATTTCGATTTCCCTTTTTTTCCTTTTTTTTTTCTCCCTTTCAAATTATAAAAGGAATGAGCTTTGGTTTTAAGGAACCGCCCAAACGATGACGATTTACCATCTAATTGAAAATTTTAAATAGCTTACAATATTGTTATCTATTGGTTATTAAAGAACTATCATAAGAAAATATCGGGGACTAGAGGTGATGTTTAATTTAATTCTAATTACATTTATCATAGTTAGGGCAATTCAAATTTTATCCGTAAGTACCCAATCCGTCCCAACTTATATGAGACGAGTTTTCAACTTGTCCCATATCATAGTTGTGTAGGGCAAATTGGTTCTTTTTTTGCTACGAATAGGGTTAAGTTCGGGTTTAGGGTGAACCCGCCTCAAGATATAAAAATATATAATATATATTATATAATATAAATATATATTTTATATGGTATAAAATATATTACATACAAAATACAATATATATTTATTTGTAGGTATTTTTCTTTTCTTTTTTTTAATGAAAGGATGCATCTTTTGAAAAAAATAATTTTATATAATTTTATAGTACATATTATGATATTTCATTAAATATATAATGTGTAGTATCTAAAAGAAAAAGGATATAAGTACGAGTAGAGTTCTATTATTATATTGAAGTTAAGGCATGAATTCTCAACCTTAAAACCTATAGAGACGAATTAAGATATATAAAAAAAAAAAAAAGAAAAAAGAACAATTTTGGATGTAGATAGAACTAGCACCTACTCGCCCTATTGTCAAACATATATATCCATATATCTATCCACATATGACACAGTAAGTATAATGTATTTGACTGAAGGTGTAACTAGTTGGTTATTCTAGATCATTCATACATAGGACGAATATCACTCTTTACTAATAAAGATATTCTTGTCATTTAGATCTTTTAATTTCCTATCACCTTAAAAAATGTAGTTGTCTAATTTTTTGGTTAATCGATTGCATGTACAAATTTTTTATAATTCAAACTATAAGTTAATAAAGATATTCTCTACCATTAGTCTGCATTATGTAGACCTGTGAAAATGACATTTACTACAAGAAAATATTTTTTTATTAATGAAAAATTTGTGACGGATAACATTTCATGAAAAATAGATGATGTTGTGATAGATTTATGATGAATTCCTTATATTATGAGTAATGGCACTTGTGACAAACCTGTAATTAATTTCTAAATAACTTTTTAGTTTGTAATGAGTCCTCATAAAAAGTTAGTTATGTGACACGGATTTCAATTCTGCCATAAAATTAATCATTAGCAAAGTATATATTAATGAACTTGTGACGAAACAATTTGTAATGGAATATTAAGTTGTATTGAATTAATTTTCTATTAGTAAAGGACCTGAAGGTGTTATTTTTTTTTGTAGTGATTACTGCCCCTATTATTGCTTTGCGAATTTACATAATACATGAATTTTTCTTGCCAATTTTTTAGCACATAGGATAAAACGGTCAAATTATATTAAAAACCAATCAATTTCACAGTTCTAGACACGTATGGCGAACTATCTTGATGAAGGATTTTTTTTCCTAATTTAAAATTTTATGAGGGCTTTGATGCTAATTAATTTTTTATAAAATTTATTTTATCAATTACACATCGATCGCAACAGGAGATGCTTGGAAAAGCCTCTAAAAACTATTCTGTATTAATAGTTTAATACAACTGGGAAAATTAATTGGGAAAAAGAAAAAAAAGTGAAATGGGTATAATTACTGGGGATCCGTAAATCCCCAAAACCTTTAGTCAGAACTGCATTTCAATCCGATTGCAGTGGAGATATCTTTGGATTAGACCCCAAGGTTATGGCTGTCTTTTCGAAGCAGTTCTGTATAACACAATTATTTTGTCTCAAAAATCCCTTTCTCTCTCTAATTCTAATTATGTAACAGGAGTTTCGTATTGTTATTTAATTTATTATTTTTTTTGGCAACATATTCTTTTAGTGCCTAGAGGTTTAATGTTTAATTGTCCTATAAACGTGATCAATTCTATGGTTCATAATCAAAGTTCTTTATAATTTGTTTTGATGGTCCTTCACGTGTTGAAGAGTTGAAGTCATGTCTAAAAATGAGTACAAAATTTCCAAAAACCCAACCTATCTTCCAGCATGTTTTATAGTCATGTCCTAGAAATTAAATCACTTTATCCAGAAGTTCTAGAAGCCAAATTTTATTCTTGAGGTTGATATACAAAATCTCAAATGAACACATGGCATGACTTATATTTACAATATTTCACAAATATTTTGATTGTTTTTTTTTTTTAAAAAAAGGACGATGAATCAAAATTCTAAATCCATTTGGCATTACAGAACGATATGTGTAAATTTATATTTGTCAAGAAACGAGTTGCATCATCTTCAGATGAAAAATATTTAATAGTGTTATCTCTTTTCACCAATTATGCCATATAACTGCAGATTATGATCAAAATTGAATTATATAGTTCACAACTGGACGGTGCTATGATTTTGTAGAGGCAATTTTTTTAGCTTGGTCCATTATTTTTTTCTATTATAAATCTATACTTGATTGTGTGTGTGTGTATATATATTCTATATTTTTTAATTATTTTTTTCAAATTAAAAAGTTTAGTCGTTGCAAATGTCCGCTCGAAACATGATGACTGTGAAGTAACACTATCCAAACAATTTCTCCAAGATATGCGATTTAGAAACAGTATTAGTCAAATATATATTTTTTTTAAATTTCATAACTCAGAAAATTCTAACAGGATCCTAATTTTCAGGGAAGCCACCATTGAGATAGGCCCTCAGTTATTGTAGGAGGCTAATGAGTACTTAATTAAGTTTATTATTGGCTGAGAGAATCTAAGGGATGGTGTCTATAAAAGATTGGCATCCTCAAATAGTTTGCTATCATAGGTGATCGGTGCAATATTGCATGAGGGTACGTAGTGGTTGAGAATGATTTGGCGATGCCACGATTCCCTACTTGTTTTAAAATACTTATATATAGATTGCCTGTCAAATATAAAGATGTCCTATCTCGTGTCATACCTTATATCTTTGTTAATGGAAATAACTTTATGCCAACAATATATGATATTTAACCTTATTAAAGAAGAAGTATACGTGTAGCTTGAAAATTATAATATATAACACCCTCCATTATTACATTGACTGACAGAGCAAGTGTAACGTTACAAGTAATACACATTTGAAAATATAAGTACTTTAGAATAGTAAAGGGTCTGTTTGTAATTGATGTTTCATTTATCTAGTTTTAATTCAGAGTGTCCAAAATAATTATTACACATTCTTCGCTAGAGATTTCAATTAATTAGTTTTTTTAACTAATTACGACATATATATTGTGTTGTCTAATTCTCCAAATCACGGAAATGCTTATGTAGTTAGGTCAAATTATTAAGACAATGTTTATTCATGTTTTGTACTAAAAAGTTTTCTTCCAAAAAACAAATGTAAACATTAACCATGTTTTACAGAGAAAAAGATTTGAAAAATCTTCAAATTCCGTCACTATTAACAAATTATCACTAACTACCAAATTTCATTAACAATCACATCAATCATAACATACACATATAAATTTTATAATTAAAATTACTTTCAAAAGATATTACTTAATTAAAATTTCTCCTTACTCACCAAATAAAAAGTAATTTGATTTGACATTTACATTGAAAATTATCTCCTTCCAAAATATAACTAAATATTACTTTATCCCTCCAAATAATTTCTACCTACAAATAAACAAACATTTTTCACATTCTCCAACCCACTTTCAAAACACTTTTTTCTAAATACTATTACATAGAACATAATAAAACATAAAAAAAACATCGCCTATATATATGTTAAGGTAAATATCCTTATAATAAAAATTATGTTCCCAATGTGTATCATATCATATATATGCATGTCATGGTCTTCCATGCCAGTACAAAAAGAAGTAGGGAGAAACTCAAAGAGCTCTTTTGATATATATATTTTTTTTTTTGAACTTTTTAAATTAAACTTTAGTTAATTTAATGTATTTCAAAATGGATTTTTCTTTTAAAACTCTAAATTAAAGAAAAGGTAATAAAATTAAAACAACTATATTTACTACTTCCATTATAACTTTCTCTCCACATGTATTTTTTAAATTTTATTGATAAAAACTTTTGCAAACACCTCATAAATGCTCTTAATTCTAGCCAATGTCATGTGCATGCACATACTACTTATATATGCCATTACATTATGGAGAATTTATTCCATGGTTTTAATTATATTGCTTTTATGTGGGGATTCCTACTCTACTTGGTACTTGTTAAATTATGCAGCCTTTCCCCACATTCCCCTCATAACTACACAAATAATTGTTATTAATCATGCTTTAATTCTCCCATTGGTACAATGCCAAACATTAATTAAATAACTTGATATATATATATTGTAATTCTTAGAAAATTTGATTAATTACATGGTTAAATACAGTTATAAAATACTAAAAATTAGCTATATAAAATCATCGTCTCTTATCAAAACATGTTGAATTTTGGAATACTAAATATCAGCCTTAAGTTTGCATCGGTTAGTTGGCAAAAAAGTTGATCAGAATAAAAGAAATTCTATAGTTTTTCATCACTTGATGTGCAAATAATATTAACAGTGCATGTATATATACATGAAATGTATAAAAGAGTATGTGCACTTCTTATATTTTTGCAGGAATAATCATTTTCTATCCTATTTTCAAAATGTACTCTCTATTTTTAAAAAGTAATAAATTATAAAGTAAGAAAATCAAAAATATTTTTCACAAAATTTATCTCATTTGGTCACATGATAAACTTAATAATTCAAGCATATTTTATTTTTGCAGAAAACTTGGGATCATCTCATAGAACAATGTTTTATAGCATTAATTTCCATAAATTAAAATACTTGTCATATATTATGAATCTCTGATGAGTCCGAATGTTTCCTGCGTTAAAGAATTTCTAGTCAGATTCTAACCTTCCGCATGACTTGGATTCATTATCTTCCTTTCTTTCTTTTATTTTTAATTATTATTTAATTTTTTCGAACTCTTATCTAGAATCTGTACGTAATTATATATAAAATTAGCTGGAAGAATATCACAAGAATAGTCACTCTACCATCATAAATATATTTCATAATAAATTAACATTTGCTATTGATACTTTATGCCTAATCTAGAACACTAGTTACAAAATTAATTTTATAACAATTTTTTCCGTCCATCTTTTTGCGCTCACGACTTGACCAAAACGTACACCAATTCATTAATGGATAACTCGACCATAAATTTAATGAAATTTGTTGCTAATAGTAAGATTCTTTAATGGATTTTGTGTTATCAAAAATCATTTAGTATGTATATGCATGTAACGAAACTAAAGTCTATCATAAATATTTCTTGAGGTGATATTTCTACCACACCAAAAAATTATATAAAAATTTATTACAAATCAATTACATGTGACGTCATTCATATATATTTCATATTTTTGTGAATTTATTAGTGTCCAATCACAAATTTATCACAAATATTATCTATGTGTAATACAATTCCATCGGTCACAAACCTTTCCATTGGCAAATACATCCACGTTCTCCTGTACCGGACATTCTAAAATGTTTTCTTTTTTTGAAAAATATCATTTCATTCAGAGAATTAAATTAATAATTTTATAACCAATGAGTAATAGTAATTCCTACAACATAACGACCATAGATACTAATAATTCTTTTCGATGAGAAATAGATACCAATAATTCATCCATGAGAAAAAAGATGCTAATAATACAAAAGCGAAGGGATATATCACATTCACATATACCTATGCACATCTGTGACAGTGATGACAGTCCTCTCTCTGACCATTTTGTCCCCTAAATTAAACTAATCTTACGCTGAAACCTCTATATATATGTATTATGACAAAGCCTGTAATAATGTTTAGCCTCAGCTTTCACACCCCATGCATTGCTTTTGGATTTAATGCACGTCTTAATGCATGCTCCCCTCAACTTCCTATTTTGTCCATACTGTTTGGCATGTTATGCAAGTCTTTGATATATTAAATAATAGATATTTGAACAAACTACAAATTGAAAAAAAAAAGATAATTTCCTCACTACACGAGGATTAACCTAATTACAGAAAATTTTTTATGTGATTTGAGAAATTATATTAACGTTCTCAGTTGTTAATTTAGTGGATGGAAACCTTTTACACAATATATATAAGACACAATTAAACTCTTTGAAAACTTAAACATATTAGATGAACAAGAGATCTACTTGTATGTTTTCATCCATATGTTACATTTTCAAGAGGTCTGATTGTGATATTGTACAACTCTAACTGACTATAATGAGTGCTATAGTTGTAATTTATAAATTACAAGAAAGTGCTTCTATAATTAAACAAAATACCATGAGTGTTGAGGTAAATATCCTATTATGTATACTTTTTGATAAATAAGTCACCAATTGACTTTATCCTAGAGTAAATCAAAATTGCTGATTTTTAGGTGTAGTGTTTGTAACAGATTATGCAAAAGTATAATCACTTACTTTTGTTGAAAATAAGAAAAAATAGATTATAATTAAAAATACTTGGTATTTGGAAATCATGAAAAATTCATCATAAGCCAATAAAAAGTGGTACTGTTTGAAATTATAATAACCCACTTTTATTAAAAATAGAATACATCACCTTATAAATAGCTAGTCTCAAGGCTGCTTATGAGATTATTAATTATTACTGATTAATTTCAAAGAACTTATAGCAAAAGCAGGACTTAAAACAACTTTCAACAGCTCATAATGAGATAAATGTTTTTTACTATCAATCGCGAACATCATCTTAGAAAGAATGTTAAGTTAGACTAATCAAAGCTAGAGAATGGAGGCCCTGATTTTCACTTTACTATAAAAAAACTAGTTATTCGTTATAGAAAAATACTTAGAATTAATTTCTTAATTAGGGCTAATTTTATATTGTAAATTAAAATTTTTAAGATGACAAAATTATTACATATCCATCCTTATAAATCATGTTTCAAATTCTACTGCAATCAATTCCATAACCCTTAACTACAAGATCATTTGCTTTCCATTCGACTAGAATCTCGTAGCTATGCAATCAATTCCATAACCCTTAGCTACAAGATTATTTGCTTTCCATTCGACTAAAGTCTCGTAGCTAAGCTATTAATTTTTAATATCACCTATAAATTGATCATAGCTAATGTCCTATTTTTGTTTTTTTTATAAATTTTGTAGTGTTTTTAGTTCAATACATGACTTAAGTTCAAGATTTCAATTGCAGATTGTTGTTAGTACATCCTTCATCATGTTTCAAATTCAGCTATGGTCAATATAATTTCATAACATTTAACTATGAGAGAATTTGGTTTGCAGTTGACTGAGATAATTTCATAACCATAGCGAGCTAATGCTATGAATTTTTAGTATCAGCTAGCTATAAATTGATCTTAACTGATGCCCTAATTTTTATTTTTTATTTATTTATTTTTTTTAACATCTTAGCATTTTCAGTTCAATACATGCTTCAAAACAATTAATCTCAAAGTCCCATAGCAAGGAGACAAGATCACAAAATAGCTATAACAAATGAAACCTTTATTTCGCAAACAAAATCTAGGCATCCTTAATTTGGCAGTGACCCTTCATATATATACATATATATATATGTATGTATGTATGTCTGTGTGTGTGTGTGTGTGTGTAGACTGTAGTCATTAGTATGTATGACTTAAGCCCCACGATTTCATTGCAGGATATTGTTGGTACGTACCATAAAGTATATATATACGTAATGATAAACTGATCATGCGTGCAAAGCCTGTGGATTATTATTATTATTACAAACTGTGTTTCACAAAGTTGATGTCGGGTTTGTCTCTTAACTGGGAAGAAACGTTACTATCCATACTCAGAAAAAAAGGAAAAGCGCTTAATTAATTCAACTGCATATTATTTCCATTATCGTCCCCAAAATATATTTTTTCCTTTTGTGGAGAAACTTAATTATTAATATTTTTGGATTTAATAATTTCTTATAACTGGGTATATATATATATATATATGAGAATTAATGTGCATCATTATAAGGGTTTCAGCTTTGTCTGTTAAGCTACTTTCTTTTTTAAGTCTTTTTATTTTGTAGGGGCACTCATTTTGTCCTCAATTTGCGGCCGCCCGTGCGATGGTTGACTTTGTGATTAGCTTTTTACTTTTATACATGCACACGCATAATCTGTATTATTTTACTTTGTATTTTAGAAATTTTGTCAGGAAAAAAGGAGCTTTAAAAGTATCAACAGATCTATTGAAGCGTCCAACTTAGAAAAATTAAAATTCTGTCAATTAAAAATTTAGATTTTGTTAATTCTAGTTTAGCAACGCTTGGGTACTCTAGCTAGTAAGATATCACCAAATATATATATACACACATGTATATATATATATAACGTGAGTGATAAAAAGTTAGATGATAATGTGAAGATATAGTAATTTTATACACAAAAAATTGTATTTGAAAAAATAAAATCATAACATGAATAACAAAATGACAAATGATAAAAGATTGTGTGACGATCTGAAAATTATAATTAATTCTATATAAAAAGTGAAAAGTAATTGTATTTTGACAAAAATGACAAACTCGATAATGACAAAGATTGTATTTAAGTTGCCATTTGACAATTAGTAATACATTTATAATGATAATCTTGTGATAATATAATTCTTATCACAAATTATAATGATAATTTTTGTTTCAATAGATTGTCGCTAATTACTATTAATAGTAACAACTTAAAATCCCAGTTTTTGTAGACATTTTAATATTAGCTTATTATGATAAATGAAAAGTTATTGCTAGGATCTACTAAATTCATCGAGTTATGCCAAAGTATCAAAACGGCCCGTTATTAAAACATAAAACATATAATTAGTGACAAATTAACAATGTTTACATTGACACGCAATTTTTTGTCATTCACATTACATATTTTTGTAGTATTTACTGGCAAGGGTATTAAATTTTGAGAGTAAATCCTTGCTTATTAAAGAAAAGAGAAAAAAATCATGAAATATATCATTTAAAGCTGATTTTTTGCTGTTTTACTTAAATAAAAAGTAAAATAAGAAAAAAGATTTAAGTAGAAAAGTTTGAATTTGAATTCAGCCAGATGTATAAATATTTATTTCACTGTCCAATTATTATTATCTCTTAAATACTCCATACAAAGATTTTGACATGGAATAAAAGTTGAGTTTGAATATTACATATCTTTCTAATTATATACTATATTAATGATGCAATAATTTAGTTTCATAATAGTCAACCAATCATATGCAGATATTAACAGACAGGCGTGCAAATGTAGCTACTTACTTGTCTTAGCTTTATCACGCACAATTTGTCGAGGTAATAATAACCTATGACAATATCATATATTTGGTGGTGCAAATCCCAATTTAGGGTTCTAAAACAACTATACTGATATATTCATGAGGACCACAACTTATAATTAATAAGTTCAAAAAAGATGGAAAATATTTCAAAAAGGTCCAAAACTCCAATTTGGAAGTATATGTTGAAAATATTGAAAATGAATGAATATGTTGGATGGTTTAATTTGGTGTAAGAAAGATTCTTAAACTACTCCCAAAGTGATCATTGCTCCACTTTTTACGTAGTAGGATTATGACAATTCAGTCCTAAAATATACTATATTAATGGAATTGTATAGAAAAATTCTAAAATGCAGAGGTAATATGAAATTTTTACTTTAAATCATCTTTTAATGACGAGATAGAGGGAAAAGATTCTCTTGATATGGAAAATGTACATCCTTTATAACAGTTATGACTTGTATTTTGGCAACATATTTTCTGTGTAGCAATCATTTTTATAATGGTCATGTTGATAATTAGAAATTAGTTAAAAATTCACGTTGTTTTCGACCGTTGTTTTCTGACTATCACAACAGATAATTGAAAAATATTAACATATTAAAATAAATCAATTAGTCTACGAATGTTAAGATTATATGCATGATATATCTACTTTTCTCAAAAAAAAAAAAAAAGATATATCTACATCTTGCATGTGCCATAGGGACAAGTGCTACATAAATATCTATGAATATCAACACACAAACATATTGAATTTCATCCACTTAAATTCCCTTCAAAATCTTTCAAATAATTTTGAAAGTTTCGCATGAGTGTTATTAAAGAGATTCTCCTTTTCTTTTGTTTTCTTTTTGATGTGTGATTAGGATCCCATTTAAAAATAATTACCCTAATTTCCAACAACGCGCCACTCAGATAGTAATGTTTAAGAACTCATAGAATCATTGTAACTGAAGTTTTCATTATTAAACCTTTAGTAAGCCCGTTTATGATCGGATTGCCAAGTTTTTACTTGGTCTTATTACATATAAAATTGTGACAATTCCTTCCAAAATAAATCACATTATGTACTCATACCTATCAACGCCTTAATAAGAGCTATAAGCCTATATTGTAGCTTTAGTGTCACAATCCGAGGAGATGTCTGACATTGGTAGCAGCCACAAGTCTATTCGTAGTAGTTCTTCAACCGTTCTACATCTTTGTGCGTGGCTTCTGGTGCACAACCTCAGATTAAATTTTGGAATGAGTTATATATGCCTGTTTAATAGAAGCCTAAGAAAGGGCTCATCCTCCAAGGGTAAAACACCCAACTAGACGTAGATTTTGTTAGAATCCCACATCAGAAAAATTTAAGGGTCATCAGAAAAATTTAAGGGTCGTGGCCTTTTTGTATGGATATAAGCAATTCTCACATCGTAAGTTAGCTTTTGAGGTTGAATTAGCTTCAAGTTTCATTTTTAACACGGTATCAAAGCTAAACTCATTCCTGATGTTGGGCTATTAATTGTCTATCTTATATTATTTCATGCTCAAAATGTTCATTCTTGGTCATGTGTTGCTAGTTCACCCATTTCATATTATCCTACGCTTCAGATGTTCATTATTGGGCGTGTGGGAGGTGTGTTGGAATCCCACATCAGAAAAGTATAAGGGTTGTGGCATCTTTATATGGTCTTGAACAATTCTCACCTCACAAGCTAGTTTTTGGAGTTGAGTTAGGTTCAAACTCCATTTTCCAGATTTGTATCATGACTAGCACTTTTTATCCAACAAGCATCGACATATCCCTCTAATACAAGCGAAATAATTTTTATAACATAGTCCTAAATGTTATTTAAAAGTATCTAAAGACTCTTCTAGTTTTTTCCAATGATCAACGTTGGGTTTACTAGTGTACCATGAAAACTTGCAAACTCTAAATGAAACGATGGCCTAGGACTGCAATGCATATCTCACATTAAGCTACCAATTACACGGGCATCCTCAATTTGAGCAATTGCTCTTCCAAAAAATTCCAATAATTTGTTTGAACTGTCATTTGTAGTGGTAACTTCTTTAATTCCCAAATATATATTTTTTATATTCGTTTGAACATAATGAGATTGACATGGAGCATAACCCCATTATTTTTCTTAACTTTAATTCACAAAATAGTGTTCACATCACCAAGATAATAGAGTATCATACTTAAATTCCAACAAATTATGACCTAAATTCACTTTTCTTATTTTCTTTAACTTTGAAACATCCTACTTTTATATGTTTCCCAGATTAACATTTTTAGCCATGGAGAACCAAAGATAGTAAAATATTTTTCTAAATAGTTAACCGACAACATGCTCAAGAAAGAAAAAAACAAAAAAGAAGGATAATTGTATAGACATATTTTTTCATGATTTTTCTTGTTGGGCCTGTAGCCCGATTTTTATTGATTCGGCCCACTTTGAGAAGTCCACTGAAAAGTCTGTAGTGCTTCTAAGTTTTAAATATTATAATTGTTATCAATTTTAATTTATTTTACAACGCAAAATTCTTGTCCACAGGCGAAATCCAAACAAACCACTAATTGAAATAGTAAATTTTTGAATTATTATACGTAACTCAAGCTATATTTCGATTTATTTATTTTAGAAAAGTAAAACTAAGGATTTATTTTAGAAAAGTAAAACTAAGGAGTGGGTTATAGAATGTGTGGCAGATATTTTGTTTATATTTTAGATGGTAATAGAAATTATTGTTTCTAAAAGAGTAATAATTTAACTATTACATAACATCATTACAAAATAATTAAATTTTGACAACCAATAATATTAAAAGTTATGATGGAAGTAGTAGTCAATAAACCTATTTAATAACTGTGATGGAATGATGATGGTAACCATTGATCCAAAACTAACATGATGAAAATATTTTGTCATTGTTTATACTAAGGTATAAATATCTGACATAGCAATATGCTATGGTGGATTTTTCGCAATTTTCACTAAAATTACGCATTATTGTTGTGGTAAAAACATAGCGAATGACTATCCACTACTACTTTTTTCTATTAATATTAGTTTTCAATCATGACAGTCGCTCAAATTTTTTATAATATAAGTAAACTATATTGTGAAAATACTAAAAATAATTACTTTTATGTCATCATGCTCGTGTTAAACAAGGAATCTCAAAAGATTAATGTTTCAATCCCTATGGTCCCTAAAAATAATAAAGAACACATGTAGTTGCTCAAAGGAAGTTTGCAGAATTATGATATAATTAATGTAGCTCAATTATGAAATGAATTAGTTATGAAATGGGGAGTGATCATAGAGTAGGCAATCGAGTGTATAGGAGGTTGAAAGATTTAATGGATCTTCACTTCCCCTTATGAGGTGGTCCAATAATTCAATAATTTAAACTTGTCCATACCTATAGGTGTGCTTCATGCACCACAAATACCATATCAAACTACACAGACACATGTGTATATATACATCACAATTCACAACAAGAAAATATATTATTGATAAGATGATAAGTGATGATTTTTGAGTTGTCACTAATAATTCATATTCAATATCTATTGATAAATAGTATCCTATCACTATTCACTATAAGAAACCATCTGTTTCACTGACCAAAAAGTCTATTACAAATTTAATAAAGTCTATCACAAATGTAATTAAGTCTATCATAAATTCAAAACACCATATTAAGCATTCAGGAAATCATGCAAGAATTTTTTCCAATAAAGCAAATTATAACAATACGTAGATGAAAGCCTAATATAAAATTAAGCAATGGAATAACTCTAAGCACATCCCAGATTGAATCCCATATTTCAAAAAGATGTTTTACTTCCTATTTCCTACCTTTAAACACATGCTATGTATATTGCATTTATTACTAAATATTTTTATGAAGAATTTTAATACATGTAATATGTATTTAAAATATGAAATATGAAATGAAATACCAGTTTGAAGTAGGGATGATTGCGAGCACATCCTATTATAATTTATATATCAGGAGTGTCATAATGGTGTAAGGTTTTCCGGATAAATTAAATTAAGAAATTTTTTGGGACTAAAGATGCATTTAAATTTAATAAATTAATAAAGTGAAAGCGTGTCATCTAATAAACGATTGAGACAGAGATAAAAAAACGTCACTTGGGCACTTGATGGGCCTCAATAATAAGCTAATCATTTCAATGCAGGTTTCTGTTTTCAGATTTAGGGTTATTAAGCAAGTCCAAAACAACATATTGTGTTTAATTACTTGTTTTAGACCATATGAACGATTATACATGAAATTTTCTTGTTTAATGAGTACACATAAAAATACCATATGAAAACGCAAATCACCATACAAAAAGTGCAACATAAAGATTGAATTAGTATACTTACCTTACAAAAATTTCTTGTTTAATGAGAGATTTGTTATTGAGATTTTGGAAGAGAACCTTTTTCTTTTTCTTTCCTTTTCTTTCCTTTTCTTTCTTTTTTTTTTTTTGCCGAATTTTTGAATGTTAGGTTTTAGGTTTAGGGAGAGAAAGGGAAGAGGGAATTTTGAAGGGAGTGGTTGATTGTGTGAGAATAGGAGTAAAATTATTCAAAGTAATCTAAATTTAGTAAAAACTAACTTATATTTAGTGAATTTGCATAAACTATTATATCTATAAAATATTACTATTTATTAACGTTCCCATAGGCCTGCAAACCACCCCGAAGCCCAGTGGCGGAATGCTGATCCACTACTGCAATAAATGACGACAGGTTAATTAGTTTGGACTAGTTGGGCCCATCTTAATGGTCCACGCACACTCCTTACTGGGCTTTGATTCTGTGAACCCATTAAATGAAGTGGTTTTACTAATAAACAAAAGGAATATTTACCTCGACTCACTAAAGTTTGGTATAATCACTAAAATACCTTAGAAATTTGGTACAAGTATCATGATAGCCCTATCGTTAGTTCAATTAATAAAAAGTTTAGCAAAACTTGTATAATATTATAATTACACATCTTAAAATGTAGCATATTGATTGAAACATTATAAGTAAACTACCTACGGAGATTTACTTATAATGTTACACATATTTTGTTAAGTTTTTCATCAATTGAACTATGAAGTATGAACAATGGGTGTTATTATATTATTATAAACTATAGATGGTGATTTTGTAATTAGGCAAAATATCAAGGGGTGTTATTATAATATTACAAACTATAGAGGGTGGTTTTGCAATTAGATGGAATATCAAGGGGTGCTGAAGTAATTATTCTTGAAAAGAAAAATATTCATGAACTTTTATATCATGATTTTATGAATTCAATTAATTATCCTCATCATCTGAGGTTCTCATGCGATTATTCCTAGTATGTATTTGCGATTTATTTACATATTCCAAAAAATAGAAGATTAAAGGGTACAAATACCATATCTTGAACTTCTTATTATTTGTGCATACTATCTATTAGAAGAACGACTCTTTTTTGAATTTCCATCTCATTGAATAGTTTAATTTAAGGAAATATTTCTTGAATTCTAAACATATAGCAAAGTTATTTTAACTTCTGAATGCCCATTTGATTATATTGCATTATTGTTCCTATGACTTTCTTTTGAAACTCATTATCAAACACATCTACTGGTAACCCTGAACCAAGTAGTAATATTACAAAATAAGTAAATTTGGCAAAAAAAAAAAAAAGATTAACAGTGGTAGTAAAAATAATAGTCAATAATCCAAAATTAACAGTTTAGGTATAATTAATAAAATGAAAACATCATTTGCCTTTACTTTGCACCGCGGTCGAAACATTCACCAATGACTTTGGTGGATCTTCTACAACCCCACTAAAATTCTGTATTATTACCGCATAGCAAATGACTTTCCACATCATATTTTCTATTAACATCAATTTTCAATTATAGTAATTGCTTAAGCTTCTTATAGTTTATAAGGAATGCAGAAATATTATCATATATGAAAAGGGAATCTAGGAACTGTTTGAATTATTACAAGCATATACCATGAAGGTCGAAAGTCAAATATTAACTGTCCTATCCACAAGGATACCTAAGATTGATTGATCATTTCCTAATCATCCTGTGATTAATTCCATTCAAGTATGTTGAGAATCTCCTGCATATGCTCCTGGCTGAAGCTCTCCAACAACAAAGCTACCCCTTGCTCATATGCCCATCTCAAAACAACCTACAAAATGATAATAATAATTCATACAAATTATTTTGTTTCAATTATATGCTTGTTATATATAATCCTTAATCCTTGATTGTTATTTATTACACAAACATTTGGCCGATGGAAAACGTATGATTACGGCCTTAATTGAAACCAATTATTAGATTACCATGTACCAACACCACAAGAAAGACTAGTTTCAGCAACCACGACTATTCACACTAAATGTGAGAAATGGTCGTTAAATCATATAGCGACAAAAACAAGCTTGGTCGCTAGTCATTGCTACTGGGTCGTTACTAAAAGTATCCGGCGACAAGTGATTAACTAATTAATGGTTGCAAGTAACAATACCTGATTAGCTGTCTTTTGTCCATCTTTTTCTATGTTCTTTAAACCTTCTAACTCAAATCGAGTCAAATCCAAATCTTGTCCTTCTCCAATAGTAGTAGAAGATGCAATAATGGAAATCTTGTTAGCAACGCAGAATTCTCTAAGTTCCTTTTCTCTCAAGAGCCTCTGCATCTCCACCTTACAAATAAAAGAAGATAATCTCAGAAACTCCACTTTTTCCGTTTATTTTAGTTTATAGCACATTTTGCATAATCACTAACCTGATTAACAGCAGGAGGTATTTTCCCATTTTCAAGCATATTTTTCAGCATCTCATGAGAGAAGTCGCAAACTCCAATCGACTTTGTAAGGCCGAGTCTTCGACATTCTTCCATAGCAGCCCAATCGTCTGCTGGTTTAAGTTCATCACTATCCCGCCATTGAACGAGACAGAGGTCAACGTACTCTAGCTGCATCTTTCTGCAAAAACATGGAATTAACTTATGTAAGATCACTAAGCAACTAAACTTTATGCCCAAATCTAAACAGGATCTTGATATCCTTACTCGAGAAACTTCTTCAAATCCTGGATTACAGTATCATCAAAACCAGCATCATCATGGTATTGAATCCTGCAAGTGATGAAGAGCTCATCTCGAGATTTTACAAGCCCACCTTCCAAGGCTTTGGCTATGGCTTCTTTAAGAGCTTGTTGCTCCGAAGAATTAGAAATGGTGATTTGAAAATGTCTATAGCCAAGCTTAATGGCTTGAAGGATTGCTGATTTGATTGAAGACGGATCTAAGTTGGTCGAACCAGGTCGCATTCCAATGCCTATTGCAGGCACATTTTGACCTTCACCTCGAATTCTTGGGTTGACAAGAGGGCCTCCAATAGCACCAGACATTGTTCTTTTGTAATCAGAAAGAGTATAAGCTCTTGGAATCAGCGGATTTTAGCTTATATCTCGATGTGATTCTGTGACTGATTGTTGGAAGAATTTGTAGCAAGTTTTATGGTTGACATTCGGCTGGCCTTGACCTGTTCATGCGTGAACCAACTTATTTTTCTTCAAGGCCGAGTGATGTAAGCCCCCTTTGTCAGACTTGGACTGAGTCCATTCGCATAAGGGAAAATGACCTCAACATCCCACGGTTTGGAAGTTTATAATAACACTCACAATTTTCTTTTTTTTTTAAAAAAATAATAATAACACCCACAATTGTTAATTTAGCCAATAAAAAATTTAACAATGCTTGTTTAATATTACCTGAAAATCTAATATATCGATTGAAGGTTCAGAAATCACCAGTTAGTTTCTTGTCAATCAAATATACTTGCTTAAGTTTTCAAGAGGTTTAATTGTAATATTAATAGATTCCATTAAGTTTTTCATCAACCAACCAATCGGCAGGAAATATTATTTTAATTTCCTATGCACAGCCGGTGTGTTTATATTCGGTCAAATTTCAAAGGGTATTGAGGTAATTTTCCCTTAATATACAATTAAAACAGGAGAAAATTATGATAAACGAGTGGAAGTTGAATGTATGTTCAAACTTCAAACAGGAAGTTATAAAAGATAATAAAATCATGATATCAGTGTGCCAAATCAAGTGTCTGGTGAAGAATCAAAACACAATACTTTGTCAAGTATTCAAATTTGACTTCCGTTTCTGCTCGCAAGAGAATATGAATTGACTTACTATAATTCTATTAAAATTAATACTGGAGATGACTTTGAATGCGTTTTCTTTGAGAAAATTATACTTTTTTGTCCGGTATGTATATACTACATTTCTCTTGTGGTTACGTATGTATTGAGTTAACAATTTTAGATATGTAAGTAATAACATTTTGCAATTTATGCCCATTTTTAGCAATTTTGATCCTATAAATAGTAATAATTTTATAATTTTACTCCTGTAAATAGTAATAATTTGAAATTTTAGTCTTATGAGTTGGGCTAAAATTGTAAAAACGGGTGATGCGAATGCAATGTATATGATATGGTCGAAATCTGGCACTGCTGAGCTGTACTCGACCTCTGCAAGCC
>JACFYI010003498.1:1043063-1073427 GCA_014898755.1 Handroanthus guayacan | reverse complement strand
TTTTTATATTGCCACTCAATTTTTTGTCATTTTTGTTATTTTTTCTTGTAGTGCAAGATGATTATTGCTTGAAATAAAAAACTGTATTTTATTAATAATTTATACAAAGAATTAGATATTGAGTAAATTAATGATTAAATTAGCAATTAATGTAATATATTTTTATAATTTTTTTTTTTTTGAGATAAAACGGCGAGATAAGATTATATTAAATCGGCAGCAAGAATATCCTGAAATACAGATGGAAGCGAGACAATAGTGGAGGTAAAAGGGGCATTCCTAGCAAGCCAATGGGCAGCCCTATTAGCCTTTCTATTAACATGAGCAAAAGAAACAATTCCACACTCTTGAGCAATAGCCTTGGCATCCGAAACCAGCACTCCAATGCTAGAAAGATCATTTGTTGCTTGGTTTAGGGCAGTGACAACATTAATGCGGTCCCCTTCGATAATGGCTGAGCCGCAAGCAAAGTCCCGACATAATCACAAGCTACCACAGCCGCATGTGCTTCTGCAATTTAAGCCACTAAAGGAGCCAACAGCAGCAGTGATCTCGACGCCCCACACACACCTTTCTCATTTCGTGCAGCCACTCCTAGCCCAATCCTGTTCTGCTCCATGAAAACAGCTGCATCGTAGTTGTATATATTTGTATAAATTTATTTAAATATGAATTATTATTTGAAATAAATAGTTGTATGTTATTAATGATTTATGTTGAACCAAAATATTTTCAAATTAAGTTCATGAGAGAAAATATTGTTCTCACATTATGTTTTTAAAAAGCTAACTATTCTGTGGAATGTGCTGTGGGGGTAAAGATGATATAACCGTGGAAAAGTATGGTTACAACTTTATTATTAAATCCCGAATCAATCTTTTTCTTTTTCTTTTTAATTTTCAAATACCAATTACGTCTAGATTTGCAATGCCCTTATTTCTTTCTCAATTCTAGTTAATTTTCTTATTCAATATAATTAATTTTGCCACATAAAAATCGACGAGTGTCTCCTCAATGAGATATACATTTCGTTAATTGTTACTATATATATATATTTCCTTTAGTTATTTTATCCCAAAATTCTTACAAGATCAATAGTCAATTACATTCTTGTCTCTAATATAAACCAACACAAATGAAGGAACAAAATGCCAATATCATAGCTCAAGAAACTTCTTCAATTCCTGGAAAACACCATCGAAACTAGCATCATGGCAATGAATTACAAGTGATGGAGAGCTCTTCTCTAGAATTTACCAGCCCACGTTCCAATGCTTCGTCTATGGCTTCTTCAATAGCTCCTTGTTGCTCCAAACAACTAGAAATGGTTATTTCAAGATGCCTATAGCCAAGCATAATCGCTTGAAGGATTGCTGATTTGATAGAATATGAATCTAAATAGGTCGAACCGGGTTGTGTTCCAATGCCTATCGCAGGCATATTTTGAACTCTGCCAGGTTTTCCTGGTCTAAAAAGAGGGCCTTCCGTAGCACCAGACATTGTTTTGTTGTGATGAGAAATAGTATAAGCTCCTGGAATTAGCAGCTTTTAGCTTGTGTCTCGACTCTCGATTGATGTCGTGACTGATTGCTGGAAGTATTTGTAGTAAGTTCTATGGTTGACATTTAGCTGGCCTTGACCTGTTCCTGTTTGGACTAAGCCAGCTTTGTTACATGAAGTTTAATCTGTAAGTTATATTGAAGAATTGGACTGAGTCGAAGACTCGAAAATAATGCAGCCATGGGGAATTACATCCATCCGTATAAGCAATGGCTTGCCGGGACGGCAAAAGAACGAGGGAACGGATGGAAATGGAAGGGAATGACTTTCTCCATTTCAATATTATGATATGGAACAGTTTTTTTGTGAACTTATGTTCTAAACTAATAAATCGGCTCTAACGGAGTGACAATACGAATTGTCGAACTATGTATCACGGCGGAAACTGAAAGGACCAAACAAGTTTTACATGTTTTAATATTTTTTGTCCTTTTTTTCTGAATAATATTTTCTGTGCTTTATCTTAAGAAAAATTTAATACTTTAAATTACAAAAGAATATGTGGAATAGTCGTGACTGTTCCATGACATTGCAATAGAACCAGAACAATAGCCTTTGTTCTGGCACCCACGACCATTCTTGCAAATCATGCAATAATGGATAATTACATCAAAACTCCTTGTAATCTAGAAAACTACAATAACATCCCTTGCTGTTCATTTAGCTGAAAATTATAATACATCCATTATTGTTAATTTAGTAGATGAAAAACCTTTCATGAAGCTTAAACATGTTGGGTTACTATGAGGTGTACTTGTAATATTTCTTTGAATATGTTAGATTTTTAGGGGTCTAATAGTAATATTACACAAATCCTATTAGATTTTCCAATCTAACAACATAGTTGTATCATAATTTCCCACATCACAAGGGTTGAGATTTTTGTATAATTAGGTCAAACCTGAGAGGATACCAAGGCAATTATCCCTCACATTATTATTAAAAGAAGAAAACAATCGTAAACAAAGTGTTTTTAATTTTTATATGTTCAAACTTCAAAGTTGGAAAAGATAGTAGAGTCATAATATCTTAAAATCAAACAAGGTTCTAAGAATCAAGACACATTCTTCTGTGAACTTCTTCGAAATCATGAAGTCTGACTTCCATATACATTTATCTAATCCGGTGACTTTGAAACATAATTGGAGAAACAGTCTACTACTGTCAAATCAGAAGGCAGATAATTAAAAAATATGAATGACTTATTATTATATAGGAGACAACTTAGGATAATTAAAAAATATGAATGACTTATTATTATATAGGAGACAACTTAGAATACCTTTTCTTTCATATTGTTTCCCAAGAAGAACCATGTGAATGATCTTGAAATGCTCAAACATGGATTCTTTTCATCATTCTCAAACCAAAATGAAAAATCATATAATATAAAATAATAAATGTAGCTTGCAAAAATAGTCTCAATGTTGTAATTCAAAAACTTCCTTCACGCTTCTCCTTTGGCCTTCTTGCCTGTGAAATTCTTCAAGAAACTCTTCATATTTATAATTCCTGTACACTGGAGGGTGTTGTTCATCAATTAAGCCCTCAATTGGGCCAATAATTGTGTCCTCGTTTGGTCCATAAGACATGGCAATGGATACTCTTTCCATGTCCTTGTTTGTCACAGCCCTCTGGTGTACACTCTTATAGCTTCCATTACTCAAAACCTACACCAAAATAATACTACTATTACTTAACTTATAAGTCACAACAAATTTATCGCATTGTTATCTTCGTTTCATTAACATAAAAGGCTAATTAGTTCTTCGGCTCGAGATCCGGTATTGGAAACTTGTAAAGGGTATTGTGATATTAGCAATGTTATTTTTTAAGGGTATTTTCATCCACTCATATATATTTTTAAAGAAAAAAGCGGGAAATGAGATAAGAAATGGCTTACTAATAATTTATTCATGTTTTTAAGGCAAAGTATTAAATAATGAAAATAGTCAAAGTTACCTGAGTGGACAAAAATACCCTTAAAATTAATCGAGTGCCTGCACACGTAAAAATCATAGTAGAATATTCCACCAAAAATATTCAAAGACGTTAAAATGTACAAAATCATCTAATTTAGATAATTATGTATATATAACAAAAGAACGTTTAGTAGGAAACCTATAAAATCACCCATAATTCGGATAGCACAACATTTTTTCCCCATAAAAACTAAATATACCTGAATTTGATCACCAATGTTAACAACAAAGGAATTAGGGACAGGATCCACAGCTACCCATTTACCATCTTTTAGGACTTGCAAGCCATTCACATCTTCAGACTGCAGAAGAATGGTGAGGGCATTTAAGTCAGTACGAGGAGGCAATCCCAAGGTGAGTTCAGGCTGTGGACATGGTGGATGATAGTTGGCTTGTGAAACTAGTCTAGGTTTCTCTCCAAGCCTTCTTTGTAAGGTATCCTTCTTTAGCCCCAAACCTAGAGATATCAAGCCCGAGAGTCGCCTCATTAGCCATCCAATCTCCTTAGCATACTCACTTGCTAATTCCCTAAGACAATAGAGAAAAACAAGCTATAAAAAAAATGGGATAATTACTTCAAAACTTCCTGTTGTTTGATATAATTATAGAAGTATTTCTTCGGGAAATCACAGTAACAGTTATTGTCATTAGTTCAATCAACAAAAAACTTAATAGAGCATGTGTGACATTACATATGGACCTCCTACAAATGTAAGCATGTTAGGTTAGTAGGAAATTTACATCTAAAATTTATAAAATTAGTGGCAAAAACTTAGGTGACTATTGAAAATTGTCGCTAATAGCATGTATTAATGACAAAATAGCTTTTATTTTGTCACTAATTGGATTCTTGAAGTGACTGATTGTAATTCTCAGTCAATATCTTAGATTTTGAGGGGTCCAACTAATGTTTCATAGGCTTCTTTAAGTTTTCATTCGCTGAACCAACAGTTAAGAGTATAGATGTTTGTGTAATTATGCCTAATCACAGAATATGTTATAGACTTATAGTTATCCCTAGAGAAACGATATAAGCTTCAACTATTGCTCTTTGACTCAAACTAATCTTTAAACAAAATACAATTTGTACCTATAATGGGGAGGCTTTCTTGGCAGAAAATGAGCAAAATCATCAGAGGGATGCCAAGGATGAGCAAGTGTCTCAGACCACATAGTGACTTTACCTTCTCCTTCAGTACCTTTGAGGTAATAATTAAAAACCCTTAAAGGTTTTGTCCCGTCATCTGAGTAGAGATGTGATCTTTCCTCAGGTGGAAGTTTAAAGAAGTCTTTAACTGCAGCCATCATTCTCTGGTACAATTCTTCGGGTACATCGTGGTTTATAATTTGGAAAAAGCCAAATTCTTCACAAGCTTTTGATATTTTCTTGACTAGAGATGATTGTGGTTCATACAAGTCAATCACAGGAACTGAGATCGACGTCAATACTTCAGATAGCATCGGCCTATCACGGGCTGGAAGGATGAACTCTTGGGAGAGGGAGAGAGTATTGTTATTTGCTAGGCAAAATGTTGTTTTCTCCATCAAGAATTAGGTGAAAGTGTCCAAGTTTGAAGTGAGTTTAGTGCGGAAAGACAGAGTTTGAAGAGGGACTTTCATTTAGATCACGTGTGATGACGAATGTGGACCAGATAGAATAATGGATTCAAAAGAAATCGAAAAATATTGCAATGAAAACGGCGTGTGATGATATGGGGCCTTTGTTTTATTAGTTGA
Organism: Handroanthus guayacan; assembly: GCA_014898755.1. Taxonomy (NCBI): domain Eukaryota; kingdom Viridiplantae; phylum Streptophyta; class Magnoliopsida; order Lamiales; family Bignoniaceae; genus Handroanthus; species Handroanthus guayacan. The sequence goes on along the minus strand of JACFYI010003498.1, from coordinate 1,068,148 downwards.
AGCTACCACAAGAATGCACATGCGTACCAACAAGTCTTGAAAGCAAAAGCTACCCTTCCTCTCAATGAGTGAAGTCAATTTGCAGCTGAAAGCTAACTGTGAATAATGTCAATTTATAGCAGTTTTAGTTGTTTTGGGTTCTACATCTATGTTATTTTTTGCTTTACGGGTTTGCTCGGTTGCATCGAGATATTATCCTACTATTATATTTTTTGTGGGAAGGTTTATCGTAAGAAGTTGCTTTGAAAAGTGAAAGGGGGGACCGTAATATAATTGATTTAAGCTCCTTGGAAGTGGACCAATATTATTAGGTAGCATTATTAGGCTTTCATGTTCGGCGATACACTCAATTATCATCATTGACACCATCTGTGGCACCTAAATAGTAGTAGGTATCATTATCCAACTTCTAGGTTTGGCGATACAGTCGGTCATCATCATCATCAACACCATCCATGGGAGCTAGATGGCAGCATACTACTTGTCAAGCTCCTTAAGTAGGGTGATGATGATGCAGAGCGTTATCCTAAGGATATTCAGATTTCCTCCCTCTTCCTCATCCTTCCAAGGACATTTTCAAAATGAGATTCCCACCAGATATGTGACGATATGCCAAGGATATTCAGATTTCCTCCCTCTTCCTCATCCTTCCAAGGACATTTTCAAAATGAGATTCCCACCAGATATGTGACGATATGCCAGTATCTCAATGTCACTAGGTCTTTATGTTCAGCATCGCCCTCAATCATCGTCTCAAAGGATTGAGAGTTACATTTATGTTGAAAAACTGCAAACTTACGTCATATTCGAATTTTGGAAAAATGTCTATAAACTTAACACGTGAAACATTGCAATCTTGATTTGAAACTTCATTCAGATCTCACATTCCTTCCCGTGTTGTTGTCGTCCGACACATATGCATCAATCTTTGACTTGTCCTTCTCACTTTTCAGTCACTTTAAACTACATTGGGGTTGAAATTTTTCTGTCCCTACATATTTGTTCCTCAACTTTTTGACATTAGTAAAAGAAATAAAATTTTTATTTTAGAACATAATAATTAATAAGCACCTTTAGCAGACTAGCCAAAAGTTATTTATTGTTGTGCATAGACTTGTCTTTAAATTTTTCTTAAAATAAAAATAAAAATTAGTGCATTTCCAAAGAAAAGTGTTGATAGAATGGTATTGAATCGAGAACACGGATGTTCATTAATCTGCTGCAAACAGAAAATATACAAAAGTTTCTTACAACAGCTCCTTCATTCAGAATCAGCATTATTTATCTAAAGCTCACAGACAGTATATACATCAATTTTGCAAAACCAAAAAACATGAACCAAGTACTAGAGCATGGAATAATTACCTCAAAATGCCCTAAAGTTCCAACTAATTATAAGAGCACCCCTGTAATTTGGAAATTAAAACATCACCCCGTGTCATTAGTTGATCGCTAGATTACAATAATCTATTTGTAGTATTTCATGTGATCTTATTGGAATATTATCCAGGCTCCATTAAGTTTTTCGCCCGCTGAACTAACAATAGGGGTGAACTTTTAATTTCTCAAACCGCAAGTAGTGTTTTTGTTGCAAGACCAAAACTCAGGAAAATTGAGGTAATTATCCCCTAAAACGGTATTGTAACTTACAGCTCTTGATCCAAAACTGGATCCTTTGGTGCATTTCCCCCTAGAAACCCTGCAACATTCTGCGAAACTCCTGAATAAACATTGTGTAACAAGGATGTGCCCCACGCCACCCACCCCGTCTCAGCTTCCCTGTTTTCTTCGATCAAACTTTGCTTCTGTTCAGCTTCTAACATATCAAGCCGTCTCTTCATCATGTATTCCTTCACAGCTTCGACCCCTTCTTTCACAATCTCTAACGGAGGAATCACAAGTGGATTCTGATCCAAGTTAAGCTTCGTTAGATTTTCAAGCTGGTAAATTGTCTCTGGGAGAGCTCTTATCTGGTTGTTGCTAAGATCGAGTTCTTTAAGATTGATCAGATCACCTATTGTTTCAGGTACTTCAGTTAAATCACTGAAATTGCTGCTCAGATTCAAGATTTCAAGATTTGTAAGTCTCCCGATTGCTTGTGGTAGGCTGTGGATCGCGTTGAAATGAGCATCTAAATTTCTCAATGATTTCATTTCACAAATGGAATTTGGAAAAGCTCTTAGTTTGTTTAAGGAAATAGACAGCTTTTGGAGATTCACCAATCCATAGCCAATATTTGTTGGCAAGAACATCAAGTTGTTAAAGCTTGCATCCAACTCAATTAATGACCTGTCGATTGAAATCGATGAAATTAGTCTGAGATTTTGGAGATGAAGCAAAATTCAATAGAATTACCTGCAGCCAGCAATGCTTTCGGGAAGTTTCTTTAGTTTATTATTGGATACATTCAAGACCTTGAGATTTGCCAACAAGCCAATGGCGTCTGGCAAGGTTTCTAGAAGGTTGGACGACGCGTCGAGCTCCTCTAATTTCTGCAGTCCTGATATTGAGTCAGGAATAACCTGGAACAAAATCACAGATCAGGAAAGATCATGGCCAATATGTATTGCATTAAGCCTATAACCAATGATTGAGGAACTGAACAGGATCTGCTTGTTTAACCGGGATGGGAACTGGACAAGGGTCTGGGCAGGTCTGATGCCAACTGGCATGACCCGTGCATAACCAGCTAAACCGGACAACCAAGTCGAGCGGTTGCAATTTTTTTTGTTTTTTGTTTTTAAAAGAAACTAACCATATTTACATCATCATTACAACGTCACCAGCGATTGCACCAATGGTTAAACCGATTGATTCAGCCAACTGAACTCATTGAATCAGTAACCAGTAACATCACCATTCCATTATCGTTCTGCTTTCTCGAAAATCCCCTATAGCTGTCTAACTAAAACTCATTTGATATTATGCAGAAAGAGAACCTCAACTTATTGCTCCTTTAGAAAGGTTGGCAAGTATCCATAGATTACATGTTTATTTTCTGTTTTAAGCACATCCATTTCCATAAACTGTAATACAACCCAAATCACTAGCCTTTCAAGAAAGAATAGAAATAAGCCCTTCCAAAAATAAATCTTAAAAAACATATAGACTTCTTAGCACATAGATCATATCACAGATTGACGCTTAGAATCATTATCATCAGTAAGTGCTAGCAACTAAGATCAAAATGGAATCAAAAGGGAGTCGAATCAGTTAATTTTATTGTTTTTTAAGTCCGACGAAGATAGATAAGTGATTCCAAGAAATTAAATTCAAATTGAAACCCAAAACAAGAGATAAAAAGGTAAATAGCATGACTTATTTCTCAAAAATTATTAAGCTCCATTATTTACCGAAAAAAAAGAAAGGGGGAAAAATATCTCGCTGATAATACTATTTCTTTGTTTCTGATTAACTTATTTGAAAATCAATCATAAGAAACCATCTAAGATATAAAAACTCTTGATGATTCTGACTTCAAACCCAAATATTTCATAATACGAAGTAACAAAGATCACTTTCCCCAATCAAATCAGATAAATATTGGTCCAAATATAATCATGCATCCAATCTCTTCATTAACCATTAACTCCAGCTTTGAACAACAAAGAACCTTCATCAAATCAACCTTCAGAAAGAAATACTCCCAAAAAATAAAACCCACAAAGAAAGACGAAAAATAGCTTATGCGATCAAAAAGTACAAACCTCAAGCTGATTGCTGGAGACATTGAGAACCACCAAACAATGAATCCTGCCGAAGGGTTCAGGTAGAAATTGCAGCTGACGCCCAGAAAGGTCAACTTTGTCGATCACCTTGCCGTCGGTCAGGGTTTCTCTCAAAACCCTTATAACATCTTCATCAACAGCGTCATCGTCATCCTGTTTTCCTTTATCACGAACACCATCATGATTCAATCCAACCTCTTCAAACTCCTGACTAATATTTTGGTCCATTTCCCTTTTCTTTCTTGCTGATTGTTTACGTAGTTTACCAATGATCCATTGTTTGAGAGGTTCAGGTGTTGGGAAATTTGTGGGTCTGACTGGAGTACAGTGGATTTAATAGACTTGTGAAATTCTTGAATACTTTTGGAATTTGAAGCGGGCGGTTGACGGGTTCCTAAGTTTCCAGCCGTCGCAACGACATATTCGAGTCATTTACCAGGGATAATTAACTCTACTCAAGTTTGTTACAAGTATCAAACTATCGTTTAATATTATTATAATACCTTACTGTTAATTCAGCATTATGTATAATTAAACTGCATCACAAAATTTGTACATAATTACAATTATATTACTTTTTTTCAGGAGATCGAACAATAATATTTCTAAATCTTTAAGAAGTATAATTATAATTATTTACCAATTGAAGTAACAACAATAATTTTTCAAATATTAGGATATTTTCATAATAATCCCAAATTTCAAAAAGTTTATGGGCAATTATCCCTTACAAATGTTGGAATTGGAGGCCCTGCAATTTTTCATTTTTGCTACCACCAATACTGCATTGATATCGTCATTGTCCTTTGAATACAGTGGTATTGCCTCTGCCTTTTTATAGTAGAGGTGCAAGGTTCGAATTTCACCGGCAACGTGTAAGTCTTTGTCTACCGTATGGTAGTCTTTGTCCACTTAATGGTGGTTTGGATTATTAAGGTTTATGTGGATTCAAAATTAATAAGTTTACGACTTCAAATAGCTGTGAGAAATTTATGAATTCCTTAATTCTGATTCAATGAGTCACTTTTCAACTTATCTAGAAAAAAAGAAAAAAAAAAGACAGAAAAAGTTTTTAACTTATTTTCAAAGTAAATAATCAAGAGAGAAAGACCCTAATATATTATATAACACCCTTCATTACACGTTATGGCTGATTCGATAGGTTAAAATATTTAATATTGCTATTTCCATCAGTATAAATTTTTCGAACTATTTATTTGCTTATATTTGAAACTTGGTATTTTAAATGCAGTCCGATTTTAATTGGACATGTAAGTACATGTGTCTCTTTTGGGCGAGCTTCAGAGCACAGAAGTATTAGAGTGGCCCAATTGAAAGGACACTTCTAAGTGGGCTTTAAAGCCCAATAGACTTGAATTAAGCGCTGATTACATGTGAGCCGAAAAGCTCCAAATTCAAAAGTTCTTGTAGTCCTAATTCATGCTTTACTATGCCCATGGTGTAAATTGGGGTTACCAATCAATGTACCTGGTACTAATTGGGAAATTACCAGTTTACTACTTGAGACGCAACACCTTAGGGATGGCAACGTACGGATTTGGCTCAACTCAATCTCCCTAGAGAAGATAAGATGGACCTCTATCTAGTTGTCAAGCCTCGAATTTGTTGGGTTTTAAAAATCATGCTCCATATAGTATTTTGGACCCATCTTGTTCGATGCGGATTGACTTCGAGTTTAGATTTTATCCCATCCCCATTACCAGCTCTTCATTTCCACTTGCGTCAAACGTAGATCGCTTTTATTTTATATAAATAAATTGGAAGTGTTATTCTAGGGTTTTTGAATTTGAAATTCTAAACTAAATTTGGAAACTATTGAATTACTCAAGTTAATGTGCGATAATTCAACTCTATTGTACTATTTAGTACTTTCAACACTCATTTGACTTTGTTTCTCCAAGGATCGATTAAATATTTGGTTGTCATGAGTCTACGTTAGTTCAAGAAAACTATATAACATTGTTAGCTAATGCTTACCATGTTATATTGCAATTTTTCAAATTTATATATACTCGAGATATCTTTTAATGTTATCGATAAAAAATTTTGAATCAAATTATTTCTTCACGTATATCATTACAATAAGTTCGAAAAGGAAATTTTGAAATATCAAGAGTTGGATAAGAAGGATTTCTTCAACACCTTTGTGTCAAGTAAAAGATATTTAGGCACTCGAATCTGGTTATAAACATTATACTAATTGTCCTATTCCATGATCAAGTGGCAGTCCACAAATTTCTAACAAACATCATGTGACCCACTTCAAGTGGTCCAAACATTTTGAACAATTGAGACTTGGAAGAAAGGCAAATTGCTAGTTTGAATCCATAATGAAGCAGATAGGTTCCTTATTTCAAAAAGAATTTCATTTTTCATTTCATGTCATAAATTTGTACGAAATTTATTATATATACTCTTACATGGATACAATATTGTGGATGCCATACACTTGATATACATTCCTACAATGTAATAAGAAATAAAACATAAAGAATTAGAACTCCGAAAAATAATGAAGGATGGTGGTAATGGAGATTTCCAATCATGTCAGAAATAATTAAATGTATCTTTACTATTTGTATAAAAAATTTATCGACATGGAGGTAGGAGGAGAATCCCAATTTGACTACGTACTCCAATGAGTTAGACAGGGTTTGGTTAAGCTTGTTTAAAATATACTAAAAACTGCTATATCCTATAGATGGGATATTTTTATAAAGCTTATAAATGCAAATCTTATTTAAAAATAAGTTATTGAAGTGTTAAGATAAATAAGATGTTAGAGCTTATGCTAATGATGACAGTTTTATAATTAAGATGGTTAAAATTAAAAAGCATGATAAAATGATAAAAAAAAAATACTTTTTTAATTAAAGAGTTTAAATGAAACCCTAACATCTTGTTTTTGGGACTTATAAGCTCTCTTTTAAAGAAAATAACTAGACACTTTTGAGACCTTATAAGCTCTTTCTATACATCTTATAAGATCATCCAAATATGCATCCTAAGCTTGTTTGAAACATCTTATGAGTTCCTAAATTTTATAAAATATTTTGGGAACTTACAAAATGACATATTTTATTTTTTGAAAGATACGATTAATATATTCAATCCTTACATCAATATATCATTGATAATATTCCAAATGAATAACCAACAAAAAAAATCTTTTTACAAGCCTACTATACAGTGAAAAACAAACAAAACTATTATTTAGTAGAATAAAGGCCCACACGACACTCTGTGGGAATCTATTTACTCTATTTTCAAAAGCTATAGCTAATTATAAGATTCCAATATCTTAATAATTCTAGAAGTTTAAAAGATCCTTTTTTTTTTTTTTTTTGAAAAAAATTACCAATGATACTTGGTAATGTCTTACTATAAGTTCTCAACTACCCTTACAAGATGTTTTGAAGATTTTATCAGCTCATTGAACACTATCTTCTGTTGATAGCTTATATATATATACACACACATATATATATATTTATATTAATTTTATTTGTTGATAGCTTATATTTGCTTGGGTCCTGTGTCATTTTCCCAAAATAAAAAATAAATCATTGCATTTTGAGGATGCTGATGTTGTGTGCATGGCAACTTGTGGGCTTCCATTTGTTTCTGTGCTTTCCTTTTTCTTCTTTTTATTTTTTATTTTTTCTCTTTTCTTTATTATTATTATTATTATTATTATTATTATTATTATTATATTTTTTTATTTTTTGATAAAGGGCTAAGTTATATATTTTTAGGGAAGCATCCAAGAACATGTAACACTTCTATGAAGAAGCAAACAAGATAAAGAAAGTGGGATAAGGTGGGGCATTTTGGATAAACCTCAATCAAGATTTTTTTCTGTTTTCTCTTTCTGTCCCTCTTCTGCATTGTCAATAGTTAACAGATAACAACGATCGATTTTGTCACATTGTTCCTAATGTAAATAGATAGTTGATGTCATGTAATACTATTAAAATTAGAAATAACAACAGTGCTATTTTGTATTTTTGTGCCCCTACATAGATATATCGATCTTATCAAAATAGCCATTAATAAATATCTCCAATAGCAAACTTCAAATTGGATTTGACATGATTTTTGCATGTAATGATATCTTCTTAATTAGTTACTTCACTTGAGGCATCTATTTTTGTCATTTTTTTTCCAACATAGGTACCCCATACCTAAATTTATATGAAAATGGCACGTAGTACTCAAGTTAGAAGAAAATCCCATAAAGCGATGGGAAAGATTTTGATTATTTACTAGAGGGATTGATTGTATTATGAATCTTGTAATCTGATTTATCAATACTTCAATGGATTCTTCCTTGACGGGAAGAGCAGGCTGTAGACGAACTATAATAAAAAAACATGAATAGCTTCTTGTTGGAAGATTGATGTGCTTAAATTACGTGCAAGAAAATCCCTACAGTATTTTTAAGGTGATGATTGCCCCCATTATTTATGTTACAAAGTTATGGCAATTCACCCATAGGATTTAATTAATGCACTCAAATTGCAGATAGTACTTCAAAAATTTTCTACTATAAAATTCCTTTGTTAAAAATTTTAAAGTTTGAGAGACACTTTCGGAGGTAATATAGCTTCTTGATGCATCGTGAGTCCTACATAACGTACAATTTTCTTTATATAAAGAACACACACCTTCTACAGCAATCATGACTTCATAATAAACATGTTAGAAAATATTTAAACAGCCATAATGTTTCTAGAAGCTATTTTCAATTATCACAAAAGAAAATAAATTATAATTAATCATGTATTTAATTATTCCTTGAATTAAGATATAATTCAGAATTTACATCTGCACTTGCCAAATTAATCGATGTGGAATTAGAATCATATTTCAAACAACTAGCTCTTACATTTACTTAATGACTATATATCGGTCTTGATTTCAACACGAACGATATGATTAAATGTAAGATATATGCTTTGAATTGACTGATAATTTGAAGATCATCAACCTTTTTTTATTTTTATTTTTTTAAACTAAGTTCAAGCTTCATAATTTTACGGTTTATATATATATACATTAAACTAAGTTCACAATTTTTTTTTTCAACTAAGTTCAAGTTTCATAATTTTAATGTTTATATACATTAAGCTAAGTTTTTTTTTTTTTTTTTTTTTTTTTTTTTTTTTTTTTTTTTAACTAAGTTCAGGTTTCATAATTTTAATGTTTATATTAAGGAAAAGAGAAAATTTAATTGGATACAGAATCTTGTATGTTTAGGATTTTGAGAGATTTTTGAATTTCCTCTTGTTTTTGTGCTGTTATAGGTTTTTGTATTTCCTAGTTAGTTTTGGGATTATGTACCTATTATAAATACATCTATTTGATTCTCCAAAGGCTATGATCCTATGGTCTAGTGTCAGATATTTTAGACCACCTTAAGATGGTGTCATGATGCCTTTGAGTATTCAATATACTTTTGTTTTTGAGAGAGTTTGAGAAAAAGTATTGATCAAATTTGTTGATGCTTCAATCAATTGGTGTTGGTAATAATCTCTTTTTCACCTATGGCTGCAGTCCTATTTTGGGTGAACTACATGAATTCCTTTTGTCCGCTTTGTTTGTCATGTTTTCTATATGCGTTTGTTATGTTGATTTGACCAATTTTTCACAATAAGCGGTATCAAAGCTAGAGTTATCATTTCTGCTTTTGCTAATTTTTGTTATGGCTTTTGAATATGTGCAAGTTTAAGAAAATTAATTTGAAAATTGATTTAACTTTTTCACAAATTGATTGCACCTCTTTTGAGATTTCGATAATAGCTGATCTATTTTTACAGTTAGTGATTTGTTATGAAGGTCAAGTCATCTTCTAAATATTTAGGATTTGCTAAAGACTTGATAAGATTTTTGAGTTGCAGATTTTCTTTTCTGCTTGCTACTGCAATTTGAGCACATTGCTATAGTTTGGATGATATTTTATTAGGTTGATAATGTAAACCTTCTCCCACACAAGTTTTGCACCATTTTCACTTGGTGTAGATACGATAATTTGATACCCTTTTAGGGATTTGTGGAGAAGATGAAGTTTGATTGTCTCGTGGAGCTTTTAAGACCTTGGAGAATTTCAAATTAAGATGGGGATTTTTAAAATTCCCTATTAGGGAAAAGACAAATTTTGGTTGAAGAGAGACTTCTATTTTGTTTAGGATTTTTGGAGATATTTTAGCTTTTCTCTTGTTTTCTTATTGTTCTAGTCTTTTAGGTCTCTATATTTCCTAGCTGGTTTTGGAGGTATGTATTTATTATAAATATGTCCCTTTGATTCTCCAAGGACTATGGTTTTGTAGTCTAGTGTGAGATGTTATAAGCCATCCTTAGATGGTGTCATGGCACCTGAGTTTTACTACGTTTTTGTTCTTTAGAGAGTTTGAGAAAAAATATTAACAGGATTTGTCACGCCTTTTGTAATTCTTTTAGAGAAGTGGAGTTTTGATGTTTTTTGTACTCTTTTCATAAGCTCTCTCGATTAGTGTTAATAATAATCTCCTTTTCACCTATGGATGTAGCCCTATGTTGGGTGAACCACATGTAAATTTCTTTTGTCCATGTTGTTTGACTAGTATCGGTCATGTTTCCTCATTATATTCTCTATTTGCGCTTCATTGCTTGTTATGTTGGCTTGACCAATTTTTCACAAAAAAATATAATTTTTACTTTATTTTTTATTTTATGTAATAATGATGTTAGTGTATGGTTCCTTCTTTCAAATTAGATAAATATTATCAAATTAAAATTTCTTCCATAAAGTCACAATTCATGAATACCACTAAAAGTATGAAAAATTCAAAAAATAATTGAGAAATTTTTTAGTTACGACAATGTAAAATTTGTGCAGCAATGAAAGCAATGAACAGGCAAAAATTATGAAAAATGAAAGTTTGGGATATCATTTAAAAGGGCCTAATCTAATATAGGCTAATTATTTAAAACAATAATTGATAGGATTATAAGTATTCATATAAAAAAATCTTATACGTACACTAATAAATTTATTTTTATTGATGAACTGACTTTGTATAATTGCAATGTAAAATTAATAAAAGTGCCAACATAAAGTCATCACAAAAATTTATATAAGCACACAATAAATGAAACCCCCGAAATACTAAATTGCAGAAATTGAGATCTCAGCCAAAATCATGCCGCCGACACATGAGAAATTATTTTCTCAGTACTTAAATATACTTATTATGTAGTAAGAAATTATGTGAAGAGAAACAATTATTTTTTTCTTTCAGTATTTTATTTCTAAATAAAAATATATTATTTTCCTTCAAAAAATTGACGGTAGAACGGAAAACGCAAATGGGACATTAACTATGGGACTAATTCTCGATATTTTGAAAATCATAGAACTAAGTTTGCAATAAGATCTAAAGCGTGGGACTAGAAATATGATTTTCTCCAAATCAAAATACACTATGTTAGAGTCCCACATTAGAAAAGTATAAATGTTGTGGCCTCTTCATACGGTTTTGGAAATCATCATCTTATAAGCTAGCTTTTGGGGGTTGAGTTAGGTTCAAGTTCCATTTTCAACATGGTATCAGAGCCAAACCAATTTTTGATATTGGGAGTTCATATTATTCCATGCTCCAAATGTTCATTTCTAGGCATGTATTATTTGTCCACCTGTTTCATATTATCCCACGCTCCAAATATTTATTTCTGGGCATGTGGGTGTGTGTTAAAATCCGACGTCGGAAAACTATAAGAGTTATGGCCTCTTTATATAGTATGGAGCAATCCTCACCTCATAAGCTAGCTTTTGGAGTTGAGTTAGGTTTAAGATCCATTTTCAGCATAACGCAGACTTCAAATTATATTTATATTGAAGGACTTGGGGAGAAAATTTATCCTTTATTCGAGATGGATATATTCAGACACTGGCGGGGCGCGGCAGGATAACCTCAAAGCACTTTGCTTTCAATCTTAAATTTCTTTTCATTTGTTCCTTCAGTGCTATGCTCTGTTGATCAATAGCATATATTAACCCTATTGAATGTTACATTCCCTCAAAGTATGGCCCTTATCTTATCTTGCACACTCCACCATCTAAGGATAAAGAATAATCACTATATATGTATATATATATATATATAGATATATAGATATATAAGAATCACATAGAATGTATGATAATATAAATATTGTCACTAATATATGTATTAAGTGCAATAACTTTCTTTTTGTCACAATAATATGTTTTAGGTGACAATAATTTTTATATTGTCACTATATAAAGTTCAATAGTGACGAAAGTAGTGTTTTAAATCACCACTATAGATAATTAGTGACATATATATAATAATAATCTAGTGATAACAAAAATTACTACTAAAATTTTGTAATGAGAACTTCATTTTCACTAGGTAATCACTACACGTTTGTCACTAATAATCAATAACGAGAATATAAACATATTTTTGTTACTATTAACTTTGTTAAAATAATTGCAGATACAGTTCAAGGGGTGTAACTGTAATTATATGTATATTTAGGGAGTGTAATTGTAATTATATATTAGCTGAAGTGTATAATAGGGTATGTAATGGCAATTATTTAAAACTTGGGAGTATTTTGATAATTACAATATACCTCACAGCTTGTAGAGGTAATTATCCCTTCAACTTTTCAAAATGCTTTGTCACACTCTAAACATGCTGATCTGATCTTGGTATTCTCTGGTATTTTGCAGTCTCATCTTCGATTACATAGGATAAAATCTCTAGAAAAGCACATTCGAATAGGAGATCCTAGATAGACTAGAATGATATATAAGATGCCAAGATCTGATATCAGGGGATCATGCATATCCTTAATCTCGACCAACCTAGATACTGATGTGTGCAAATGTTCGAAAGGACCAAATTGCCCCCACAACAAATGAAAATTGTCCAAACTTCCAGATATGTTCTTTTTTGACATGTTAAGTCTGACCAGACATCTGACCCTTGAACATGATTGTTCGTTGAGAGACACACATAACATTATCTTCAAAGGCCACTTCAGTGGGGATGGCAATTGTTCCCGTACCCATGGATATCCCACAAATATTTACCCAACACAGGGGCTCGTAAGGAGGTCATTATGCTTCCATGGATGCGGGTATAGATATGAAATTTTAATATTTTATCCAATTAATAAATGAATGCAGGTGTGGGTATAGCACCATCTACCCACCACCTGATAAACAATTAAACTACTGAAATATTCTTATATTATAATATTAAATTTTAATGTATTTTAATATATCACATATTACATCAATGGCCTATATTATTTCTTTAATATTTAAATTATATTACTATTTGATTTTTAACGTTTTTCAATTTAAATTGTAAAGATTTTAGGCATTGAATTTGTTGAATGAATTTTTATCTTCTTTAGTCATTTCTATAGTTTAGTAATTGATTTTTCTTGTTATAAATATATAGGTAGGATTATTTATTTTTTATCGCAAAAAAGAAAAAAGAAAAAATTAATTGATACCCGCAAATATCAATTTTACTTGTGGAGGCAGGTGATGAATACCTGATGCAGGTATGAATGCAGGGCAGGGGAGAGTTTTATTAAACAGATGCTGGGGGAAGGGTGGTACTACCCGGCCCATTGACATCCTTACATCTCAGTACAACTATACTGATCCATGTCAAACAAACATCATAAATGCCCTGAGTAGGATACATGCAAATACGAGAACTTTCTCAAATCTCAATCTAATTTTATTAGCTTTAAGCCTTTCTTCCGACCTTTATTTACTTAAACATTGGAGTCTTAAGTGTACTTCTCTATACCATGGTTAGACCCAATTGTCAATTCAATTTGTATTGTCTTACCGAATCTAGATTGGAGAGACTATTCGGATAACGACCAAATTGGATAATCAAAGTATTTTAAGGCCGTGTTTACCTGGGCTGTTAGGGTTTTTTTTTTCTTTTCTTTTCTTTTAACTCGGCTGGGGATCGTCCCCAATCTGATCTGAGTACTCTCCAACGGCCTCGAATCCACCCCCGATCTAGGGTTAGAATGCAGCACAGACCGCCTTCGACCAAAAGATGTCGCCCCCGCTAGGGTTATAGGCCCGCGCCACCGAGCTCGGTGATAACCTTGGTTAGACATTGATACACATATGTTTACTTCATTTGTCCAAAAATGGGCTTGTCCATCCCACACGCGTAAAAATGGGTTAGTGGGCAAATTAAGTAACCTTTTTTTTTTTTTTGGATGATTTTCTAAACTGGATTTCTAATCAGGATGTGCACTTCCAAAATTGTCCCCACAACAGGACAAAAAAAGGCCCCTTCTATGACCCAAGTTATTTCATTGTTTTATTAAACTAATTTGAAGGGTATTTTGGCAATTGCATACTTGAACCAACTTTATCTTATAAAATCCAAGTAAACGTACAGCCAAACTAAAGTCAACTAGACATATCTTAACATTCAAAGTAAACAAAAACCCAAATTCATATTACCTATTTAAATCCACTTTTATACCATCAATACCTGAAACTCACATTATACCCAAAAATCAAAGTAAATATGTTCTAAAGATGTGAAGAACGTGAAAAATAATAATAATTACTTGAGATTTGACATAATTACCAAACACTCTCTGAAAGTTGGATGATATCATAACACAACCTATTTTTAATTTAACTGATATATAATTACAATTGTACCCCTTAAATTGATGTATAATTATAACTTCACTCCTAAGTTGGCACATAATCACAATTACATCTCTTTATTTAGTAAGGGTAATGACAATTATGATTTGTTAATTGAATTAACAATAAAAGATATAATGATAATTATTCAAACTTTACTAGCTGTTGAGATAATGATGCTAAAACAAAAGAAGAGGATGTTAGCATTCAAGAATTCATGTACCAGCCGTCACATTACGGCCCATTGAGCACCAAACTCGTTATTTCCAGTTTCCATGACTATATAATAATTTTTTATTTTTTATTTTTTAATAAATATACGATGAAATTGTGAGCCCCGAAAAAGTTGGAATTGATGCTTTTGCAGCGGCCACGTCCGACAAATGTTCCAATTCAACACATTACTGCTTTATTGGCTTTTTCTGAATTTGTCCAATAAGTCAAATTCAGATATCCTTTTTTTTTTTTTTTTTTTTTGGCACTTGCTTCGATTATTTAAAGTGGACGTTCTAACTGCTAATCTTTTCGAATTTCATGAGCAACGAAGGGTGAGAAAATATTTGTTTCTTAGATTATAAGTTTGGCAAAACTCGGTTAATTTTTAATATTTTGTGAGCAATCACTCTCCAATTATCCAAACCAATTACATTATTAAAAATTTATTCCCAAATTTGATTTTCTTTTATATAAGTGATTAATACATTTCTTCAATACATAATTATACATCAATAACTATCAAATATCATATACGATAATTAACAAAGAAACATTCCGCTGCTTATACTGAAAAAATCTTCAAACAAACCTATTATATGGTAGGGAAAAAACCCACATCGGTGGAAATCGAACTTATGATCTTTGAGATCATGAGACCTCCATCTTAGTATTAGAACAAGACTTCATTTGTGTCTTTAGGCTTGATTTATTATTCTTAAATTTGGTTTTAAATCTAAGTTTAATGTTTCAAAGGTAACTAATGAGGAGGATACCTAATAAAATCATACCGTGCTACCACCCGTCAGATGAAGTGACAAATTAGCATTGCATTTCCTTTCTTACGGGGAAAGTGCAGTTTAATCCCTTTTCCTCATCCCTATCCAACATCCAAAGATAAAATTACACCATTGAATAAGAGAAAAAGAATAATTTAAGATTTAAAAACTTAAAAGAAGTATATGGTGTGGGGTATTTACTTCATGGACAAATTGTATCTAATCCCTAAGGATTAGATAAAAGTGGAACCTCAACGTGCATCTCCACCTGCAATGCACGAACAAATGAAAAACATTAGTGAAGAAAAGAATTATCACAAAATTTTTAGTTACATTATAAAGACATAAATAAATGAAAAGCAAACCAAAATGTATGATTCAAATTGAGGGGGAAAAAAACAGAATATCCATTTCTAACAAAACAGAAAATAATGCAAGGCTTTATTTTACACTCCACCCACATGAACTGCAAATATAATTAGAAATAACTTATAAATAAAAATAAATTCAATAAATACTCATTCATGGTAATTCCCTTGCTTGCTCTCAAGTATGGGATGGTATATAAAAAGACAAATCACAAGAATTTTTAAAAGATAAACATAGAGGTTTGTAAGAAAAAAGAATTTAATTAATAGAGCAAATATCACTATCAGTCTCTCAAGTTTGTCGTTAGAAATATTTTAGTCTCTAAACTACAATTCTCGACTTTACAGTCTCTGAACTAATAAATCCGTTCCGGGTTAGTCCCTCAGCCGATATTCTGGCAAGAAATTGGCTGGAATAATGCATGTTCACTGTGCATGCTATTTTTATGAGTGCTTTTTGGTCAATTTAATATTTTTAGTTTCAGTTTAATTCCTGAACTTTTAAAAGCTGACGCTTTAGTCCTCTTTTTTGGATTATATGACATATTCTGCTGGGAGAATCTACTGTTCATTGCTGTAAAAAAATAACCACTTTTGCAGCTATAAAATGGTGTAAAAAGAAGGGAAGCAAGCATGAAAAAAAACTTCACTATAATCTCTAGAAGTAGATAGCTAATTTGTTGTGTTTTTATGATATGTTGGGAATCTCTTATGATAATCATCCATGCTTGAAATGTATCTTAATGCCTGAAAGTTGGATAGGATTAGAGGTGTCAAACGGGCGAAGCTGGGCACGAAACCGTTTAGCCTGGCTCGCACCGGTTCAGCGCTTAAGCGAGTCGAAACTTTTTCTGGAGGGCCCGACTCCTAATTGACCCTTTTAATAATGGGACCTAGTCTAAACGGTTTCAGGCTAAACGGACCTTAAACGGACTAAACAATTTCAGCCTTAAATGGGCCTTAAATAGGCTGAACGGGCCAGATTTTTTTTTTCTAAGTAATTCTTGATGTCATTATAATGAATAAGAAGAAATAAGCAATTTTTCATTTATTTTGTTCAAAATACTCTTAAAAATGTAAAAAAAAATCATAAATTTTATATACAATATATTTTATTAGCATGATCAAAATTAAAGTATTAATATAATATAATATTTTAAAGTATTATTTTAATTGTATTTTTTAGAAATATAATATTTTCATTAAATACTTAAATAATATTATGTTTTGAAAGTTTTATACAGTATAATATTTTTCAAATATTAAAATTAAATTAAATAATTTAACAAATATTAAAAAAAAGTAATTATAGATTTAAGAAAAATATCGCTTTTGTAGGTGGTGAATGGTTTGGCATAAATTCCCTACATGTAATATTAATTTGAATGAAAATAGTGACATAATTACACAACTAAATCTCAATAAATTTGTTTTATTTAAAAAATTACTAATATATTATACAATATTTTTCGTTTTTCCTTTTTTTTAAATTTATTTAATTTTATTTGATTTGATTTATTTATTATTTTAAAAAAAAATTACACGGTTTCGATCCTGTTCCGGTTTCGGGCTGGTTTTGGTCCCGTCCCGGGCTATCTGGGCCGACGATTCAGGCCTGGGATGAACCTATAGACGGGCCGATTTTAACTGGCCCGTCTATGAACAGTATCCGGCTCGACCCGGCCCTTTTTGACACCTCTAGATAGGATGGCCCTTACGCAAGGATTATATTACACCCAATTTTTATCAAATACAATATGCTTATTGAATGATAATAAAGTAATTTACACTTAGACAATTTCAGAGATTCAATGATTGGACTTTCTGTTTTAGATTAACCTGAACAATCAAAGTCTCTTTTGTATTAGGGAATTATGGATGGGGTTACAAAAAAGAAAAAAAAGTAGAATTAGGGATTCGTTGGGATTTTTACATTTATTTCGAAGATATTTTTTTCGTATGAGCTGAACCAATAGGATGAATCAAAAGAGCTCTGCATCGTGAACCTTGTATTTCGCCTATTGCTTAGCATGGTTCTAGAAAGTCATGCTGAGACGAATTAGGAAATTGAATAGGAACGAAAATACAAAGAAATGAAAGGGTATCGAGTTCGATTTATGTGTATTGTATCTAACTGAATGTTGATCTTGTCTATTTCAACTTTGATTTTTTGTTCTTTCAAGCAACTAGTTTTACCTTATGTTTGAAGTATTAACATTCTTTTTTAACGAAAGGGAAAAAAGAGAGAGAGAGAAAATCGAATTTCATTTTAGATATACCATTTTATAGCTAAAAAAGTTGTTATTTTTTTTTGCGGCGATGAACAGTAGATTTTCCTAGCAAAATATGTCTTGTAATCTATGACGCACGGGTACGGATACGGCGATATAGATATGATACGATACGGATACGGCGATACGAATTTTTTAAACATTTCAGGACACGACACTTTAGAGATATGGCCGTATATATTATTTATATAAATATTACATTATATATATACACTAAATCAGACATATTTTCAACTGAAAAATAAGAATTCAACAACAATTAACAATCTAACAAGTTAAGTCTTAATATACAAATTAACTAATACCATAATTAAAAGTTGTCTAATCATAAATTTAATAGAATATTATAGTCCTTGCTAATCCTAGGTCCTTTGGTAACTTCTACGACGAAAGAATGGGAAGAAATGAATAAAGAATGGGATTAAGGGACCCTAAAGAAACATATTCGTGCTTAGCTTATTTATTATTTTAGTTTTTTTAAGTTACTATTTTAGTTTTTTAATTAATTTTTCTTATAAAATTACTAATTTATCAGTACTAATGATGAGAGTTGCAATTAATTTATATAAAAAAAAGGTTAAAAATTATGTTTCTTAAGCCATATGTGCACAAAAATGTGTCTGTCGTGTCCCTTCCGTATCCTTCGCGTGTCCAAACAGTATCTCTCGCGTGTCCCAACTAGATCCCTCGTGTGTCCCAACCGTGTCTCCACCTATCTGACTTTTTTAGTTATTTTTTAATTTCGAACACGCCACGTGGGGTGTCTGACACTTATCTAACGGGTGCTCCCCACGTATTCGACACTATTTTTTTGTATTTTTTTAAAGTATCCATGCATTATAGCTTGTAATATTAAAAAAAAGGATTAAAGTGTCTGCTTTTAAAAGTTTAGGGACTAAACTGAATTGAAACTAAAAATTTTAAATTGACCAAAAATCCCTCGTAAAAATAGCACGCATAGTGCACGTGCATTATTTCGGCCAATTTCTCCCCAGAATATTGACTGAGGGACTAACTTGGAATGGATTTATTCGTTTAGAGATTGTAAAGTCGAGAATCGTTGATGCTGTGCGAAAATCGAGCTTCACACGTCGCTTCGGGATTCAACCTTAGATTCGTTGAACTATAGGATGGGGCCCACATATCCACCGGGGGCCTTTCCTGACCTCATCCGCCGCTTGACCAGAAGTTGATTAGACGCCGACCTCGTCGACGTCCGACTCTGTCCTCGACCTAGGAACCCTCAAACGTGGCATGTTGATGGCAAGTTAACATCAGAACTGGGGGCAAGGAAACGTTCTCCCGATCACGTGTCATCGATCTCTAGGTCGATTGGTAGTCACTGTCATGTATTCATGGCAAAGTCAGAAAATGCAACTTGCCCTAACAAGCATTAAATGAACCCCATCATCAAGCTCCACGGTCCATGACAGACCTAGTCCACTGTAGGCTGACCGACGACGAGTTACAGCTGTAGTTCGCAAAGCAACCCTGTCGAGCAAGTAACTAATCAGACATTGCCATCATTTGGTCTAGCGATTCAATCCAAGCCCTGGTTGGGGGCAAAATAGGGTTTTGACCAAGCTTCCTCCTCCGCCAAGGCCTCTATAAATACAAGGTACTTTTATGAAGTATATTAACGACACATTAAACGCTTCAACCATCCACGATATGTCTTTCCCTATTCGACCTCGTCTCTATCAATTTGCTAACTTAAGCATTGAAAGGTCTTAGCGGAGAAGGTTTTAACAGAGGACATTCCCCACTAACCTAACGTGCATTCCATTTTGCAAGTAGGACCCACCATTCTCCATTAGGTCAATCCAGTTTGCTGAGGTCGATTTCAACTCAGCAAATTCAAAATTTACCTATATCAATCGTAGTTTAGAAACTAAAGTGTTTCTAACAACAAACTTAAGGGATTGATAGTGGCATTTGCCCTGATTAATATAATAACTTTTCACTTTTTTTTTTTTTAAATAATAATAGCTAACCATCACACTTGGTGGATCCCAAAGCAAAAATGGACATAACATTTCCATTAATTCGGATCAACAAAAATGGATCCCTACTTCATCATATTTACATTCACCGTATATATATATATATATATGCATCTCACATAAAATATACTTCATTCCTTCTTTTTTTTTTTCTTTTTTCTTTTTTCTTTTTCTCCAGTATATTGATTTTCACAGTATTTTTCTTCCAGCCAAAAGGAATATTGGACTTTTGCTATCACCAGAATGATATCTGCTATTGCCAGTGGTTGCCATCGTGGATGAGATAAACATGGCCACCATTTCCATAGCCATTCTGATACTGGTAGGCATACTGATGAGGAATTTTCCAGGCAGCTTTCTTCAAAACAACAGGGTACGCCGGCGGCCTTGACGAGCGCCGGATACATCGGCCTGCAGTAGAGGTCGGGCATCTAGGCGGTATGCCGCCAGAGGCGGCGAGTGTATAGAACAGCGATTTTGGCGGCGAGGCGTCGCTGCTGCAGGAAGAGGCCAAGCTGGGCGGCGGAGACACTTTTTTGATGGTTTTGGTGGCGGAGAGGAAGGCCCTGATTTTCAGAGACGACGGCGGCCCCGCCGCTGCAGCACGGTCGTATTCTTCTATGAGATTGGCTAGATCCTCATCGGATTTTATCGATACCAACGCGTCTAAATCTTCGGTGGGCAATTGGCACCGGAGACTCACCGACGATCCACACATCTCCGACATCTTCACCAATAATTCTGTATCAATAAAATAAAAACTTTATTAAATAGAATTTCCGAAAAAAAAAAAAAAGAAAGAAAGAAAGAAAAGAAAAGAAAGAAAATATATGATTCTCAATATGACTACAAAAG
Source organism: Handroanthus guayacan (assembly GCA_014898755.1). Lineage (NCBI taxonomy): Eukaryota > Viridiplantae > Streptophyta > Magnoliopsida > Lamiales > Bignoniaceae > Handroanthus > Handroanthus guayacan. Next base: position 1,047,176 of record JACFYI010003498.1, on the reverse strand, counting down.
AATTGAAATTCGACCTAAAATTAACTAGGTAAAGACATCATTTGACATTGCCTCTATACCGACTACATCCACGACATATGTCATCACAAATTTTTTACGATCTTTATTAAAATTACGCATCATTGCAGTAAAGATATGGCAAATGGCTTTTTGCCTCCCTTTTATACTAATAGTAACTTTCAACTGAGCTAAATGCTCAAACTTCTTATTGTGTATCCAAACAGCAAAATAGGAACTCACCAGCAAAAGAAATGGAGCTATTGACGGAGAGGACACGGGTTTCGCCACCGTGGTAACGGAGCTTGCCGTCAGGGTAGCGAGGGAGGATACGGCCGCCATAGCTACACAAGAACTTAATGGAATTGTTAGAGTTAAGTGAAGATCCAACCATACTGCAGCTTTTAGCTTAATTTTCGGGGGTTTTGTTTGATATTTTGATGGGTCCAATTGGGTGCTTTTTGGAGAGTAGGCTAGAAGAATGAAGAAGGAAAGGGAAGAGATTGGAAGATGAAGGTGTGGTTCTTCAAGCCTATGGAAGGTAGCCATCGCCACTTATTTATAGAGTTTTCAAGAGTTAATTAGGGATATAGGGATGTTGGTGGGCTCAACGTAGGTGGTAGAAATCAGAAAGAGACCTCTGGTCACCTTGATTCCCTCTTACTCGTGGACCCTAAGGTTAAATGTTAAGGTTAATTACATTTGAAGTTGAAGTATTGTCTCATCAAAATTTATAACGGAGGGTTTTATTTTGAAAAGTATCAATAATTTAAAATGTCACAGCACACAAGACCTTTTACTCTACCAATGTGGACAATATATATTAAATAAGAATATACAAATGTTCACTTCATATTCGATGCATGTGCTAAAATATGTGCATTTAATAATTATTTAATATAAATATTTACATAATTTACTATAAAAAATAAATTAGTAAGCTAATGATTTTTTATTGTATTGTGGGTTATTATTGAAGTAAATTAATATTGAAGGGTATTTTTAGCATGACATATAAAAATATATCACCAAAATATAACTATCTTTGGTCCTCATATTATATATATATATATAGTATAGATATTAAATTGAATTGATAGTATTAATTATTTTGGAAAAAAAAATATTTGTTATTTTTTTTAAATAAAATTGAAAGTGTTTTTAATTCAAATGGGGCGTGTGCTTATAGATAGGGCAAAGTAATGCATGATTCAAAATTAAGGTGTATGGTTTGACACTAAACACATTAAAAGCAAATTTAGTTTGGAAAAATAACTTCAAACATACCTTTACACATATTCATAAAAAAAAAAAATAAACATACCTTTACACACACACACACACACACACACACATATATATATATATTTATATTCCATTTGCATGTATCTGGGTGCGTGATGATAATGCTGGGTTCATATCTCAATTTTTGAAATTACCAAAAAAGATATCTTGAATTTTAAGCTAATTTTTGTTATATTTCGTCTCGGCTAATATAGAAAAAGAAAAGAAAAATAAAAAGTCGTGTACAGGTAATTTACATATTTATTTATTTTTTTGGAAAATTAATTTTAAGTTAGTTCTCCTCAATCTTATGGGTGGGATTTTAGCATCCTCACGAGCTGAAGACCTGAAAACCGTTATGCCCTACGTACGTTGAATTCATCACAATATCTGGTTTTTGTAGCTTTCTGTGTTATCCTTTTTTGACCGTTTATTTTTGTTTGATTCTACATTCCCATATCTATACGATTCAATCTCTGTCGGTAAACAAAAACAAGGAATGGTGAGAAAATTTCCAATTTGTCATTGAACATCCTTCAAATAAATAAGTTGTGTTGAAGTTTTATTTTTATGAAAATGTCTAAGCAAGGATAATCTATAAATTATTTCAAGATTCTTAACTTTTTTAACGTGAGCCACCTATACTACAAAATATAATTTGTAAAAGTTTATTTTTGTGATAAAATATAATTTTTTATCACTATTTATATAGAATTAATGACAATTTTCATATTGTTACTTTTTATCACTTTTGGTATATTTTTTGCTTTTGCCGAATGTTTTCGTTGTCTATTTGCTTTTTGTTTTTTAAATAATCAGCTACTAAGATAATTTTTTAATAATTTTTTAAACTTATAATCCTTTGTAACAAAATTATGACATTTGAAAAATTTTCAAATGACATATAAGACTTAAAATACATATCGCCTAAAGAATTTATTAAATTAAGAATAAATCAATAATGTTATTTGCCAAAATGTCATATCAAATTAATTGGTTAGAATATGTCATTGTTGACCTTTTTTTTAGTTTTTTGTTTGGTAGTTCAAATTAATTGCATTTGAGAAAATATTAAAAAGATAAAATATATAGTTCCAAAAATATTTAATGAAATTATAACCCTTTTTTTTATTTGTCATTTAAGAATTTTGAGTCACGAATAGAGCGTTGTAAATATAATAAATATTTAAATTAAATGAAAAAGGGATAGTTTTTTTCATGAAAATAAATCAAGACAATTAAATCATTTGCAATAAAAGAAAGTGAGGTACAAAGTAAGAATGTAAAGAATGGAGAGCAAAAATCAACATCCTTAAACTTTTAGTTAAATTTGGACATTATTAGATGACGTGGTCTTGAAAAAGTTAAAAACGAAGGTTATGCGCCTTTCCAGGCCTCTCTGTGAGATAATGATACCATATTTTTTTAAATTAAGAAAGGTTGAGACTTTTCAAATAATTTACAAATTGTTCCCTTCCCTCCCTCCCTACTAATTTACAAGGATCAAACTCTCGATCAATAATTTGTAATGCCTTGTAGAGTTGGATATTTCATATTTAATAATATTTTTGAATATTATCAAATAAAAGTAATTATATTGTAAATAAATCGAGATTGAACTACTAGATTTGACAAATATTCAACAGTGAAATTGCTTCTGATTAAATTGATATCACCACAAAGTGGTCGAGCATCAAATTTGTCAAATTCGTAGTTGATGCTATAAATTTGTAGTTTCAACTACGAAATTATTGTAGACAAATTTGAACTACATACTCTTTTGGTTTACCTTTAATTGCAAAATTGAGCAGAGCCGGATTCAAAACTTCACTAAAGAGTTATAGCTATTATGTACACTACAAATAATTTGTAAGTATATCCGTAACTCTAGGTACAAATATAATTTCATATCAATTTAATTTTCCATAATGGTTACCTAGCTTTTTAGATAGTGTATTTTACTAAAATATCACTACAAATTTTGGCAACCAAAAAAATTAATAATTGTAGAAACTCGTAGAAACAGGAGTCAAGAATCCAAAATTAACAATTATAGTGAAAAGGTAACCAATAGTGCAAAAACGGAGGTAAAAACATCATATTTCGTGGCCTATACTGAGGTGAAAATTAACATCTATTGTAGTTATATATCATGGTGAATTTTTTGCAACCCTCACTAAAAGTACACATCATTACCGTGTAAAGTCGCAGTAAATAACTTTTCATCACCATTATTTTCTATTATCATCAGCTTTCAATCGTGATAAGTACTCGTACTTTTTGTAGTGTCTTTATCAAATGATGGATGTACATAAATATCATTAAATAAAAGCAAGTAGAACTGTGAACAAATCGATATTGAACTAGTTTATAGATTGTATAAAAAAATTTAGAAGTAAAATTTCTTTAAAAATATTAGTTTCACAATGAGAAGTTACTATTTTTGATATTTCATTAAATTCGTATGGGCATGGATCGCAATCAATATCCAAGAGATGGTACTGGAAGACCAGGACCAGTTTGCTTGAATAGAAAGGCTATTAAGATGCTGGGACCCTTCAATTCCATAGCAACTGTCACGATATAATTAGATAGGGTTGCACTATTTATGAATTTGTCTTACTTTTTTATTTTATTTTGAGAAGGAAAAATAAAATCAATATCTTATTTTAATGCCCAGTATCAACTTGCAGCCAATCTTTTTCACGAGTTTATAATATATTTTTAAGATCTGAAACAAATAAGAAAATTGTAACTATTTGAATTATGGAAATGAATTTAATTATTCTTTAAGTAATTATGTATGGTAAAAATAAGAATTAGAATAAATAT
>JACFYI010003498.1:1012762-1026961 GCA_014898755.1 Handroanthus guayacan | reverse complement strand
TCCCCTTTTCCACCAAACGAAAAATCTGAAAATTCAAGAAAATGCAAAATCCCTCACTCTTGTCCCTCCACCTACTCCCTTCTCTTCTCCTCTTCCTTCACTTTCCATGGCCAAGAAATATTCTGAATAATTCGCACACAGATTCTTTTCTGTCTTTAGTCTCTCCTCCATTTCTCACTTCATTAAGTCATGACTTCCTCTTACTGTCTGTCCTCCACCAAAAACACCACCCCAGAAGCATTCTTGTTCCGTACTTCTCACATTTATCTTCCAAAGCACAGGCCTTTTGTAAAGGATTTTCCCATTTTGAAGCCTCAACAGTCAATCTTTAAGTCATCTCTTTCACTTTTAACACTAGGGAACAAGGGATTTCAACGCCCTTTTGCTGCTTTATCCTCTTTTGCAGAAGCAGATGGTGAGGAAGTTATCAAATCAAATGAACATAATCATCATCAAGAAAACGCCAACTCTGATGATGAGTTGCCAGGGATGGCTCAGGCTTTCCATATTTCTTCAAGAACGGCTTCTGCTATATCAGTGTGTATAGCTTTAGCTGCTCTTACTTTCCCATTGTTTATGTCTTCTTTGGGACAGGGATTAGCTTTCAAGACTAAAGTTTTATCATATACTACCCTTTTGTTTGGTTTCTATATGGCTTGGAATATTGGGGCCAATGATGTAGCTAATGCTATGGGGACTTCAGTCGGGTCCGGGGCATTGTCCCTCCGACAGGCAGTGGTGACTGCGGCGGTTTTGGAGTTCTCCGGGGCGTTGCTGATGGGGACTCATGTGACTAGTACAATGCAGAAGGGGATTCTTGTTGCTAATGTTTTTCAGGGGAAGGATACTTTGCTTTTTGCAGGGCTGCTGTCTTCTTTGGCTGCTGCTGGTACTTGGCTACAGGTGGATTTCAAATTTTCACTAGTTCATATACAGTTCTTAATTCAGCCACAATCCCAAGACATCAAATATTAATAATATTAGTTTTGAATTAGATATGACAAACTTTCTGGAAGTTATTTCCTAGAAATGCCATGGTAGTCTCATCATGAGTTGGATTTTTGCATGTAATATAATATATATGTTCTTGTAGATAAGAAACACTTAGAGAGTCGATAATTATAGTTGTGCCATAGTATGATGCTCTGAGTATGAGAATATTCTGAAGCTAAACAATGAGAAAATCATCAGTTGTTCAGTTCTGTGATGTTTCCTTGTTGAACCACTTAAGCAAAAACCAAGGATCTTTAGCTTGGTAAATTTAACTATGCCAATCAACTGGACTGTCATGGAAAGTTTAAGAAAATTAGGATAATGGTTTTTGATCTTTTCTAAGGCTGTATTCACATATTGTTGCACTGGATTTCTGGTTCCGTGATAGAGAGTGTGTTCCGGAGAAGCATTTCTACAATATCTTCTGCTGCCATTGATGTTTTATTTCTTTATGAATGAATGAAACCACGAGATTATAGGGTAAATGGATGCCCAAGTAAAGTAAAATCATCTGTATAAGTAGAATTGCGATAAGGTGATCAAAATTTTCACATGAAGAAACTTGAAATCTTAGTGGATAATTGGGCTAACATACGTGGTTCGAGTTCTATTTTCCACATCATTTGAATCGATTGTTCTACTCAGGTTGCATCATACTATGGTTGGCCAGTCTCAACTACACATTGTATCGTAGGATCAATGGTCGGATTTGGCCTTGTTTATGGAGGAGCTGGAGCTGTTTTCTGGAGTTCGCTGGCAAGGGTAACTTTATCATGGGTTGTCTCACCTTTAGTGGGAGCAATAGTTTCTTTCCTCGTCTATAAATGCATTCGCAGGGTATGTTTTACTATGTCACAAAAATTTTCTATATATAAGCAAGCAAATTGGTAACCTGATCTCAAATCTAACCCTTTCTTCGCTACTTCTAGTTTGTTTACAGTGCTCCAAACCCTGGACAAGCAGCTGCTGCAGCTGCACCAATCGCTGTCTTTTTGGGTGTCACCGGGATTTCATTTGCCGCGTTCCCTCTCAGCAAGACCCTACTTATAGCTTTTGCTCAGGCTTTAGCCTGTGGCACAGCTGGAGCTGTTCTAGTCTACCGAATCATCCAGAAGCAACTTGGCCACCTTCTTGCCAAGCCAGCTGAAGCCGATCCAGAGCCAAAACCAGAAGCCCATAACCTTAAAAACATCAGTTTCCTTTCAGACATAGCCGGTCCAACAGGCACACAGTTAGAGATAGTTTATGGAGTCTTTGGCTACATGCAAGTCTTATCCGCATGCTTCATGTCATTTGCACATGGAGGAAACGACGTTTCCAATGCAATAGGCCCATTGGCTGCAGCTTTGTCGATTCTTCAAGGTGGCATGAGCAGGGCTGAGATTGTGATTCCTAATGATGTCCTAGCATGGGGTGGATTTGGGATCGTTGCAGGGCTTACGATATGGGGCTACCGTGTTATTGCAACAATTGGCAAGAAGATTACAGAACTAACGCCTACAAGAGGTTTTGCTGCCGAGTTTGCAGCAGCATCAGTGGTTCTTGGGGCATCAAAACTTGGACTTCCCATATCAGCAACTCATACATTGGTTGGGGCTGTAATGGGAGTAGGCTTTGCTAGGGGGCTTAACAGTGTGAGAGCCGAGACAGTGAGGGAGATAGTAACTTCTTGGGCTGTTACTATACCTGCTGGTGCCACCTTTGCCGTTATTTACACATGGATCTTGACCAAGTTTTTATCCTACTTATTGTGAGTGTATATTGGAAGATCATAATGCAGACTTCTGGGTGCTTTGGCAGTATTCTTTATCCACTGGGGTTGATACAACACTTTGTGGCAACTCATGAGAATTTCTTGTTTTCAGTAGATTTGCTTGTTTTGACATATAGATCATAGAAGGATAATTTCCTCTAAATACTCCGGAAGTCTAGTCTAATTACAAAAATATCCTCTATGATTTTAGATATTACAATAATATCCCTTGTTACTGAATCGAGTTAGATTGATGAGAGTTTTACTAGTAATGTTTCAATCAATATATTAGGTTTCATGAGGTTTATTGCACAAGTGTTGTTAAATTTTCCATCATCTAAACTAAGAACAGAAGGTGTCCATGTAATTTTCCAAACTACAAGTAATATTTCTGTAATTAAGCCAAACCTCGGAGGTGTTAGCAATAATTATCTCATCAGAGAAACATGAATGCATTTAGAAGAATGTATGCTCCATCAAGAAGTTGCAATGAAATATCTGCAACTAGAGAGAATTTGAAACATAACAATCAAAAAGAAAAGTACAACAACAATTTTGATGATCTCTTCCCAAAACATAATCATGAAAGGCTTTCAAGAATCATAAGGAAATCTAACCAGATAAAGAACGCATAAGTCCTGTAAAAGACATACTCATGGAGATAACTCCTGTATAGAAGTTAAACTTGGCTCCCACTCAGGTTCCTTCCAAAGCCTTGGCCTCTGGATGGGGGGAACAAATGGTCTCTTCTCTTTTACACATTCTTTCAATACAAAATTCGACCAATTCTTTTTCGACACAAAGAAGTCCTTAGCTGAACAAACAGATTCATCAGAAAGAACATCTCCAACATCTTCAATTTCTCTAGACTTCAAGATTCGCTCATCATGGCCCCCAGGTTCGTTCACTCTCTCCTTACGTGAGTGTCTACGTTTCAATTTCTCCACAGTAGTAGACCGAATAACAAAGTATTTATGCCCAGGTAGCAACATATCATCACCTGATAAAAGAGATTCATGTGGGCGTTTGAAGACATCAGGTTGAGCAATGCACATACCTGGATATCTCTGAATCAATTTAGAAGCAAGAATCGCGTTTTGGTACATTTCTATTCTCCCACCAGCATGAACGATTCGTACCGTGACATCCTTCAGCTGTGCGCTCACACTGAGTGAAAGAGTTTCATCCTGCAATTGTACCTTAGATTTATTGTCTAGCACTGAAGTAGACCCAAAACACGAACACATCTCTTCAGCATTGCCCAAACAGCGTTCTGATCCGAATATGTGTAGTATTCCGAACTTGTTAAACATTGTTTCTGATATGCATACTCTTGTTTTTCTTAGCTGGCTTATCCTTTTCCTTTTTTTTTTTTTTTTTTGTGTGGGTTATCTCAACAGATCCTGTGATAACTCCAAAGCTAAGCTGATAAAAAATGTCAGCCAACTTCTTGATTTCTCCACCACGTTAACTACAAGGTTATTAATGATAAAACAACGAAAGAATCTTGATCATTTTTAAAAGTAGCTTCTGATATTAGTCTTGTGCCAGCTTTGCAAACACATCCTAGTGTTGATATCGTACTCCCAAAGTCCAGATAACACCTGTCGTTCGAGCTTCTTCTTCCTTCCACTTATCCAATTGTTATGGAGAATGAGACAACCCCTTTTAATACAGGCTTTCTTTACATCCTTGTTCTCCCATAGACCTTCGTATGCACCGTTTGGAAAGAGATTTCTGTTTAAGAAATGAACCACCAGACTGGTTTCCGGATCCAAGCATTGGTAGTCACCTAGCCTGTGGGACCCACCTTCACCACACAATGTATCGTAGAAGCTTGGCTGTTCAGATAAATTGGAAGTTGCTGCATGCTTCACCACCTTCTCCAATGCTGCGATGGTTATATTGTCTGAATGAGCATAGTAGAAGCCAGAGTTAAGACGTCGAGGTAAGTTTATTGGTCCTGCAAAAGGAAAATAACAACAAAATCAAGTCTAATGGGACAACAATTAACTGCACAAAAGCAGAATTTACTGTCACAAAACACAGTAATTTAGATGGTAGTATTAAAATACCTGTTGTATTGTATTCATCAGACTGTGCTACGAGAACTGCAGGACCAAAAGAACTAAGATAGGTCAATGGATCCTTGAACCAATATACATCCACATCACTCAAGAGCACATTATAACCAAACTTTAATATTTGCAGAACCATTCTGGATTTTACTTTAGTTACTTTCTGAAAGCATTCAGTTCCAAAATGGCAGTCATCAAAGCTGATGTTGGTTGGAGGGTTTGCACACTTGATCACTGGCAGGCCCTAGCATTAACAATAAGACGAATATGTGAGAATACAACGCATCTCTTGACAATGTTTGTACCTGGCAAATTATTGTAAATATGTGCAGACAAACAAATCCTATAAATATCAATAATGAAAAAAAGTTACCTGCAAGACTGAGAAATCATAAATTTCATCATCAAGAGCGCAGACTAAAAAGTTCGATAGTTGGAGGTGGTGCAGCCTGCAAACCCAACTCATTAGCATATCCTTGTAACTATATCCAGCAACTCCAAGTATAATCGTCTTTTTCTGGTCAGCCCGCATCAACAGTAGAGATTCTAGGGACAGTGGAAGTGAAACTGATGTCGGCAGTTTTAATGGCTCTTTCTCAAAGCATCTTTCGATCCCTTCAACTGATTTTGTCGCATCAACACACTCCAGTATTTCTCTTTTTGATGATAATAAAGAGATGCCCGTTTTCCTTAAGCTCGGTGTTCTCCTGTATTCCAGCGGATATGCAATGTTTTGGTGAGTATTAACAAGAAGATAATTCCCTCCACACTCAACAAATCTGAACAAATTATAGCGGTTAGCTTCACGAAAAGAAAATGATCCGTAAAGCCTGCCAAGAAAGGAATTGCCAATTAGTTCCCAACTTCTCTTTTCATAGTCTGAAATAGTTGAACCTTTTATTGGGACATAATTCTCTTGGTCGACATCATTTAGGTAGAAACTTGAAATGGTCAAACTTGCATCAATTACAAGCCTAAAGTCAGAGATCAAGGCTTCAGTGACAATCCAATTGTTGTGAAGTCCCTTTCCATACAAAAAAGGGGGAAGAACACCCTTGTGAAGCGGCAGATCTCCATTATTCCATGCAATAAGCATCTTATTACCACATGGTTTAAACGAACACTTCTCGGCAAGAAACTCCTGCAACTGATGGAAGATGATAAATTTTAATATAAGATCTCTTATCTTCGATCCAGACAGAATATGAACCAGGCCCCTTCATACCTTTTCTATTCCAACAGGTTTACGATCATCTGCCAGCCAACTTTCTCCATCAGAATCTAAGTGAAAAGGAAAATTGGAAAGATTTCGTGATGAAGCAACAAGGAGCCAATCTTCATCAAGCTTGTGAGCATATTTCATAGTGGATATAAAGTTTGACAAGAGAATGGTGTCAGGATCAACCAATGCAGAAACGTCTGATGATGATACCAGAGATCTTGCAACCATTGAATGGAAAAATGGCGTACCTAGGAACCTAGTACACAAAGGAATGAAGGGAACTAACTTTGAGCAAATTACATCATTTATCACAGAAAATTCAGAAACAACTATCGGGGCATTTCTCAGGAGAATCTTAAAAACCAAGATTTTGTGGTATCACATTTTTGCAGAATCAAAAGCTGCCTTTTGAACTGAAATTAGAAAATCAGATTATAATGTTCCGTTAGCCTCACCATCAATGCTAAGATAATTGATGAATAATGAAACATGAATTTCATTATTTCGACGTAAGTCAACATGCACAAACAACATTCACAAGCATGCACTAATTGAAACACGGCAACCTAACTTGCTACAAAAAATTTACAACTTCATTACAAAAATATGAATAATCAACACAATAATTCATTAACAGCTTAGAGAAGACTCACGTGAAGTCAATGTTGGTTTCAACAGAAACCCTTGAACCAAATGAATCGGCAAAGGACAAAACAGAAGGTTCTTGGCTGAAGAGAACAACATTAATATTATCTGATAATCCAAGCCATGATCTTACAGCAACAGCCTGCCTTTCGCCTACTGAACCAATAAAAGGCCTAGGTGCTGTAAAAACAGTGATTTTGGGGCAACTCAAATCATCAAAACCAACACCAGAAAAATCTGGTTTATTGATCTTGATCTGCTCTTTCAGAAAAGTGGGCAGCATTTGCGTACCATAGAATGAAACACCAATCAAGAAAAACCCACATACCCAAACAAGCCATAGCCCACTTTGCAGAATCTACAAAATGGAAAAAATCACAAATGAATATGCATAAACATATTCGCAAATTGAACCCAAAGAATCCAGAAAAGTACTAATATTTTCTTACCTTTCTATTGTAGAGACTGGAGAACAAAAGTGAATAGTGGGATTCCATTTCTTCTCTTCAATTTTGCAACTCTGAGGGAGAAATGAATCGGGTTTTTCTAGGAAATAAGGATTTTAGCGTGTTTGTGCCGCTTTTGCGTGTGTATAGGAACGCTAACATAGAAAAGGGATTCGAAAAGAGTGGCAATGCAGCTACCATGTTGAGCTACGTTTGGCCGCCAAGAACATGTGATGGTCTCACAATTTTCGCCACTCTCCATACCACCGAAAAAGAAAATCTCCCGGAAAAGAGTCAATGCAGATTCTCATGTTCCAAATTCAAATAGATAAATATTTATATCATGATGCAAAGAACCATAGCTCAAATTTTAAATTCAGCTGGTGAAAGAACTTTATTAGTGCCATTGTCAAAAAATAATTTAAAAAAAAAAAGGAAAAAAGAAAAAAATAGCTGGTAATGAAAAAATATTGTATTTAGCGTTGTGACACGAGGAGATGTGTTTATATTTGGACTGTTTGAAGTAAAAAACTGGTTTGGTACTTCTCAACTTGAGCCAATAATTTTCCACCCGACGGATTCAAGTCCATTATAAAATCCATGTCATTGCCACCTTCCTGATTTTAAGCTTTTAAGTAATTTGATACAGCCCCTCAATTTGGACTAAGAATTCTAGGGCAAAATGGATTGATCTCATATAATCGGCATATTTCATTTCAGCCTTCGCGAGTATGCGATCTGTTTACCTACCATCCCACTAGAAACAACAGTGAACTTCACTGCCATATTCAATGCAACAACTTTCACAAGGTTGTTTACAATTTTATTTCGTATTCTAACTATTTTAATGTGTTTGAAAGTGGTGATTCTACTTTTAATTCTGAAAAAAATAAATAAAAATTAAAAATTAAGAGCAACTCCCACGATCTCACTTTACTTCTCTAACTTTTTGGATTTCCATTATAATATTCTTTACAACCTATTACTCCTTCCAAAACAAAAGTTCTTACAAAGAAGCTCCCATCTAAGTTTTGTAATGAAAATACAAGCCCTATCGGCGCGAATGCTTGAACCTTGACAAAAATCGCAGTATGGCTTCTGGTTTAAGTGCTTGGTATATAATGGCCTCCGGAAACTAAAGGAAAGAAGCTTCCATTTTCCTTGGAGTCCGATATGGTTACCACTTTCATTCTTTCTTTTGCAGGATAAACATTAGGTCCAAACGTACACCAAGCCAGCAAGTCTCCAATCGGACTTCAGATATTCTTCCGTTAACTAACAACACTTGCAGGGTGGAGTTATTTTGAGACAAAGACCGGTTTGGTTATCAACGTTATCATGCCAAGGCCGTCTTTGAACTTCTTACAGACGGGGACTAAAAAAGAGATTTACAGCAATTCAAAATTAAGAGCAAAACCAAAATCAACCACGAAATGAACTTGGACTGGTTTGTGCTCAACATCTAATTGACATACTCATTAGTGCCATCAAATGATACGGGTTTCCAGCAGCAGGTACGTCAACTTACATATTCTAGTAAAGAAAACAACAGGTACATCAACTTGCATATTCTAGTAAAGGTACCAGTACCACAATAACATATGCCTTGATCAGTCGACCCACTCCAGCTTTTGTCTTGCAAAACCGAGAATACTGGCTATTTTCAGCTTCATCAACCCAGCGTGCCCCAATTTTTCAGCAAGGTTCTAATTCCACCTATGATGGAAGGGTTTCAAATAAACAAGGTCGCTTCTTCATGTTCTAATTTATTTTCCTCCACGTTTTAATTGTTACAACGCAATCTTTCCCATTATCGCCGCCAATGTACAGGGGATCTCGATCTTGATCTTGATCTTGATGGTGATCTCCTGCCCCTAAAATTGCATATAAATATGTTCATAAAAATGTAAGAGCAAGTGTTGTAGTACCAGAACAAAATTTTTTCACCTGAGTTGCATATGGGCATGCTGATTGGTGGACAAGTCTCATAAAAAACTACAGAATTCAATTTAAAGAGACTAGAAATGTACCTGGAAGTCTCAAGAGAAGAGTAGGGAGAATGCCTGCGCTTAGAGTGCTTGCTATGAGGAGACCGCGAAACATGTCTAAAAGGAAAGATTACATGCTAAGCCAGTGAGTATAAGACATAAAATTACCAGTGTGATTTCTCAGCGTTAGATGCATCCAGAGTTTAAAAGAATCAAACTGTTGGGATAACAGTTCTTCTGGTGGGAAAATATAAAAATGACATTGTTTAAATGCCATTCATAGACATAACAGGCAACCAGATATTTCCTCTGTAGATAGTGAGAAAGCTGCTCTCTCTAAAGAGAAAAAACCCTCAAAATGACATTGAGAACAAAAGCTTAACCAAAGTCTCCTTATAAGCCAGAGACATCAAGCTATAAGATTTTATTTTTACTTCAGATTAACCGATCCCTCTTAGCCGCAAACGCGTGAAATAGTTCAAATTAACATCTATTCATTGAGTTGTGTTCCCTTTTCCATAAACTAATGAAAAAAACACTAATCCATACTCTAGTCATTTTATTATTTACATAGAAACGAATTAATCAATGCAGTGAGAGGAGCTGCATGACTGTCAGTTATTTTACTAGGAGCAATCAATACGAAAGACGAGGCAGAAGACCTTTTGCACCTAATGCAGAGTAAGCATCATTAGCAGATTAAATGGGTGGCCACATGAAGCCCCTAAAAAAAAACCACAAAGTTGAAATTTTGTTGTTTCACATAGAGTATTCATTTCAGATGCAACTCAGAAAGAAATAAAGAACCTTTACTAGGAAAAATGGCACCAAATACATTTGGGGATTTGCCAAATATCTAAGCTATCCACCAGCAGAAGTGCAAAAGAGATGATGAAAACAGGGTTAAAAAACATGGGCATTTGCTTTTAGCATCTTGCAGATGATCATGCAGTGCAACACTCATGGATTAATCACCTGGTGAAAGAACACCTGCTAAGAAAAGACACAACTCATGCTCAATTTTTTCTGTCACATGACTCGCCTCCATCCTTAAGAAGGAAGACTGTAAATAAATTTCGCTCAAAAACAGCATAGAGGGGTTATAGCATCTGTTCAAGCTTGAATCGAACTTCTGTTTTCTAATTACGAAATTTCAAATCTACTTTGCCATGGTTTAAATCCAAATAGTTTTTGATATAGAAATAAAATAATCATCATCAGTCACACATTGGAGATGCCAAAAAGTTGGTGTGGAGAATAGCCTTTTGATCTATGCCGTTACCTATCAATAAGATGCCCCAAGAATATGACCCAGTCAGTACTTTCATAATTCAACCTATGTCTCTTTACATGGAAGATTGAAGCGTGCGCCTTTCAATCTTTGACAACGTGAGACTATTGGTAGGGTACAAAGATAAAGATCACGGACAATAAATTGCAAAGGAAGTAATGCTGAGCATGAAAAGACCCTATGGGTAAGATATGGTAGCAATCATTCCCAGGATAATGCAAGCACATTTCAGATTTCACAGAAAGCTAAGGAGAACAAGCCAAGCAAAGGTATCTATGTGAATAGCCAAGCAGGGTGAGAGTGCTACAAGCTATTCCAAAATTTGGATTGTAGATGGTTCTAAAGTCAGATTTACTGCACGTGCCAAATCCCGTGCATGGTATTAGAGAAGTGCAAAAGATAATATCATCTTTTCACTTCAGTAAAAATAAAAGCTAATTGTTTCCGTAGCACTAAATCGTTTTGCAAAATTTTATAGTCATCCTTGTCTGCAACTCTTCAAATAAGCCAAAAAAGCAAGAGGAGCAGCAAAATATGAAAGCGAGGAATTGTATTTAGATATCTAAAGCACCAAAACCAAAATCAATGTCAGATTTTATGGTAAATTATAACCTGTCAAGAAAAACAGACATAGATGCAAGGAACTGAATAAAAGCCAAAAAGATTCTCAAAATCAAATTCCTGACTAGTTCTAGTTTTTGTCAGCAAGAACAGGATGCAAAGAATAAAGTTGCAGAACATCAATTATAGCAAGAACTAAATGTATGAAAATCAACTCTTTTTTTTAAAAAAAAAAAAGACTGATGGAGAAAAAGAGAGAGACATAAGGAAAGGAAGCAACTGCGATGGTTTCAAGCAACATTAAGTATTAGCCATCAGAACTCAAATCAAGTCACTGTCTTCGTATTATTTGCTATGCTACACAATTACACTTAGATATCTGACAGGAGAAGAAAAAAGAAACTTAATTTACACATTGTTGTAGGTTAGAAATGGTTCGTAACAAGGGATTTCACTGGAGGAAAGCCAATAATTTTCACAGAGTAAAAGGACAATGTCTAAACAACAAACATATAGTAGTTTCATGTTTGTAGGTTACGACCATTTCAAACTCTAGCCTTTGGTCAACCTTATCAGTTATTTGTCTCTTCTTTATAAGAAAAAACAAGCTTAAGGGGACCAAAATGTTTATCCAGAGAATAATTCAGAATAATACAGCTGAACATTATACCATAAAACAGAAATTTCACAGCAATTTTTGGGGTCAGAGGGTACCTTTTTCTCGATCTGATGGGTGATGGGGATTTATGCCTTTTTGAGTGATGTGATTTCCTGCCCGCCATAACATAATACATAAGAAACTGGAGCAGAGATTCTAAGCAAGATATAATATATTTGTTCATCGAGAAAACCTTTTAGAATCATCCGAGGACTCATCGCTAGAATCATTTGCACGACTAACCACTGAGTAATCCTTGCTCTCTCTACCCCTAACCCCAACTGAAGACAAATGTTGTCGTTTGTGTCGGCTAGATTCACTGCTGCTTTTATGTCTGGATCGTTCCTTTTTCTCATCCCCTGTTCTATCTGGTCTTTTCTCATCACTATCTTCTTTACCACTAGTTTTTTTGTCTTTCCGTGGCTCAGTTCCTTCCTTGTTGCCAGAAGGAGATGGCCTTTTCCTTGATTCAGAATTCTTTACCTTTTCATCATTCCGACCTTTCTCCTTCCCTTTATCTTTCAAATTATCATGGTAGTCGAGCTTTTCAGTTCGTGCACGCCTTTCTTCACGCCTTCTATGCTCTTCATCTCCCTTCCTGTCTGATCTTTCTTTGGAACTTTCTGGCTCCCTGTGGTCTTTATTGCTGGAGCTCTTTTTGATTTCATGCCTATCATTCTTATCTAATCTACCCCCAGTATTTTGGATTTGTGCGTCATCATTCGCCAACCTTCTAGTATTTAAATTCCCATCTGGTCCTTCATTTCTCTCAGCAGCCCTTCCAGTTACAGAATTGTTCAACATGGAAATATCAGAATCATGTTGCAACTCATCTTCCACTATAGCAGATAACTTCTTAGAAGAACGTCGATCATCAGTACGTTCTAACTCTTTAGCTGCCCTATTATCATTTAACTCAGTATTAACACTGCTATTGGGAGTGGTGCTGACTGGACTCTTTCCGCCAGTGCCATCAGTCTCTAATTTTGCAGAAACATTTCTTCGCTCTTCTGTTTCTTCCTCAAAACCACCATTGTCAGTGACATTACCTTCCAAATGCTTGCCTGAGGATGATTGCTTATGTGTGGAACTCTCCTTTGGATTCGGCTTACCTGAACTCTGTATCTCCTCATCTTCCTCATCTGAGGCATAACTACCTAGCCCTAGTATATCTCCGGGGGAACCAGATGTAGATTTTTCACTGGCATCCTCATAATCTCTTTCTTTGATCTTGGTTGGAATCAGAACCTTTGCTGAGGCCTTGGGTGTTAAAATAGATGGAGTAGATGATGCTATTTGTTGGTTTGATAAGTCACTATCACGGCCAACTAAACAAGAAAAGACATGACAAGATATATCAATATGCAAAACGATGAGACCAGAAAATACTGAATCCCTTCCTATACAATGATCCTGATCAACCCAAACAACAATTTAAAAACAAGACAAAGATAAGATGGGATTCGAAGAAACAGTCCTACGGAATTCACCTTCAACTGAGAGATCATCTTCTTTTAGAACTTTGGTTGCTATTTCATCAAAAAGTTCATCAGTAACCTGTCAAAACATTTATTGTCAAAACATGTCCAGAAGCCTAATGTGAAGATTATTAGTTATTGACCAGCTGCAACCTTCAAAAGAACTTCAGTTAGAACACGCTTTATTTCCTGGTTGATAGCAGCAGTTCTAGCAGCTTCCACCTCATCCTACAAAAGAGCAACTAGCTTTCAGCACATAATCTGGAAAGTCACTACCATAAACTTCGAACTTCCGAAAAAGAGAAGCAATTACATGAGGAACAAGACTTTTGGTAATGTTTGTTCTCATTCTACCAAAACCAATTTATTCTCCCAAATTCAATTTTATTTTCCCAAAAGAAAAACGAAAATTTATCCCAAAATTCAATTTTATCTCACCAAGATGATGTTAAAAATCATCAACTCAAATCATTACATCAACCAAATTTATTTCTATTAAAATCTTCCAATCATTATATTAATATAAATATATGCTTTTTTAATTACTATACCATTATAAAAATATGATATGATCTTATAAAATTGCGATATGATACCACTATCTAGACAAAACTTATGCAAAAAACATCTACAAGAAAAAAGTTCTTCCTCCCAAAATAAAATCGCACACAACTTCATTTTCAATACATTCTCCAACCTCACAACCAAACACCTGCTACCATAACATTCTGCCAGAACACCCAGAAAGCCAGTCCAAACATTGCCATGATATTTTCATCCTCATGGCATAAAGAAACTATAGTTCAGAACATCATAAGCTACAAGAAAGTCAAAAGATGAAAGGATGTATGAACTCAAATCGCATTAGGCAAAGCCTTCAATAATGTATACATATATATATATATGCATATATGTACAATGAGGTGGCAAAAGTGAACAAGGAAGTTGACTATATAAATAATGGGATGTGGCACTAAACATAGAATGTCTTCTCTTAAACTCTAACCCAACAGGCACCATGAAATGGTAGAGATGCACGGACAGAATTTTTCAAATGTCATGCTCCAAAAGAAGTGAATGAGGTAT
>JACFYI010003498.1:989842-1010663 GCA_014898755.1 Handroanthus guayacan | reverse complement strand
TATTGAAATTGGGAAGCGGGGTAGGGCCAGGGGTGGTTGGACGGCGGCGGAGGAAGCAGAGGTGGTGGTCTTTGGTAGGGATCGGCCGTGGGTGGAGGTGGATGTGGTGGAGGCGGTGGTCTCATGTAGCCGTGCTGCTGGTTGTAGTCCATGTTGAAATTTGTGGAAGTATCGTTTGGGTTTAAGGGTTTTATCTCAGTCGTAAGTTGATGACAATACTATTGCACTGTGGTTTCTCTTCTGAGCTATAAAGGGTAATGGAGGAAGAAGGTGATTTTTTCAGAAGAGGGACGCGCAGAGCTTGGAGACAATTATTTCTTAGAAAAGATTTCACTTTTGCACCCGACCTGTGTCAATACATCACGTTACGAGCTCCAATTTCACGGATGGGATCTTTGTTTCATTTCCTATTCCATATCCATAAACATGTCATTTATATTAAATATTTTTTTATAAAAAATATTTAATAATAAATACAGTACACTTGATATGTATTTGAAGACATGAAATAGAAAATAAAATATAATTTTAAAATAGGAAATCCCGTCTCATATATCACACTTCATCACATTGCATTTTCCTATTTTCTCATTTTAATCACATTTAGTCCCACTGTGAACAAGTCTGCTAGTTGTTAACGGATTCCGCATCATGAATCCTTGATGGGAAAATTGGCCTACTTTGCCCTTTGAATGCAGCAGGCTTCATTAGGAAAAGTTTCATCTTTAATTCCAAAATATATCACTAAATCAAATTAAGTCTCCATTCTTTGGGATGAAATTCCTTATTCCAAATAATATTTCATCTCCTATTTTATGCTTTTAAATACAATGGACTGAATGTGACTAAAATTGACATTTGGGGACGCGATATGCTAAGGCATGAAATAAGGGGACCCAATGTAATTTAGTAACATAATTTGGAGATTAAAAATGAAATTTTCTCTATTTCTTAAAATTCAATAATCAATGTGATGTAAATGCCATTCATATTCAAAGGCCATTTATATTCTAAGGAACTCAAACAAGAATAGTTGTACTCAAATAAAAAATGTAAGTATAGTTAAGATTTGACATTACGACCAAGCACTTACAATATGCATCATATCAAATGAAATACTTAGACGCAATTGTCTCCTTTCAAGCCTCTTGTCTGCAACATCTTGATTGCAAGCTACGATTACACTTAATACTGACTTTCACTAACAAAGTCAAAATTTGGAACAATTCATATATGAATCCTCCTCTCATCATTCAAAATCTCAATCGAATACGTGATGGTAGAATAATTTTTCGATGTAATGAAACCATTAAATTCAACAAGACACTCAATAATCATCGTTATCTTTTCCATATCACAAAGTTCATAGACGTGTGCAATTTTAGCTAACTAAAATTTTAGATTAGACAAAAGAGGGGTCTTATATTGATTATCAAAGGCATAACCATGCAAAAATTCATCATACTCTTATGTTCATTGTTGTGTTTTTCCAATAATTTAATCTCATCAATGTGGATAGTACAATTCTACTTTCCAAATAATGTTCATCAAATCTAGAATCTTGTTTTGCTCATAACAGAAACTATGAATCCAACTATTATATTAATCAATAATCCTAACAAATGAACTTAGATAGCAACATCATATCATACAAATCCAATGAGAATCAGCGCTATAAGATGTGCTTTCTTTCCAGAAAGCCAATATTAACAAGTATGAGACTAATAATTGTATGAAGACACTCCCCTCGAGTCAAAAAGGCTGAAGTGGATATGCTGCAACTTCATGATTGCTGTATCTTCATTTAAAAGAATGCCAATTTTACTCAGAAAGCAGTGGTAGTCTGTCTCAAGCTCTGTTATACACCTCTGTTGCTTCGATCTTGACATATATGAGAATATGTGAGCCTATTCTTTAGGTAAATATGAGGAAGAGATACGGAATCAGGCAACTGCATCGGCCTGTCTCCTGGTTAAACGTGCATATAAGCCATCTTTACGTAGGAGCTCTGTGTGGCTGCCCATCTGAAAGTTTGACAAACAGTTGAGAGCAAACGATGGATCAGTCTTAAGTAGCTCCACTTGAATGGACTCCAATTATTTCAATGATTTATCGAGGCATCTATGGTATGTCACATCCCATATTGCACACTTGGGATCCTTTACTTTATAAGGTGTTTCACTTCTATTTCGTATGATGGGTACATAAAGAGCATATTACGTATTTCTTGATAGCAAGATGGATTAGTCACCAAAACCCCCCTTGAGGTTTGATCCACTTACAAAAAGTTCCTTCTATCTTTTGAAATTATACGCCCTTGCAATCAAGGCACTAGCGACTAATGGCCAGTGAAATCTATAAGATGGAGAGTAACGCCAAGCTGACATTATTATTTTCGAAAGATAGAAGGGTTTTTGGTTAATCTGCCCAGACCTTGGAGGATATTTGGTAATTAACCCTAAAACATTTAGTTACAAATGAAATACACTTGACATGTATCTACAGAATTGGAGAGAAAACACCTATTGGAATGCAAAAGTTTCTACATAATAGCAGAACTATGACATTCTACCAAAAAAATAATGAGTCTTGAAGACAAACATTATGCTCTATCATGTATCAAAATGTTAATAAGATCTTGAAATCTAGCTTCCCAGCAAAAAGGGGGGACAGTACAGAGAACATACCTCAACAATTTTACCACCATCCATTACTATGATTCTATCTGCAGTTTGGATAGTCGAAAGCCTGCAAAAGCAGTCATCAGTGTATCAAAATATCACTTAGGTTAAATACCAGGTGTTCGTAAACTCACCTATGTGCAATCACAAACACTGTCCTCTTCGTTTCCAGGTCGCTATGCACGCCATGGACAACGCCCTATTTACAATGCCAAATCAGTAAGCACGACGACAAAATTATGCTCGCTTCCACAAACAAATGTCTCTACCTTAACATTGTGTTCGCTCTCTGCATCTAAAGCACTTGTAGCTTCATCAAGAATCAAAATGCTAGGGTCTCTAACGATGGCCCTAGCAATTGCGATCCGCTGCTTTTGCCCTCCACTCAGCAAATCATCGTCAACTAGTGTTTGATAGCCATTAGGAAGGGCTAATATGAAATCATGCGCAAAGGCTTGTTTCGCGGCCCTTTCCACATCCTGCTGACTAACATCCCAGGGACATCCATATTTGATATTTGAACTAACGTCCATGCGGAAGAGTGGGGGCTCCTATAACATGCAAATGAAAACGATGCTTAACAAAGTTTGCTTGCCTGTATTCACAGTAGAAGTTACTATGTGGTACCTGTCCCACGTATCCAATCCTTTCTCTCAACCACTTAATGTTTAGTTCTTTCATTGGGTAGCCATCGATCAGTATCTGAAGTTGGACGAAAGTATGACAGTGAAACTCGTGCACATCATGAAACAATAGTAAGAAAGATCTAATATAGACAATACTAGCATAGATGGACTTTTGTACTGTCTTTAAGCTTCTCTAAAAGTTGAATTTTATCTGCCACTATATTTACTCAGTTTCTAATGTTTTCCCTTTCCCATCCACATATGGATGAGACACAGAATAAATGGTTTACCTCGCCATTTGTTGGCTCATAGAGACGGAGCAAAAGGTTCACCAGCGTGCTCTTCCCACTACCACTGAGGCCAACCTGAAAAAATTGAAAAGATACAGGAATTCGTGTCTCAAAAGTTTTATCTAAGAAAAACATAAATGAAAAATATTCACCCAGAATCATTCATGTTAAAGTTTTCGTTTATAATATGACGGGATTCAACTAAAAGAAAAGGGCTCACTCAATTAAATATGATAGAAATTAAAAAAATGGAAAAAAATCGAGAAAGTAGAGCTCAGCATAGACACACACACACAACTTATCACAGAAAAAACAACAAAGAATTACACTTACAATTGCAACTACTTCCCCAGGATGCACTGCTAAATTAAAATCTTGCAGCACAGGTACCTGTTCACTCCATACATATGAAATTATAAAAAAGGAAGGGAGGGAAAAAAAAAAAAAAAAAGTATGAATACGTTCAAAGTTTGGTGTGAAAAGCAGGGCTAATGTAAAATAGGTATTCCATATCATAGTCAAAATTTAGACCCTACAAATTGCCCATGTTGTTTGGCACACAGCTGAGGAACCTGACCTCTTATTGTCATAACCCCTGAGAATTTCTTAGTTTTACTATCAAGTGACAGCTGAGGTGCAGAGGAGTGGATTGGACCGAAATGAGAGCATGTCAATATACTCACTAGGATGACACAGCGAAAAAATGCTAAGATTTCAGATTTATGGACTTAGTGCTGAAGTATCATTTGGATAGGATTGGGCATATTTGTGAAGGACAGAGAGCTGCAGAGCACAACAAAGCTAATATTAGTATAATGTAGAAGATAACAAGCTCACCTCGATTCTGGAAGGGTAGAAAAAGGATACGTCGACAAATTCAACTCGTCCAATCAACTTTTGCAACTTTAGTCCTGTAATGTTTTAGAGTATATATCCAAGTCAATGCTATGAAGCTGTAACAATCTGACAAGAGAAACAGTAGAAAATGCGTAGTTTCTTGAACCCTCTTACAAGGAAAGCCAAAGGGTAAAACCTTTTTCTTTTCCCTGCACTTAGCACCACCAAGACAATTTTACATTTGTTCAGACATAAAAAAGGAGTTTCACAGACAAATTCAAAAAACGAACTCAATCTTTTCAAAAATTTGGTTATCCATCACTGGATCCAGGGGCAATCTCGACAAGACAGTTATGCATCACATTATTACAAACGCAAAAAAAGTGGAAACTTGATAGATAAATCAAAACAGGTTTTGTCTGATATGATTAAAAACAGTGACTGTATGATTCATTCTTTACTGACTATAAAATTTGTCATCAGTCAGAAAATAGACAATTTTTCGTCTGCAAACCATTATTTCCAAGCAAAATTTTTAACTGACTATACCCCTAACAGAAACAGCTAAATAACTATAAGAAGTTTTTGATGCCTTTTCAACTACTAAGGGTATTGATTACAATAAGTTCTCACATACTCTAACTAATTTAAGTTCGGATCAGTTAAACTAATACTCTAATAGATTATACATAATGATGATTGAAACCAAAAAGGGCTAAAACCAACAAGAAATTTAAATGCCAAAAAAGGTTAGCATATGATACTCTTTTCTTAACTTCACAAAAATCATAATTGAACACTCAAGTATTAACAGCACAACCAATTGGGGGATCAACATATTGATCTTAGCATCTGATACTAGAAAGTCGAAAAGTGCGTGCCTTTTGCAGTAAATTGATCACTGGGAGGAAGATCTATCAGGTGAAAAACTTTTTCACTTGCTCCGATAGACTGCATCAATGATGACAAATTATCCCCAACCCACCATGTTGAATAGATTAGCCATTCACTGTATAAAATGAACTTTGTAAGCTGCTCCGCTGTTATATGACCATTCAGAATAGATATTCCTCCTATCAGCACAGCGATAACCTATAAAAATTTATAGGTACAGTCAAGTCTAAGTAGTTTTTAGATATTCAAGCAATTATTCTGGTTAGATCTCCAAAGAAGTAATATAGATGATAAAGTCTAGTTATTATTTCCTAGCATCAGGTGCACATACTTTTCTGCATATAGATGATAAAAGATATTATTTTCACAGTTAACATGCAACACTAATACCTTTTTAACTTGATCATCAATTCAGGACATTAAACACCTTGTAGGAAGCAGCTCCATTAGCTGCTATATTGAAAATGAACAATTTAAAGGATTTGGCACGGAGAAAGTTATAGATTCAGAGGCTGAAACTCTAAGATATCATTTATCAAAGACTTTGTAAAAGATGCTTCAAAGTTACAAAGTCGTCGGACATTCATTTGGTCGTAGTTACACATATTGTAGAAGATGTCTGATGTTCATGAGGAACATAAGAAATGAAATGTAATAGGGATATATTTTCAGAACTCAATCAACGATGAAGCTAAGTTCAAAAAATGACATATTACTATGACATTTAGCATTAGTCATGAAATGGTTTAACCTGTGTTGAGTGATACAGAGTGTTGAAGCTGAAGTTCCAAACCCCATAAGCAGCACTTTGCCGCAAGCTTAGGCTAGCTAATTTCTCCAGCCATTGCTCAAACCTACTCACACAAGAATCGATATATTTGGAAATAGTTATGATTTTGAAGCTGATATAATCAATCAAATTACATTTTACAATGGATTAATTATACACGCCTCCACTTTGAAATAATTAAATGGCCAAAACCTCGCCTCTATCTTTCATAATTACAACATCCCTTTGAACTAACCACATAACTTCCCTGTGGTTAGAGTAATGAATGAAAAATGATACATTAGCAAGAAATTGCAATGAAGTTTCTGTATTTTCGTAGACCCAACCGTCTTTTATATTTTGTTAACCGAGAAACATGTGGTAAGATTTGAAACTTATGGATGCAAATAAATAATCAGATATGTGAAAGAAGGCAATATGTAATCCGACACTATTAAAAAATACAGTCAGTGGTAAATTTAGCCGTTTGAGCCAAAAATTTAGTTGGAATGGTTGTCTTTTAGCTGTCCGTCATATATGATAATCTAACAATCATTCTTGTATTAGTTAAAAAAACAAAACACAAGGGGGAAAAAAATAATAACTTGTTCAGACTTATTTTCTAATGTTCTAGGATTGAAATATAAAATGAACGTGCCTTCAGGAAATAATTTGACTGAGTCTTGTATATTAACTAATAAGAAGACGAAGAATAGCTATCTTTTTCCTTTTCCTTCCCTCTCATTCTTTCTTTTCTTTCTCTTAGTTTTTCCCAATAGATAATTAGTTTGGCTTTCCATGGGAATGAATGAATGTAAATTAGATACAACAACAAAAGTTCAAACTAAAGTCTAAATCCAAGAGCTCAATCCAAATTCAAACATTCTCCATATTATTGGAAGCAAAAAAGACATCTGACTTTACTGTAACATTGAAATTTTAAGGACAATAAAAATTAAATAAGGATAAGATATCTCAAGGTTTTTTGTGAAATAGATGAAAAATACTCTATCAACTACAAAAACACACCCTTATCATATATATACACATTAAAGAATATGGGTGGGCAAAATGGTCACCGATAATTAGACAATCTCATAACCTTTTTCTGAGTCTTTTTAATGAAGCAAACTTGGGGATTTGTAATAATGAAATAGGAAGGAGCACAGTTGGCAATTTAGCTATGTGAGATCATCATATTATCACATTATGAGGCTGCATATTATCATATAATGACCAAGAATGATCTAAGAGTAAATAACTGTTATAACTGTCACCTTCCAAATTCTTGTTTCTCGGTCCCATACACTCGAACAGTTCTTATCAGTGAGAATGTCTCTTGTGCAACCTATACAATAATGAAGAAAATTACGTTAAATGAGAGAATCAAGCAACTGAATGAATACCATTTGGTGATAAGAAGATTCGTGATTTACTTCATTGGCAGAAGCAGCGAACTCTTGAATTAACTTGGCAGATTTCTTTTGATACCTATAAAACAGAGAGGTAAGAAGATGATATGCGAGCCAAGGAGAAATGAAAATATGTGATGCATGGTTAAAGGAGTAATTTTTCTAAAATTACTATCAAGAAGTTCATAATTGATTAATGTATGCAATAGGACCATGCGCTTCAAGGATTAATTATCCCGCAAGAAAGTTTGTTAGGATAAATTCTAGATAAGATACGGAAGAAGCCGAATAAAAATATATGACCACCAATAAAAGGAACCAGGGGAATCTTACTGGCCATATATCAGCATTATGGTTGAGATAGAGATGCATATCCCCAATACGCATAGTCCAAGTGGCAATGACAAAATCAGCAAGTAAATTAAAGAACCTGAACCCTACAGAAGGATAGTAGTGAGATTCTCAGCTCACAACCAAACTGTAAACTTTGTTATGGTGTTAGATAACCAACCAACCTGAAGAACATTGCGTAATATCAGGTTTAGGTCATTTCCTATCACACGTGAGACTTGTTGACAATCAGAACCAAGCCTACTCGTCAAACCACCAACTGTTTCAGAGTCAAAAAAGGATATATCCTACAAAGAGTGTATTTGACAATATTAAATAATGATTTTCACACGCAAAGTAAGCATCATGTGGTGAAAATAAATAAGAGAAATTATTTGAGGGCCAAATATATAATATTCAACAAACCTGAAGAAGTAGAGTTGAGTATAATCTTTCCCTCAGTCGCTTGACCTGAACATCATAATCAGTCTATGAAATCAATATTGCCATATTTTCTTCTAGAAGAAAAAAGGATGTCAATAATATCTCTCAACTGAATTGTTTGTTCAGTTACGAATTTGGAGCCAAAGTATGTAAGCTGAAAAGATTGGACTAATATACCACCACCAACATCCAGGATACTAATTAATGCACTAGCTTCACAGTTACCACAGAGTTTCAAGAACAATTTTCCAGTGGTCACAGGTCTCGCGGGACCCTTAGCTTTCTCTTTAGATAGTTTCAGCCATAATTTAACTATATGAAGCAATAAAAAAAGTCATGCTTGTTATTTTTAGTTTTGATATAACCAAATGGAGATTTGACAATGTCGCTATCCCCTTGCTGTTCTACAAATCATCTTTGATAAACGGAATCAACATCGTTGCCGGTGGAATAGAAAAATAAAGGTAACAGCACTCACCAGGATCATATTTGCAATGCCAAACAAGCAACCTCGCACACCACTGTGAGTTTGAGAACAAAGAGAGGATCAGTGGTTGAAACACTAATCTACCAAATTAAACAAATTTAACTTCACAAAATAGCTAATTATGTTGGATAGGGGAGATTCGAATAAAAGCAACAGAAGCATCTAAAATGCTAGTCAGAACATGACATCAATGTCAGTTAGTGAGATTATAATTTATAAGCCCGCTAATGCTAGATTGCATGTTAAGAAGAAGGGAGCTATGGCCGTACAAGATCTTAACCTGCAAATTCCTGCAGTGATGCACAACAGAACCAAGAGGCGCACATTATGATGGAAGAGGGCAATTGTACTACTTTGTGCGGAAAACACTGACGCAGTCAGATAATGTGGAATCGATATCTCTGAAAACTGAGCCATAAGATATCAATTCAGCACCAGGAAAAATATACGCGAAACGGCGTGATATTTAAGTTAATGAAAAGTATGCAATAAAAAGCTAATAAAACAGGTTAAATATATCAAACTCTTGAACGAGTACCGTGTATTTATATCCAACTAACTGAAATGGGAAACGGGGAAACCATCATACCTATTAGACAAACTGGTCATTATAACAGTTCAATTTCACACAACCATTATTCTATCAAATACTAACTAATCAATAAACAACTCATTCAAGTAAAAACAACAGAAAACTACATCGAAACATAAAATTTTGGGATGATCTTCATACCCAAAGCAATCATTCACCTTCCCAACATCCATCAATATCTCTAGGAAACATGTTTACAGTAAAGCACAAAATTTTTACGCGTGGCACTTAGAATAAACAATTGAAATGATTAAAGCATTAATTCTGAATTGCACATACTGCTGTGACAATGAGAGCCGTAAAAGCAGTAAAGATAACCCATCGATCCTCAGCTATCAATTCCCACATTTTCTTAAGGGCCCGGAAAACAGTCACGGGCTTTGCTGAAATTACATCTGCAACCTCTTCCGTTGAAAGCCTCCACCAATCTCCACCAGGCAAGATCTCTCTGGCAAACTTAACCCATTTTCTTAGCTTCTCACTCAATTCTACTTTTCCACTGTCTGTAAAAGAATTTTCATCTTCTTTGCTTATGGGGTACCCGTTAACTGAAGCCGATTTTACTGGACAAATGTAATGAAATCTTCTACTATGAGCGAAGAATTGAAGGTGGGTCTTTCCTTCATTGAAGGGAGAATTTACCACACGGGTTTTGAATGAGAATTTTCTTTGTTGGATAGGAAATGTGGCGACGGGTTGGAGATTGCATAGAGGGAGAGCCATGAATGAAAATTTAGTTAGAAATTAAAAGGAAAAATGAACTTTTCCTCTGGCTTGGAATGTATAGCATGATTTACTGTAATTTCTTGGAAAGTGTTTGTTTCTGGCTTGGAATATATTGCACATTTTTCACGTAATTTCTTGATGAGTTGTCTTAAAGCGAAACCACTCATTCTGCAAGGGCGGAAAAAGGAAAGGGAAATTGAGGGCTGTAAGATAATATGAGAATTTTTGTTGGCTTCATGTCAACTTCATTTCTTCTTGATCATCATATTTATATTTAAGTAATAATAATAATAATTAGATTATGTGAAAAAGAATTTATTTTTGGATAAAAGAGAATTAGATTATATGAAAAAAAAAGTTAGTTATATTTCATGTACAACACAAGATGATGTTTGTGAAGAAAAAAAATATAGTGGTTTTTTCACTTCATAATTTACTTATTCATAGCATTTGCATAATTGAAATAATAGATTTTAACCATAATTTATATTATTTGAAAATAATTGAAATAATAGATTTTAAGCATAATTTATATTATTTGAAATGTTGAAAAGAAGAGATAAAAGTAAAAATAAGGACTAAAGTTTCGTATAACCATAATCGAGTATTAGATTGTTTATAGCTAATTGCTTGCAAATTCTATTTCAATTTGTGGATGTATTAGCAGTTAAATTAAAATTATGCAATAAGGAATTTAGCAAAATTTTTTAAAAAGAATCTTATTAACTTACAAAATAAGATGTTAGGTTTTAAACTCTTTTCAGAAAAGTAAGAAATTCATAACTTATTTTTAAGATGTTAATATATTATTTCATTTTAACCATTCTAATTAGAAAATTACTATTGCTACCATCTTATAAGTTAAAATGTCTTATTTTATCCAAATACTTTAACAATTTATTTTTAAAATAAGATCTAACATCTTATAAGGTCTAAAAATATTTTATAAGATGTTTTAAATAAACTTAGCCAAACACCCTTTAGGTACGAAACATACGGAGATTGAAGATGGGGATGGAGACAGGTTATTCTCATTTCGATCCTGCCCACTGTCGTTCATTTTTGTAGCTAGACTCGTGATGAGCGTTTTGGTTTTGTAAATTTTTTCTTGCTTATAGATGATTTTAAGCACGAAGGGCCTTCATTTCCTTCAATTAAATTTCAAACAATGACCATTGACTCTTTCAGTTTGAAAATTTTGATGGCGAATTTACCTTTGTAGTCCTAGCATATTCACTTTAATTGCACTTTAGTTTTTTAACTTCCATTCTTGATCTTATCATCCTTGGAGCTTTAATTTGATTTCATTTTAGTCACTCAATCCATTTTTTGTTGATTTTTTGGCCAACAATTAAAAAAGTGAGCTGTAGGTGACATACAAAAATGCTAATTTAGAGGCTTAGAGTTGTGATTTAGTCATCAAAGAACAATATTTTTCCTACCGAAATCAAGTATTGAGGACTAAACTACAACTTTAAACCTCTAAATTGACATTTTCATTACACGCGGCTCACATGCTCAATTTCTGAGAAGAAAAACCACCGGAAAATGGATTGAGGGACTAACTTAAAATCAAAATAAAATTTTGAAGTCAAAGAATAGGAATTAAAATTGAGGGACTAAAATGCAATTAAAGTAAAACTTGAAAGACTACAAATGTGATTTGCTAAATTTTGTGGAAATAACTTTATTGTCCCAACCAAAGAGAGCTACTCATTTGGTTAAAAAAAAAAAAATGCATCCAAAAGTGGGGCCAGGCACCAGTTTGAGATTCTCGGGTTGCGTACTTGACCCATCGAGATGAAATTTTTGCACATAGACCCTAGTCCAATAGAACAATTGATCTCGAGGTCACGGCACTTCATCATGAACCTGAACTTTTTTCTCCTATAAAAGGATCTTATTTCTTCTTATAATAAGATATTAAAATCTTATAAGCACTTTCTGAAAAGTAAAACGGCTTTTGGGTGAACTTATGAGCTCTTAATATCTCATTTGATGCCATAAAAGGTTTGGTTATTAACTTTCAAAATAAAGTATAAAGATCTTATAAACTTATTTGGAAAATAAATGAATTTCTAACTTACTTTGAGATGTTAACATGCTCTTATTAATTGTACAATTGCAAAATTGTCATTACTAACATATTATTATAAACTTAAAAATATTATTTTATTCAAATATTTTAATAATTTATATTTAAGATAAGATCTAAAATCTTATGAACTCCAGGAAAATCTTCTACGATACAAGTGCTAATAGGACATTTTAAATAAACTTTGCCCAATACCTTCTAAGAATTTCCCAACTTATTTTTAATATCTTAATATTCTTCTTCAATTATAGCCATCTCAATTACAAATTTGATATTATTTTATGAGTAGTAATTTTTTTTATTCAAATACTTCAAAAAATTATTCTTAAAATAAATTTTAATATCTTATAAACTCGAAAAGCATCTTATTATAAGATATAGAAACTTATAAAATGTTTTAAATAAGCTTCACAAAACACCTTCTTATTTCTAGAAAGAAATAGAAGAGTTTGGACTTTATTTGCAAGCATTTCAAATGAATTTTTTCTTTTCTTTTTTTTGTTTTTTTAATGGGTAAAGCATTTCAAATGAATAAATATAAGTAGTTGTTGAAAAATAGTGCAAAAAAGATGAAAAAGACATTTCAAGAAAGACAATGGTCGGAGCCGTGTACAAGGTAATTGAAACTTCATTTGGAAAAAGGAAAAAATTTGTGCGTCTAAATTTGTGTTTGATTTGTTATTTCTTCCAAGTAAAAGTATTGCAACGACATTTTTCAAATCAATTTCAATACGTCATAATAAAGTTTATGGGAGCGTACAATCGTCTTCATTTTCACTCTTGCAAATTCATATTTTTGTTACGTTTGTTCGTGAGGTACCACCAAAGTTTTCCACCCAAAAAATTGAAAACTATAAAATAAACAGAAAATCTAAAAAATAATACAATAATGCACAAAATTAGTCTCACCTATAGTAGAATTATGCTTCCTTGCTACATGAAAACATAATTTCATTTTGTTGAGGAAAACAAAATATAATGAGAAAATTAGAATATGATGATCACATGCGACCGTTCGAAACCTGAGTTACCTATGTCTTTCAATATATTTCTCAATTCATTTCAAATTCGTTTGCTGATTTATACTTTATTCTTGCAATGGTATTTCAAGAGCATGATTGATAGAATATTTACCTAATCTCCCCGACTAGAGCCCAAGTGGCATTAACCTAAACAAAAAAATGTCATCCTCTGTTTGTATGAACGACTAAGGGTAAGATTAATACATTCCATTATCCATCATAAGGTACTTTATTAATATGCATGGGTTTAGTGGGTGACCAAGTTGTCTTTTGTTTCATGTTGAAAGTTTGTTCAAATGTGCACCAATTCTCATCTTATTCAACATTTGGATAGGGCAAATAGAATTAAAATACGTGAGTGCACATAACCTTCAGGTGTCAACATTTTCACTGATATGCAAATGTGTGCACGAGAGCTAAGTATGTATGTCAGGACGCAGTATGCACATGTGATATATATCCGCGCACAAAGGTCTTTGTGTGTTAATAATTTGATGCGCAATTTCCAAGGTTAAAAATGTCTTTTAAAGCAAAGAGAGGAACTAATTTCGTTGATTATGAATCTCATCTCTAAATGTGAGATAATCAATAGTCAATAGTAGCAACTATTGTGACGGCTCTGCCTAGTGTCGACTGAGCCCAATATTTAATCCAGCTTATCAAGTAGCAAATTAAGTATAATTAGAACCCTCAAACTCACCTTGTTGGCCATATCAAACACGACCTAAAAAATTGTCGATAAAACTTTTCATTAATTTATTTTAAATTACTATTGGATGCAAACCTATTTTACATGCGTTGATAGCTATCATTAGTGTAAAATAAAAAAAAAAGACAATTACAACTAGACCCTCCTGAGGTTTGGCGTAATTACATTCATGTCCTCTTGAGTTTGGGAAATTACAATTACCTCCCCTCCCGTCAGTAGAATTCTAACTAATAGGTCCATTTTTAACTTAAATTGTTGACATCATCCTAAAAGGTTAATGTTCTAAAATTGTCCTTTGGTTGACTCAAATGCAGGGTTGACCATTTTTGCATGACCAAGATACCCTTATGTTTATGCATGTGAGGACCTAATTGTAATTAAATTCTGTTGAAAGGGTGCTTTTCTAGCTAAATTAAGTGTTAATATTGCAATTAGAAATTCAATTTACGAATTCTAATATTTTTCAAATTAATTTAATCACTTAATTTTCTAATATGAAATGTTAATTTAGGCATTAGATATACACATATCATTTCAATACTTCACTATAATGTATTTTTCATTAGAGAGACCACCCTAAACTAATTTCACATTATCAAATACTCCATTCTAACATATTGATTTTCAAACACTTCCTTCCAATATTAAATCTATGACATATGCACTCACCAAACTAACACCGAAGAATCCAGTCTGGAAGCATTATCAAGTAGACAACAAAAGAAGCATAATTGCATTGTAGAATCAGAAAAAAATACAGATTATCCATCATTGTCATTGCATTACACGAGACCCCCAAAATTAGTTGCTCAATTGTACCAAGAATAAGGAATCATCACAGAAATTAGTTATCCAATTGTACTTCTTGCAATACACAATGTTTTCAAGTAAAAAAGACGACACACTTGCTTCTTTCAACTCCTTTTCCTACCCATGAGGCACCAATATAGGTCCATCATTCTCACCAACATTTTCCTCAAACCCACTAGCTGTTGCCACAATAGAGTCCATAAGGCCATCAACATTTGCATAAAATTTATCATCAAAGGCCATATCTCCATCTTGAAAATTTCCTTCCCCATCAACAAGAACTCTAGAGGCAGTTGGGTTTGAGGCAGCAACAGAAACCTATGAGGCAACAACAACGCCAGATGCTTGTGAACTTGGGCCAACTCCTTTATTTCTCTTCTTCTTGATTCCAAACATTTGAGCTAAATATACATTCTCCTGAAAAATAAAGTGGTTATTATTGAAGTTCAAAACAAAAAAAATAATGCAACTTAAAACACAACACAATATACCTCTTGAAATGGTCTCTTTCCTTTTTTTTTTTTTTTTTCTTCAGTGGGGCTCTTGGACAAATTCTTTTGTTATGCCCAGTTCCATGCCCATTGAAATACATGGTGAAGATTCAATGTCATACCATCACAAACAATTAATAACATATTGAGAACTGTAAAAACATTTATAAAAAAGTAGAAATGTATCATAAAAACAAGAACATTACAATCAAAGAAACATTTCTAGGGTTTGCAAGCCAAAATTGGAGGTTCATGTGAAAATAGCAAAATTATAGTAAACAAGCAACATTCCACATGAAGATCCATCCTCAAAACATACTATTCATAAAAAAAAAAAAAAAAAAAAAAAAAAAAAAAAAAACCCAAGAAAAGAATTTTGAAAAAAAAAGGATAAAACCTATAAAAAGTTCAAATTCTTTGCAATAAACATGAAATATTAGCTACAACTACCTTTAAACACACACACACACACACACACACACACACACAAAGTGAAGAATGCAAAAAGAGTACTTAGAGTTCTTGAACTTACCTTTTAAAGACATTTTTCTTCAAAACTTCAATGAAAACTGACAACTTTCGTACGTACACAACCTTCTCGTGGGTGTTATAGAGAAGAAACAACTATTTTTGATGGCACGGTTTTACTGCTTATGGTTACATAGAAGAGAGAAATTAAAGTGAAAAAGAGGGATGGGGTTTGAGAGGTTTTAGTGTAATGGGCAAGCAATGTGACCGCTTATGTTCTAATCACACAGAGGGGTATTTTAGCTTTTTCATTTTCAGCGTCTATAGAGGGTGTTTGGCATTGCTTTTAGCAACAGTTTTTAGCTTCTAGCTATTGAAAAACAGTTTTGGGAGTATTTAGTGAGATAATTTATGCTTTTCCAAAAGTAATTTTAAGATAAAATCAGCCAAAATCTAAAGGCACCACATAAGGTGCTTTTAGCTTCTACTTCTGCTTTTCAATAAAAAAAGATTTTATTTATTAATTTAAAAAATATCCTAAATTTAAATCCTAAAAAACCTAAAATCTGTTACTTTCAAAAAGGATAAAAAAAAAAGTTAGATCCCATAACTCTTCACAGCCTTCTATCTGTCAAACTCATTAGAATTTTGAACTTGAAAAACTTCATCCACCATTAACGAATTTTCCTTCGATAATAGGTGAGTTTGTACTACATTTTTGTTTAATTTTTCTATTGCAATGAGTGAATATTTATGTTGTTTCTTTTGAATATTGAGAGTTCAAACAAACAGAGGAAGAATATTAAAATTTTTGTTTAAAATCGTGTGCATGGGTGTGTGGCGTGTTTGAATTTTGTGGGTCTGTGCCGTGTGTGTGTTTCGATTTTTTTAGGTGTGTTTGTGTGTGTGGTGTATTTGTGTGTAATTTGCTTGCTATTGGTTTGCGTGTGTGAGTGTCTGTGCATGCATTCTCTCTCTCTCTCTCTCTCTCTCTCTCTCTCTCTCTCTCTCTCTCTCTCTCTTCATTATATGGAATATTAACTTCATGATGATATTAGCATTTTGTGAATTTGTGTGTGTGTGCACGTGTGCGCAGTTGTATGTCTGAGAGTGTGTGTGTATGTGTGTGTGTGTTGTGTGTTTGTGTGTTGTGTTTGCATGTTTGGTCGTGAGTGTGTGCATGATATGTGTGTAGTTGTGAAAAGTGCTGAAACTCCTTCATTTTAGGTGTGTGCATAATGAGATTTGTCACATAAATTATTTTTCGTAGTTAAATGAAAAAGGATACTATTTGATACTATTTGAAAAAGTGGTTTCACTATATATATATATATGTTTCTAAATACTTATCAGATAAACTATAGAATTACACACGTATCAACTATCAAGGTCTTACACGTTCAACTCCCAAATGCCTATTCCTAGTTTTACACATTCACAAAACTCCCCAAGCAATGAGCAAAATCAAAATTTTCAAAGTCAGGACAATAATAGACATTGAAAGGGAAAGATATTTGATGCCACGCAAAAGGCAACATGGAATGCTGAGGCTACTGAAGTGTTCATCAAAGCATGTGTGGCAGAGGTAGAAGCTGGAAATAGGCTGGGGACTCACTCTAATAAATTGGGGTGGGAGAACATTGTCCGAAATTTTCAAGCAAGCACAGGTCATCAACCAATCAAATTCAATTGAAGAATCGTTGGGGCAACTTAAAGAGAGAATGGGGGCTGTGGAGGTCATTGATTGATGGAGAGACTGAGCTTGCGTGGGATTTCGAGCGAGGTACAGTTGATGCTTCTATAGAATGGTGAGAACAAAAAATAAAGATATCTATATCATATGAAATGCATCACTTTTACAATTTTTAATCTATTTAATTGAGATATCATTATTTTTATTATCCTCTTTAACAGGAGAATCCAGAGATAGCTAAGTTCAGGGATCGTGGTCCTATTCTTATGAATGATCAACAAATTTTATTCTCAAGTATAGTTGCTATTGGTTCCTATGCATACACACCAAGTTCTAGCCTTATGCTGCCACATATGAGAGATGAAATAACTTTTGAAAATCATGTGCTAGGAGAAGATGAGCCTGATAATAATGGAGATGATTTCTTGGACAGAATAGATAATACCGTGCTGGTTGAGGTAGATAGTGGCCTCACAACAAGTCAAAGAAAAAGAAGCAGACAATTCAATAATATCATTCGACAGAAAAAGAAGAAGAGTGTATCAATTGCTGAAAAGATAGCAAAGCGCTTGGAGCAAATGGTTGATAATGTTGGAAATGAGGTACATTCTAATAAGCAAACAACAAATATGGGGGCTCAATACACAATTCAAAAATGTCTAGATGTGTTGGAAAAGATGGATGACATTGAATAAGGTGGAAGTTTGTGGATGTTTGCAATGCATATTCCTAAAATTTAAATTTATATTAGATGACTATTAACGTTGAATTTAAATTTATATTAGATGACTATTAACGTTGAATTTAAATTTATATTAGATGATACCTTTTACTTGAGTTTATATTGAGTAATAGTTTTAATCTTATTGTTTAAATTTTATTTTGTTTAGATTATATTTATAAATAGGGGGTTGTGACCTACCTCACAATCATATTAATATACTTATGTGAATAATTTTTCACAATATATATTTATATATATGTATATGCACGTGTGAGTGTGTGTGTGCTTAGGGAACAATTTTATCTTGTAAGATAACAAAATGTATGATTGTCTATTATATATATATACACACATATGTGTGCATTTGAAAATAAATATAGAAGCTATCATTACACTATTTTAGACTCTTATATGCCTAGACCTAGCCATAATGAGATTCCTTCATAATTAGCCTAAAATGTGGGATAGCTCATGCATGCACACCATCTCTCAACTTTTTCTTCACTCAACCGTCCACTCTCTTTAACTCTCTCATTTTGTTGTTTTCTTGTTTGTTTTTTTGTGATGTGCAAGTTATCTTCTAACTTCACGCATAATTATTTCTCTTCTCCCCAATTACCATTCAAGAATACTAATAATTCGCTAACACACAAACCTAAACACTCAATCCCTTTTCCTTTCCCAAAAGAAATCATCATGAACATAAGATCCCACAAGCTAGCTATATTCTCTATCTTCATTCCAAACTTTGAATTAGACTATGTAAGAAGAAATAGTCATTCTCTCCCCCAACTCCCTAACCTCACGGCCAACACCACACTTCTCACCAAAATTTTAATTTTGTTATCTCTTAACACAATCTATAATTCTTCCATTCCCTAAACCAAGAATTTACTTGACGATTGAAGGAGAACTTAGAGAAGAAATTTCAAGACTACTTGGTAGGTTATATTTTCATTTTTCTACTAATATATTTTGATAGCTATTATTAAGAATATAAAGATTATGTATTATAACTTTGTTATAATTCTTCTTTCTTTTTATTTTCTCTCTGTGCCATGATTGAATCCTGCGGCTCGATTTAAGGGGGTTCAATTTTCGTATTATAGGAGGCGAGAATCGGACCGATCAAGACTTGTGAATAACAAGACTCTTAGCTAAGGTGAGGAATTTTGACCTAAAACTTGGATTTAAGGCAAAATTTCTATATTTATCATGCTATCATGATTCTATGAGTTATGGGGCACTTATTTATCTTGTGTTCGTTAACTTTCGAGAATGTCAACCTATCTCTCGTGATAACTTGATTTTTTTTTTTTTATGTGCTTGATATCTCTTAATTGAATATTTGAAATCATGTCTAGGATGCGCATATCATGTTTGTCCATGCTATTTTAAGTTATATGATGATTTGAAAGCTATGTCATAATTTAAATTATTTGGCATGTTTATTTAAGGGATAACATTATGAGTCATACATGTCTCTATGCTCTATTGAGAAAGTTAAACTATGATTTATATATGATATTTTAAAACATATTTTATTATGTTTGGAAATATTGATGAGATAGCTTCTTGAAATTTCAAGGAAATCCCTAGTGTATATATATACATACCCCAAAATTTTTGGCCATTTGGCTTACTAATACTATTAATAACAATATTATTTTCAAAACAAACTAAATTTTTTTTGGATATGATAAATATAATCTTTATTATCTCATGAAAATTTTATTTGAAAATAAATTTTATTTGTTTTTCCTTAACTTGGCCATTTTCGGCCTTATGCAAAAAAAAAAAAAAAAGAAATAATTTTTTTTTTTACCTTGGCCACCTCTCGGCCTTGAAGAAAAATAAACTAAAAATAATTTTTTTTTTCTTCTTTTCTCTCCACTTTGTCACTCTCGGCCCACTCCTAAAAAAATTTAATAATAATAATATACAAATATATATATATTCTATTTATATGTAAATAACTAGATAAATAAATATTTACAATAAAAATAATAGTACCAAAATATTTATCAAGAATTTTTGGAAAATTTTCGGACCTTCCATATGTGTGTGTGTGAATAAATATATTGTATATCTCCACAATACCATCATGATTAGTATTAAGAGTTTAAAATTTTTTGAGATAATATTTTCCTAGAATATGTTAAGTTTGAGCCAAATTCACGATCTTTGTTTATTGAACTCTAGACAAATACTTCGAACTCGTTTTCATGGACTTGAAATTATGACAATTAGGTTGGACTTATCCCTCTACGTGATATTTTGACACATTACAATCTTTGATAGTTCAACTCTCGAATTATTAGTTGATCATAAGAATTGGACCTTGATTTGTTACCCAATGAGGATGATCTTGGGAAGTTTGGGCCCGGGGCTATATCAGAAAGACGATCGGGCAGTATCGGACCGACGGTGGCTGGTCTCCTGATAGGTACCCACTAAAATCTATGCCCAAAGTTCGTCAGAGGTAGTCGAGCTCTTGGGATGGATTTGGCACGTTCCGGCCGTATCTATTTGATTTGTATTCCAACCGAGTGGCCACTCGGGAGGAAATGAAGGGATAAGGATATGATTGGATCGAAAAGGGAAGTCATAAGGTGGGATATCCTAACATTTCTTTCAGCCGCTACTCGATGTGGTAGTATTTTTCGGATTATTTTCTCTCACTTGAAATATTCGTTTACTTCTATCAAACAAAAAAAAAAA
>JACFYI010003498.1:979000-989671 GCA_014898755.1 Handroanthus guayacan | reverse complement strand
TTAATATTCCTCACTAAGTCTTTGGACTTACCCGTTTTCAAAATTTTCTTTTGCTGCAAGACTTGATTGATTGTGATCTTTTGAAGATAATTTACCCACCTAAGTTGCCAAGATTTTCTTTTGCTACTAATGTAATACCTTGAACTATGTATTTGAAGGCTAAGTATGAAGTTATAATTATTATTTAGAATGGTTTGTGTTATGTATTTTGTTTGTGGCATGGTACTCGATATGGTGTTAGTTAATGCATCATAAGTTTGTTTTGGGATTGATTATGTAATAGAATATATTGTGAACTTATATCGGAATCTTTTAGATTTCAACGTGGTATTTATTAGAACTTGCGGGATTGCAATGTCATTTTGGACCATTCTCGTCTTTTTTTTACGCTTCCTTATCGATATCTCACGAATAAGTCTTATTTTATCGAGTAATGTCTCGATTTATACTTATGTACTTAGTTGGGGTGCTACAATTGTGGTGTTAATTTTTATGTGATGGGATATATCTTCTTCTTCTTCTTCTTCTTTCCCTACATTTTTTAATCATCTTCTTATTTATTGATATTATTTTAACAGAGTGGCAGACTCTGAAAACAAATATGTGGTGGGATCAAGTTCATTGTCAGGGAATTGTAGCTTATTAGATGATATCCTCACTGATGATTTGAGCGATATTACATTTGATGAAGAGACGTCTATTCCCAGTATAGTTGTGGATGATATCGTATCTGATGATGAAAATGAGGTGTCAAGCGCAACATTTAAGGCTAAAGAGACGCACAAAAAGATGAAGGATATATTGATCATTGCAGTCATAACATATTACTCAAATTATATGCTTAACATGCCATGTCATGATAAAAACTACAGCGGATGGGCTGCAATCATGTCAATGCTTTATGGCGCACCAAAGAGGTGTTATGAAAATTTGAGAATGCATAAGCAAATCTTTTTTTATTTGTGCATAGTAGGAGATTTTGGCCTATGACCATCTAGACACATTAGCGTTGAAGAACAACTTGCTACATTCTTAATGATTGTCGGTCCAAAAGAAGGCAATAGGCAATTGCAAGAAACGTTTCAGAGATCCGGCTGCACCATTTCCAAGTCTTTTCACAAAGTACTTAAAGCATGCACCAAAATGGTTATAGATAGGGTCAGACCTTTCGACGACTTCTCAACAACTCATCCATACATCAAGGAAAATAGTCAATACTACCCCCGCTTTAAGGTAATTCCCATACTTGCTATATTTTTTTTGTCAATTTAACTTATTACATTTATAGTACATATACATGTAGATTATGTTTCATAAGGATTATATAGGGGCAATTGATGGAGCACATATCAAGGCGTCATTACCAGTGGCTGATCAAATTCCATTTATTGGAATAAAAGGTTCTCCAATACAGAATAGTTAATATTACCCCCACTTTAAGGTAATTCCCATACTTGCTATATTTTTTTGTCAATTTAACTTATTACATTTATAGTACATATACATGTAGATTATGTTTCATAAGGATTATATAGGGACAATTGATGGAGCACATATCAAGGCGTCATTTCCAGTGGCTGATCAAATTCCATTTATTGGAAGAAAAGGTTCTCCAATACAGAATATAATGGCAGCATGTGATTTTAATTTATGTTTCATATATTCACTACCTAGGTGGGAAGGAAGTGCTCACGATACAAGAATTTTTTATAATGTAATTTGAGATCCATCCAAGGGATTCCCCATGCCTCCGCCCGATGAGTGTATTTTTAGTACATGATTTTAATGATACTAGACAATATGTCATTTTCCACTACTGAAAACCATTTGCTTATCTGCTAAAGGTTTAATGCAGGTAATTACTACTTAGCAGATGCGGGATATCCAAATATATCTGGCTTATTAGCACCATATAAAGGTCACAAGTATCATATGCTAGAATTCAGGCGTGCCCAAAATTACAATAATCACTATAAAGTATTCAATCACATGCACTCATCATTGAGGTCGACCATTGAGCGGTCTTTTGGAGTATGGAAAGCAAAATAGGCAATATTATCCAACATACCTGTCAACATTCCATGGCCAGATCAAGTTGAATTAGTTCCTGCTACGATGGCAATTAATGCACAACTTCATTCGCAAAAATGATGCATTTGATGATGACTTTCTTCAATTTGTAAATTACCAAGCTGAAGGATAAAACATTGATGACGGTGAGGCACTAAGGCTATATCATGGAAGCGGTTATAGTGATGAAGACATGAATAAGAAGAGGGATGACATTTGTGCTTCAATCAACTTCGCAAGGATTGGTATTCTGTGATGATGTTTAGTGGGTAAAAGTATTATTTGTGTTAAAGTGAAAAAATAAGATATTAGCAGCATGTTTAATTTTAGTACAAAAAGTAAAAAAATAAAAATAAATATTGCTAGCATATTGAATTTAGTGGAAACTAGTATCATCATTGCCTTTTTACTTCATGTTAATTTAGCAAATATAATGACAATATATCTTACTTTATTTTAAATATACACATCATTATTTAAGTATTAATTTAATTAACATGATGAATATTTTGTTTAAATTTTTTTAAGAACATTACAAATTTAATATATTGTCAATTCCAGAATACATAGTTAATGAGAACGTGGTGTTATTTAATTATTTACTTAGAGATGTAATTAGCAAGGCATTTCTAGTATATATATTAAATGAAATTTATTAAATAGGAGTACTTACTAAGATAATTTCTAATACATATCAAATTGAATTTATTTAATAAAAAAAATTAAAGATCAATATTTTATGTTTCTTTTCCCTTTTTCCGTCCATTTGTAATTGGGAGTATTTAAATATATATTTAGTTAACGTGATGAATATTTTATCTAATTGTTTTAAAAACATTACAAATTGCATGTATTTTCAATTCCAGAATATATATAACCAATGAAAACATGGTGTTATTTAATTATTAAATTAAATGTGTAATTAGCAAGGTATTTCTAATATATATTAGATTAATAAAAAAATAGTAAAAGATCAATTTTAAATTGAATTAATACAATTAATTAAATGTTATTAATATTTTTTAGTGAATTTTCAGTTCAATCCAAAGTTGAATTCAAATGGTTATGAGGAATTGAATTCAAAATTTATACAAATGTGACTCTCAACCCACACGTGATGGCTTTTGAAGATAGGAATATTATACTTAAAGCAAGAAAATAATTAAAAATATAAAAATATTGGAAAATCACTTTTTTAAGCAAACACCCACTATAAGCTTTTTAGTTTTTAATCGTTGATGCTCTCAACTTTTACATCACTTTTATTTAAAGTAGAAGTAATGCTAAACACCCTCTTGGCCTTTTTTGGTAGAATCTTAAGGATAGTCTTATAACTTCATAGGGATTTAGTAAGCTGAGGTAACTGTAATTTTCCAAATTAGGGGGTTCTAAGTGTAATCATGCCAAATCTCGGGGGTCTTGGTGTAATTATTCTAAATAAAAATGAATAAGCGGAAATACGTGCAAACATGACAAAGAAAAAGAAGCATTAATTTACCCAAAATACTGATAAAAATTATAAAGAATGTTCAACAGTTCTGCCGTGATAAAACTAGAGACTGTAGCGGCAGCAGCAGCCGCCACACGGCTTTACACACATCCGAATGCGCCACGTCTCTCTTCTCATCCAGACAATACTACCCTCGAAATCCAACGAATTCAATGCAACTATGGTCCCATCAAGCTCAAAATCTAAGCCCTTTTCAGTCTTTTTCGTTTCCACCTTCTGAAAATATCTCCCCCCTCATCTTCTTGCTAGCGGAAGTTCCAAATCAGTACCCGCCATAGATAAACCTCACAATTCCTCGCCTACTGAGAAAACGACGCCGTTGGCATGGCAGTAGTTTTTGGGAACATTTCTCAGTTTCTAGACCTACCCACGTCTCATCATCGGGCCATAGTCCCAGGTAAAGCCCGACCCGTCCCCTCCGATGCCATCTTGAACCTCTTTAAGAAAGATCTTCACCACAACCCGAATTTCCACGCAGCATTTGAATCAGTTTTCGATCACAGAGAGAGATACGTGAACAAGAGGAAATCGAACCAGTCGAAGGTGAACGAGGTGGAGTACGAGAATTTTAGTGACGATGAGAATGGGAACGGGAATGGGTTCGATGATGAGCTCGGAGACGATGATGGGTTTGATTGGGAGAAGGAGATGAGGAAGAGAGTGAAGGAGATTGAAGAGATGAAGGAGTTGGAGAAAAAAGCCGAGGAATTGCAGTATAAAGTTGATCAAGAGTATGGTGATGGTGATAATAATGGTGAGACGGAAGAGGAGACTGAAGAACAGAAGCGCTTGAGAGTCAAGAAGGAATTGGAAAAGGTCTGTTTTCTTTTAGATTTTTCAATTTCCATAAGTAGCAGACACTCGGAGGCTTTAAGATCTTAAGTTGGTATCTGATGGGTGAATGAATTTCTGCTAATG
This sequence comes from Handroanthus guayacan, assembly GCA_014898755.1. Taxonomy (NCBI): domain Eukaryota; kingdom Viridiplantae; phylum Streptophyta; class Magnoliopsida; order Lamiales; family Bignoniaceae; genus Handroanthus; species Handroanthus guayacan. The sequence continues at coordinate 985,173 of JACFYI010003498.1, read as the reverse complement.
TCTGGATATGTGGAGAAGGGATGGAAATAAGAATTTGAAGAGCTTGTTTTTGTTAACTTGTATTTGTTCTATTGGTGTTCTTTTCATATTTAGCAATATATTGAGAATATTTGTTGACAGATATAGCGTTTATTAAACAAATGAAACACTAAAGAACTCGGTTGGCAGAAACTGGAGGATTTAGTAGTTTTGTAAATAAACAATCTTTTCTTGGAAAGGAGGTTTTGCAGTGAGTTGCAAAATTAGTTTTATTGGCTGCATAAACTAATTGTTTATTGTCTCCATGTAGTAACAAATGAGAGAATTAATTATCATTATCTGCTCTCAGTTCGTTTATTTCTTTATTTGCTTCTTTATGCATATTTTTATTTGTCATCTGTTAACTAATTTCTTTAGTGTTTATTAATTTTTAAATCTGGACTAACGGTCCTTTTGCTGGAATTGTAAAGCTTATGCTTCAATGACAATAGAAATTGAGAGAGTTCGTCCTGCGTATTTAGTTTTTATGCCTCTATCTTATGGCTGCAGAATATTTGGAGTGCTGTTGAGGCTGTAATAAATATGTCTAAGTACTTTTACCTATGAGTTTTCTTCGCCATACTATTGTTTTAAAAAGTTGTTCCAATTATCCGATCATAGGAAAGAAGTAAAATAGAAGTTGTACAGAGTGGTAGACTTTTTTCGACTCAGTGTTACTTTCTGTAAATTCATTTTTTGCTTATATCATTGATGGTTTATAGCTGTATATACATGTATCTTTTGGCCGATAATGGGAAGGACCTCTTGGTAGATATTCGATAAAATGTTTACTTTTAGGAGTCTAGGTGAAGTGGCAGTGATTTCATTTTGTTTTCTATTTATTTCTAGATTTTCATTATTTGACATGGAAACATAGGTAGCAAAGGAGCAAGCAGAACGCAGAAAAACGGCTCAGTTAATGTTCGACTTGGGTCAGAAGGCTTATGGAAGGGGTATGTATGGACGTGCCATTGAGTTTCTTGAAGGTGCCCTCACAATCATTCCGAGGCCCACCTTGTTCGGTGGCGAGGTTGGTAATTGCTATATTGCAAAAATAATTTGTCCTTCAGTTCTTTCCAATCACATGCTAATTCTATGTTGCTGTTCTTATTTCAGATACAAATATGGTTGGCTATGGCTTACGAGGCTAATAATCGTCACGCAGACTGCATTGCTCTGTATCAGGAATTGGAAAAGAAGCATCCCAGTGTTAGTATTAGACGCCAGGCTGCTGAACTGCGCTACATACTGCAAGCACCCAAGCTTAAGATAACACAGGAAGAGATGGTTACCATCCCACTAATAGGTTCTAGTTACGACAGGTAAGCTCATTCTTAACATTATGCGTTTTGATTGTCTGTCGAAATAAACTTTTCTGGGTTTTTATATATCTTGAGCAGTATGTTTTTTCGGTTGCCTTGAATATAGAACTGCTTGAAATTCAAGCATATGGCACAAAAAATAATTTCCTGTATGCAAACTAATCCACTTCTTTCAAGAGTTGAATAAGATAAGGAACTTGAGCTTGGGTTTAAACTTTGATTTAAGCTAAAAAGTTAAAACCATTGGTTTAATCTGTCTTAGCTATTCCCTTTCTTCGTTTTTGCCATTTTTCTCTTTGACATAATCTTCAGAAACAGTTTAGAGTAGTTCTACTTTAAATGTAGCTGATCCCTTGGAGAAATTTACATGGATCATGACTTCGGGGGTATTGGAACAGCTTTGAAAAGCACTTTTCAGCCATTAGCTGTAATTGAGTTGTTTTTTGATGTTTGGAAGTACTGTTTTTGCTTCTGACTCTCTTAAATTAAGCTGAAAAAAACTAAAAGCTAATAGCAACCCGCTCTCAGCTTCAACAGCTTTTTGGTACTTTAACTTTTATTTTCAAACACTCTTTTAACTTTTATTTTTCTTGATTTTTGCTAAAGTTTTCTCTACATCTTTTTCTACAACTTTTCACTTACTCCAAATAGTAGAAACTCTTCCAAACACGCTTTTGTCTTGTACCAAAGAATGTTGACATGTAACTTGTAAGCCATCCTTAAGGAAGGTGCTGATTCCATATATCTCAGGATGTAAATTGATTACCTCTAAATTCATTGTGAATTTCGAGATTGATGTTTTGCTTATTATGATGTGGACGACAAATTTGATGAGATACTTATACATACATTGTTATCAGTTATGCTGCTACTTGGACTGATAAAAACAAGGACAAACAGCAGAGGATGAGCGGTTCGACAACGAATCAGCTTCCATCAAACAGAGACTACTTGGGGGACTTTCTGGTTTGGAAACCACCGGTCGGACTGGAGAAGAACAGTGCGTTCTGGGTTTCTTTAACCTTATGGATAGGTCTTGTTGGAGCCGCGCTCTTTCTTCAGAGATGAAGCTGGCATTTGTACAGTTGTGCTGCTATTATTTCTGGAATATAGTTTGTGACCATTGTATTATTGTATGATGTCTTCCCTCATACGTGCACCATTGTTGTAATATAGTTCCAATCATGAAATATATGTTTTTACTTTTAAGTTACATTTGTGTTTATAAGAGTTGTTTTATTAATGATATTTAATTTGCTTTTGGTCCTTCCATGTATTGCTCGATTTGATTAGTGTCGATGAGACATTGTCGTGACAATGTGGAGATCGTATGATTCCAAAGGTTGTAAGTTTCGAATTTTTCACAATCAGTTGAAAACAAAATGTGTTTTGTTCGGAATTTTGTTTGGATAAAAAAGGGTGTCATGGAATAGAAAATGGTAGCAGTAAAATATTTGTAAGTACTTATTTCAGTAAATATTTGTAAATTGCACTTGTTTATTTTATTTTTATTAATTGTCTAAAATCTCAAATTAAAATAGAATCTGGTATACTTTTTACACAGAAACAAAAGTAATTTTTTACCAAATATTTTCATTCTATTGTTTTATTATTTTTCTGATTAATTTTCAAATTTTCTTTATTTTTGTTGTTAGTAACTTTTTAGATATAATTTCTAAGATTAATCACTTCTCTAAAAACTTAAGTAGTTCCGACGAGTCAGTCGCTATTCCATCTTCTAAATTACATAATAGGCCTTGTCATTCTCTCCTTCAAGCCCATCCGTTAAGAAGCCCTACCTTTATAGTTAGGCCCAAAGTACAAACCCCAACACTGTAAAATTCCATCCCTACCCAACCACGCAGCATTACATCGCAATCCGTCAAAAGGCTACAAACGTAATTCAACATTTCCCTTCCCACTCCCAAAACCCAATACGCAGAAAAGCCCCCGTAGTGCCCATCCCACCCTCTGTGCGTCGCCCCAGCAATCGAGAGAAACCCACAATAAGCAGCCATGACAACCCGCTTCAAGAAGAACAGGAAGAAGCGCGGCCATGTTAGCGCCGGGCACGGACGCATCGGGAAACACCGCAAGCATCCCGGTGGTCGCGGAAACGCCGGTGGGATGCATCATCACCGCATCCTCTTCGACAAATACCACCCGGGTTATTTCGGGAAAGTCGGAATGCGCTACTTCCACAAGCTCCGGAACAAGTTCCATTGCCCCATTGTCAACATCGACAAACTTTGGTCGTTGATCCCTCAAGAAGTCAAAGATAAGGCGTCGAAGGATAATGCCCCTTTAATCGATGTGACACAATTTGGGTATTTTAAGGTTTTGGGAAAGGGCGCCTTGCCGGAGAATAAGCCTGTGGTTGTGAAGGCGAAACTTGTGTCCAAGACTGCCGAGAAGAAGATTAAGGAGGCTGGTGGTGCTGTCGTCCTCACCGCTTAGGTTTTTTGCTTTTCTGTTTTTCTTTAGAATTATGGAATTTAGATACAATTAATGAGTTTCTGGGACTTGGTTTTGCAATGGATGCTTTTATAATTTTGTTCAAGCTAATGCAATTTTGTTTATGTTTCAATTGTTACTTAAATTGGAGGAAAATGGTTTGATCTTGCTCTCATGTTCTAAATTCTTGTTACTTATCATTGTTACAACAATCTGTGGAAGGTGTGTGAATCTATCTTAGTTGCAGTATGAATTTTGAACGTGATGCCAATGACTCTTTGGTGGTGTCGCGTTGGTTGCCGTTGGCTGTGAAAAGCACTTAGCCAACTATGAGTCATTAATTTGAGTGCTCAGAAATTCTGTGTACTTTAGATTTCTATAATTAATTAACAATAATTTAAAATTTCATAACTAAGGTATTCTTTAAAAAAAAAAAAAAAAAGAAATGAAAAAACTTATATGGCAAACCTTTATGCCTCATCCAAATGTATGTAAGTAATAATGTGAATGAGAGCATTCTTGCATCTTTATATAAATGACAAAATGAAATTTTCAAACACCTAGTTTGTATATTATAATTTGCATTTTTCAACCTCCAACAAAAATTATGCTTCCCACGCTCAGATGCTCACGGATGAATTGCAGCAGCTGTACCGAGATGACAACAAACCCCCCTGACACGCAAGATCAGCCTGTTCTCTCCTGCTTTCTTTCTGTTGTTTAAAGCTGGTTGCTTATGCTTCTCTGTTTTCTGCTTGAAATCTGGTTGCTTTATGTTCCTCTGTTTTCTGACTTTGCTGTTTTTTGGAACTTTGGCCTCTTAATGAAATGCCTTTTTCCTCAAAACAAAAAAACAAAAAAAAAAAAAGAACCTTCAACGAAAATGAGTAATTATGTGTTTGGCCTAGTTGGTTTGCTGGGTGAAATTTCCCACAGGTCATATGACTTGTAGGCTATTGCATGGAGCTGAGGTTTATTCAAAGTACACCGTGGAACAACAGCCGCGGGTTCCTCATCATCAAAACTCGCATCATAAGAAAAAAGTAATTATGTGTGTGTATAATCTGCTGCAAACATTACCTTTATATGACTTGATCTAAATTGGATAGACTGATACAATGGAAGTGTGATTTGTGGTGCACTGTTTCATTTCGCCATGATCGCTTGGTATGGTTGGTTGATGCTTTCTTCTTTAGTTCTCTGCGTCGATCATATAATTCTTCAAGCTACTTGTTTTAACAATTTGAATCAATCTCATACATTGGTTTGGACTGTCATTTTGAAAGACAGATGAAATTCATGTTGTTCCATTAATATGAAAAATGGTACCCAATAATACAAACTATATATATATATGATGGTTAATCTTTTGTTACTAATAAATATGTTCATGAATCATATAAGCTGTGATACCTAATTCAATATTTCTTATTATAGTTTGAACTCTGAAGATCATCTAGTAATTTTGTTTTTGTGTGCTTCTCTTTCTTGGTTGAACAATCTCTTGACCGTGCACAGAATAGAGTAGTTTGAATGGGTTTATTCAATACCAGCTATCAATTGCAAATGGCTTCATTAGCTGAGATTCTTTGAGTTGTTCAGTTCCTCATATTTCTTTTCTTTCTATTTTTTATTTGGCTTCAATTAGAAAACTCAAGAATATTTACATGAACATTGGGTCTCCTTGTATCGTTTTAGATAATATGTTAAGTGTCTTTGATCTGAAAAAATGTTAGATTCTAAAGACTAAAGGGGTCTAAATATAATAATCTTATATAGACTCATTAAGCTTGCCATCACCACTAAAATCATATAAAAAGTCATATTACTTATAAAATGACTTTAATGCTTATAAATTATCACTATTCTATCAAATTATATTAAAAGTCACATCCATGTGGTAGACAAATGCCACACGTTACAGATGAAATTCGAACCTACACTTTACTTATGAAAAGGAAGAAGTAGTGTCACTTCATTCAAAAAAGAACAACACATCTATCATTACTTTTTCATATATATATGTATATATATACATACACTATATGTAAATCATATGATTTATATTACATGCAAAAAAATTATTATTTGATTAAGTTTTTCATCCACTAATCACACAAAAAGTAATTGATTTGATGCCTTCATTAAGAATTGCCTCATCTCAAAATATAATCAAACATTATTTTACTTTTCAAAACAATTTCTACATACCATTTAAAACATAAACAAATGTACATCACATTCCTCCATCCCACTTTCAAAATACCATTTTTCACAAACTATTCCACAATACACTATGAAAGAAAGCCAAACCTTGCCAATGCTTTCTCCATGCAGATAAAGAAAAGGGTTTATTCATAAAAAAAAAAAAAAGATAAA
>JACFYI010003498.1:927002-967194 GCA_014898755.1 Handroanthus guayacan | reverse complement strand
CCTCATGCATTGACGATACCTTATATTATATCAAAAATCAAGAACTCCTCAAACATTCTACACAAATTCTAAGGCTCTTAACTGCTGATTTTCTCCTGTGCTTAGCCTATTTCTCGACGTTGTTTGCTGTATTAGCATCTGGTTCTCCTCCCCACATCCTGATCCTTTGAGCTGCAATCGAAGCCTGAATTACACCCCAAAATCATTAGCCATCCTCTACTTCAAAAGGATGAAAAATCAAAGGATAATTATGTGGACATTCCCATAGGTCCAACCCCTTATGGTGTGGGAAATTGCAATAACAATCCCTATCATTAGTTCAACTGAGTGAAAACTTAACGAAGTCCGTATAGCATTACAAACAGACTCCTTTTGAGAGATCACAACTATAATGTTAATAAAGCAAATGACTAGGGTGTTATTATAATTTCTCAGTGTTTCTATGATTAGACTAAATTTCAAGAAATGTCAAGATAATTATCCCAAAAATAAACGACCCAAACCCATGCTCAATCATACATACCTCTTTATTCCAATTAGTTCTATAAACAATCCAAAAGAGAATTAGCGTTTGTACAAGTGTACCCAATACCATTCCGTACCATATACCCTGAAAATCCAATGACAACAATTAATATGCAAATTTGTGCCATTATGTTCCAAATATGTGTACAAATTTTGAGTATGAAACTTGGCATAATTAAAAAGTTAACTTACTTTGACACCCTTATTAAGTGCATATCCCAATATGAGACCCAATGGAATACCAAAAATGTAGTAGCACGCAATATTCACAAATGCAACTAATGTTTGCCATCCTGCTCCAATCGCCACTCCTGCAAATTATACACCTTTTTTTTTTAATAAATTCAAATTATAGGGATTGCTTCAGTTATAAATCTCAAACTTCATAACCAAATTTGAAATTGTGCAGGAAATTAGGAAAACGACATAACCGGTGGTGGCAATGTAAGTTGGAGGCCATGGGTCCAAGTATGTTTGAAAATTTTGTTTCAATCCGAAAAATAAATAAATAAATAATTTCAAGTGGTGTCAATCTAAAAAATAAATGAATAAAAAATTTCATATGATTCTACATTTTCCAGATAGGATTCGCATCAAGGGAAAGATCACATCTACTCATCAAGTACTGTTTTCTTTCCGTCTTTCTTTCTTTTTTTTTATGATTTTAAAAAAATTTGTACTGGAAAATTCAATTTAAACAAAAGTATTCCGATTTCAAATATTATCATCAATTAAAATTCTATAAACTTGAAGCCTAGACATATAAATTCTCCCTTAAAGGTAAGTCAGGGGTTCAATCCCATTTTAAAGCACATAAAGGGGGGAAAAAGATGAATTATTACAGTATAATAAATTAGGTAAAGAGAACTATAGTTTAAAGAAATATTACGTGTATTAATATATCAAAACAGATGTGATTCTAGCATTAGATCCTCTTACACCGGAAGCAATTTGTTTTCAATATAATATAATTCTTAACCTATGAATTTAAACCTACTTTAATCCCCACCAATTTTCAACCCAAATCAGTTTTATTTATAGAAATTAGCCTAATTAGAACCGATCCATCTAGAATGATCCACAAGGATCCAACCCAATTTGTCATTTTTATTTTTTTTCCCCTCTCTTTTGAGAATGAGAAAGTAGGAAGAGGCAGTTCCACTTAATCCAAAGGTTGGTGATTTGGTTCGCCACTTTGCTACTTATAAGCACAACAAATGTGTAGTTTTGTATATTTCATATTTTATTCCACATGTATTCATGTTAAGTACATTTTTGAAATATTAAAGTAACATGAAAAAATAGCCAAAAAAAAAAGAAAAAAAGAAAAAAAGTAAGAATGAAGCACCTGAAAGAGCCGGTTGAATATTGTTAACCACAATGCAGAATGCAAGCAAAGGTGTGAGCTGATGCACAACATGTTTTACTGCTGAACTGTCTGAAAATAAGGAAGGATACTGTTTTTGAAATATTAGAAGAAATATGGAAATTATGAGCCCAATTACGAAGGATGATATCACCACCACCGATACTGAAAATTTCGCCGTTCTTGGATGGTCTGCCCCTAATTCATTGGACACTCTTACACTGCACATATGTTAATGTTCTATTATTAAAATTAAATACTTAATTACCTTATATATAAATATATATATATATATATATAGAGAGAGAGAGAGAGAGAGAGAAATATTTTATAGTCATTGTTATTGAATCAATTACCTTATTGCAGCATTGAATCCGATGGCTACCATTTCCGTCCATCCTAATATGTTTGTACTGCAAAATGCAAATATGCCATGGAAATAATTTTTGCAAAGGACAGGATCACGCATTAGATAGTGGGTGAAAAAACATTGAAGATTAATATGAAAATTTCCACTAATTATATATATTAAGTTGCAACAAGTTTATAATATTTTCAAAAATTACCATTGCCTTAGTCACTCATATAATTACAAATTAGTGACAATAAATTAATTTTGTCACAAATGTCACCGTTCTTTAAATGAAGTGGCACTACCTCTACTCTTTCATAGTAGAAGTGTAAAGTTCAGTCTCACTAATAGGATATGGGTGTTTATATATCATTTGGTAATATTTGTCTATCGAATGATAATTTAAAAATATTTGAATTGTATTTTATCGGACAACTTTTATCTAAATATTACAACATTAAAGGAAAAAAAATGAACGAGATCATAACTCGCACTCAATAATTTTGAGCCGACAGAAATTGGTGTTGTCGGATTGAGAAGGAAAACAAAAGACGACAACGTGAGTCGTAGTCCACCTGTGAAGTTATCACCGTTCTTAAAATTCAGATCTGTTCAGGTGAAATTTTGTTACGTTCTTATCTAATATAGCACGTGTATTTGGGCAGGCACGTATGGAAGAAAAGTAAGATACGTTTTTGTCTTTTTAGCATGACAAAATCAATTTAAATTGGAATTTTACCATATGGATAGAGCGTCAACAGCAACTTCTGCATTCTTCAAATATCCAGCAAATAAGATCAAGGCCATGAAATACCACGTCTCCAAGCTGTCAACCAAATGACGTAAGTGAGAAATTAGTGAAATATGAACATGGTGACTTTCTTTTGGTTGAATCTTGACCATGTTCTTATCATTGTTCCAATATTTAGAAAGGAGGCAAATTAAGAAATTCGATATGCAAATGAATCAAGACCATTCTTAAGCCTGATGAATTGACTCAAATATGTTTATAATGAAACAAACTCAAGCTTTGTTGCTCGACTTGTACAACTTTCGACTCAAACTCGAACAAAATAATTCTTATTTGTAAATTTGTCAACTAATAGGCAAGCCCATCTTTTCTTCTTTTTTTTTTTTTTTTCCTTTTAAAGAAAATATTTAAGTATATAATTGTAAATAATTAAAATATTTATAAAATAATTAAGTGGACCAATAACTAGAACATAATAAAATAATCAAGTTTCAACCTATGATTTGAATAAACTCAAGCCAAAAGAATTGAATCGAGCTTAGCTCGAATATGAGTGGGAGCCGAACTCAATCTCAGCTCGTTGATCTTGAAAATACAAAAAGGGTCAATATCTGATCTTTGCATCACTATCAAAAATAATTTGAGCAAACAGCGAGTAATATCAACGCCAACGGCCTTAAAAATTCTGCGACACTTAATTTCTAGTATTATTGCCTTTCATGCTGCTGAGCCCCAACCACAAGACTGAAATTGGGACCAACTCTTAATTTACATATCTCATTAAATTCGCTGAGATCCAATCACTATATTAATAATGCAAGGACGGATGGCGTAACCTCAGTGCAGACATACACGATCATATTTTTTATTTTCAAATGATATTTCATTTCTTATTTCGTGTCATAAATATATATTAACGGTATTTAGTATTTTTGTACACAAATACAAAATATGAATGTTATATACTTTGTATTTGTCTGTACAGTAGAATATAAACCAAACATAAGTTGAAATAGAAAATAAAAAATGAACCTGCAGAAAATTAATGTCTTGATATCGTCAATTTAATAGACAGAATCAATCCGAGACCTATTATTTATAGTATCTAGATATATATGATACTTCATTAAAGTCCGCGTGTGATGTCAAAACTTGACTATTAATCAGTTATATAACTATATAAAGCAATATATATATTTTTTTAAATATTAATTCAATTGCTCATTTCATTGTATTTTTCATCAATTATTCATTGTCCCACTTAAAAAAGCAAAGAGAGTCCTCGTATTTCTTATTTTGAAATATTTTATACATTTAATATATATTTATAATATATCAATTAAAAAATCTAAACAGCAAAAATACTATTTTCTCAAACAAATTTTCCAAATCATATAGTCAAGCGTAACAACAGTCAAATTTTGAAATACTTTATTGATCTAGTATATATTTATTTATAGCAAAAATTATGTAGTCAAAAATTCAACTTTTTACCAGTCAAAAATTCTTTTTTACCAACAACTTTTCCAAATCATGTAGTCAAACGTAAAAATAGTTAAAAATTACTCACCATAGCATTACGGCCGACGCGAGAGACAATCTCACAAAGCCCCACAGATTTTGGAACGCCCTCCACGAAAAACCTGACCAAGCTCTGCCACAGCTCCCGCAAAATATGTAAACTAGCTGCGCCAACACTATGAACCACCACGATGCGTTCAGCACCACCGCGCCGCCGGCCATTCCCCACCCGAGTTTCAGCATCAACAGCCAGCTAAACAGTACATGCAATCCCAACGCCACCGCTGAAATCCACGCCATCGCCATGATCTTGCTCTGCGCCTGCAAGAACTTTGCAATTGGGAAATTTAAAGCGTAGGCGTAGAGCTGAGGAATCATCCAGAGAGCGAATTGTCCAGCGGCGCGTGATATATCCTCTGTTTGGCCAATTAATCGGAGGAATGGTAATGCAAATATGTAGAGAAAGTTTAGGAGAAAAGCGGTTCCGAGAAGAATAACCCACGATCTTTGCATATAGACGCCGAGCATTTCAATTTGTCCGGCGCCGTAAGCTTGCCCGCACAGCGTTTCTAAAGCGCTTCCCATTCCCAACTATTCAAATACTCGTTCAAATTAATTCAGTTTCCCAAATGTGAATAAAAATTATTAAAAAGAAATAGAGCATTAACTAAAATCAATCCGTAGCATTAGTTATGAGAAAGCAAATATTCTTGTAACTAAAATTGATGGGTAATAGTTTTGTTGTTTCAAAAAAGTTATATTTGTTATGAAAATTAAAATTTGTAATTAAATATTTGTAAGAAAAGTAATGTCGTAGCAATTTTTTCGTAATAGATGAAATAGCAAGTATATGTATTACCATGACGCCAAAGGATAAGCCGGCGATAACAGAGTTTTCGATGGAGAAGGCGGCGAGGGCTAATGTTCCGACGTGGCCAGCGAAGGTTTGGGTGATGGCGCCGAGAGAGTACTGGCAAAGGGAGGTGAAGATAGCGGGGCCGGCTAAATACCAGAGCTTTCTGGACTCTCTAGTGAAGGCCTTGTAGAATTGGCGGGTTCCGGTGATTGGAGGAATGTCGTCGCCTTCATCGACGAAGGATTGACGGAGTGAATGAGTCGACCATCGGTGGACAAAATAATCCTGGATCGGAATCTCTGGTTCTTCTTGTTCACTGTCTATTGTTTGTTGAAGAAGGGGTTGCTTGGGAGTATCCTCCATTATCAGACGGTGATGGAGGGATTTTCTTGTGTGTTAATTTGGGTGATGTGCTTCTATGATTTTCTCGTGTGTTCGAGTGACGTGCTGCTGCGGCATGGAGGTTGGTATTTATGGGTGTGGATTAATATGGGATCATTTATTTTAAGTAATATTTTAATTTTATTTCATTTTTCCAGACACAACTGATGGCGACTATATCTGTATTTTTCCTATAAAAAAAGAGAAACGGTATCACTTCATACAAAGGATGGTTGCAATTGAGAGTTGATATTATGTGAGTTTGTATATGATATGGGTGATTGGATCGGATGATCTGTCACTCCTCATAACTTTTATTAAAAGACCAAGTTAGGGTGAGATAATCCAATTTCACACTGAATTACAAGGTCCTTTTCAATTAAGTGCCATTATTGTAATGTGCTCATGATTTTATTCCAAATACTCAATGGGAAAGGGATGAAGTCGAGAATGACCACTTTGTTCTAATCTTTGCAATTGCTTATATACGATTCCACAATCTTCACTAACACGCACTTTAATTTCAATGGGCCAACTAGACCCGTATTTTGATTACGTTTGACAATTCTTTTACCATCAATTTTTAAGCTTTCACAAATTAAAACATATTTTAAAGAGTTGAAAAGTAATTACTATTTTTAATAAGGAGAATTTAAGTTGAAGTCTATTAGAATATCAAAATACCTCATGATTTTCACTTACAACTTTTCCATAAGAAATGTTAGGTGAAAACATGTTTCAAATTATTATATGACTTAGCTTGAAACTTCCAAAAGTCTGAGAACATGATTTTCGGACAAAATAGTAATTTAAAATATTAAGGGGACCTTTAATAGGGGTTGCAGCAATGGATTATATTATTTTGTGATCAATTATAGTTCTTTTGGTAGGACGAGATCCCCTATTCCAAATGGTGTTTCATCTCCTATTCCATGCTCTTAAATACATGCCACATGTATTAAATATTTCCTTATAAAAATATTTAGTAATAAATGCAGTACACGTGGCATGTATTTAATGGTATGGAATAGGAGATGAAACACTGTTTGAAATAGGAGATCTTGTCCCTCTTTTGGTATCCCATGTTTAGTAGTTATTCAATCCGCTAAAAGGTGAATCTCATGCTATTTCTTCAAAGATAAATTAATAGATGTGATAAATAATGTCCCTAACATTACAATTCTTTAAAGGAAATGAACTTTAAGAATGAATATTTTGTCTTTAATTTAGAATCTCAAATTAGTAAAGACTACCAAATATTTGATAACACATATAAATATACTATTTTAATATTATTTACAAATTAATAAGAGCTACTAAATTCAGGATTAATTTATATATTTCTACAATTTAATAGCCTTGCAAATTAGTTTGAGAAATCCAAGATCACATATACCAAAGAGCCCCTAAAAATTAAAAAAAAAATAAAAATCACTTAATTAGCTATAAAAATACTCATATCAACATATTATTATTGATTTCACACACGCTTTTTGTTTTGTTTTTTACCACTAATTTGTCAACTTTTAACGAAATTTACTCCATTACAAAATACAACATTCTCTGCGGATCCACAAAATAAAATAATTGATAGAAAGGGACAAACTTGCCTGGATTTGGATTTTGGATTGACAGAGGAACAGTGAACTGTCTTAATTAGGGAGGACAAATATTGAAGCGCAGAAAAGGACGTCTAAAAGTGGGCCAGTGCTTATCAAGTAGTAAGGTTAAATACTTAAATTGCACTTTCTCCTTACAATATAAAATGCTGCTTTTCCTTTAATAAAGTCCCATATTTTTGTGGCTGAAATTAAGGCCAAAACAGCTGCTTGGCTCCAAAAGATGGATTTGGTTTTGTCTTGCTAGAGCTTAATTTGAGCTGCCTGATTAACTTTCTGGAATTATCCAGTAAGTTATTTGTCTGATTAAATTTATGATTATAGTAATGGGTAAAGTTTTCATTTTTTTTTTTATAATAGTTAATTTCATTAAATAGAAAACAATGGTACAAGACAGCAAAAAAAAAAACAACTACACAACAACATTGGTGGCATAAAATATTTAGACTACTAAAGTTACCTTTGTTTTATTAAGAACATATATGTCAACCCCGGAAAAGTGTCAACAAACTATTGCTTGCTAATTAGAAAACTCGTTTGGATTAATCATGTGATGAACCATTTTATATCTTTCATTTCAAATCATACTCATTACTTAAATAATATATATATAGCAAGGCTTTAGTGACCATCTGATCGATCACTAATTAAGAAAAAATGGGTTACTGATGGTCACTAATTTTCAACAAAGTTAGAAAATTAATTATGGAATACCAACCTATTGTTTTGAGCATTCCAACCGGTGACCCGAGCTTATAATATGACTTATTAACCATTGAACCATATACAATTTCATGCAATATTTTCTACAATATAATGTATATTACACATGCAAATAAAAGTTAATAATAATTCATTTGATATATTTGTATATCGAATATTGATTTATTTATTATCTTTAAATTCTAGGCTTATTGATGATAATATATTGTTTTTATTTATATTATACACACATACACATGCTAATTACTGACACAAACTATGTATATGTAATATTTATTATAAATAGTGTCAATAATATATATATGTATATATATCTATATTTTTTACACATGTAATATTAATAATTATATATTAGCACATGTACGTATTACACATATATATAGTAATGCATGTTTTGTAATATATATACACAAATATATAATTATATATAACATATTATTAATATACATATATGTATAATTAATTATTTCATATTTTTACTTTAATTTGTTTAAGAAAATTAGTTTTTATTAATATTATTTCTCGTTGTATCTATACACACTCTAATCAATGTACAACTGCATGAATATAATATAACTTTATTTAAAAATTTCATGTACATTTATATATAGATATCATATATAAAATTATATATTTATAAATGTTTAGCTAGATATACATATTATTATCTCCAAAAAAATGTATAATTATTATTATCATCATCATCTCATTGTATATATATAGACGCATGTACACTTATAAATATAGAATTGTATGAATATTATAATATGTATGTAAATAAATTATTCTTGTAATTTAAATTATAAATATGATATAATTAATATTGATGAAAAATATATTAGACCTGTTGGTGCATATTTAACTATATATCTACACACACACACATATATATATATATATATTAATATATAAATAAATTATTATGGTTAATATATATATATTTCCTAAACTTATCAAATACATTTTGGTTATGCATACACACACACTCATGCACTAATATATATTTTATTATGCATAAGATAACTATATATATATTAATATATAATCAGACATATACAAATACATATTGACATATATAAAATACTCTATATGTGTGCTTTCTTTCTTTATATAATAATTAATTATGAGCATACAACTTAATCAAAGTTTTTAAATACTAAAAAGGAGTTTTAAGTAGCTCAAAATCAAATTATATGACAAAACCTTTATGCGCCACCCAAATGTGTGCAAGCATTGTGAACGAGAACATTCTTGTGTAATGACAAAATGGGTTTTCGAACACTAACTGCTCTCTAAATCTGATAGAATGGAGGAGTGACTTGTGGTGCACCGTTCATTTCAACAGGATCATTCTGATTGGTTCAGTGATGCTTTCCTCGCTTACATTCTCTCAGTAAATCAAAAGATTCTTTATGTTCATTCTTTTTTATTTTTTTATTTTTTTGGATCGCTTTGAAAGGGATCGAATGTTGACCTGCTCTTAAGGAAGATTTTTAAAGGGGGGCTGGTTCCACTTTACCCAAAGGGCTTCGACTCTTTAAATTACTTGTTATTAAAAATTCGAATCAATCTCATCCAATGGTGATTCTCCCATTGAAAGGTAGATGAAATTTCAAATTCATGTTCTTCTTTTGTTAATATGAAAGTAGTAGCCAACAATACAGCCTATCTATACATGATGCTTGAACTACTGTTACTAATAAACATATTCTTTTTTTCTTTTTTAAATGACAAGAAATCCGTAACCTCTACTTGACAGTGTAGTTTGAGTAAACCCTGACTTCATGCAATAGTTTGCAACTATACGGGCCAGTCAAGTCATATTGGGCACACCCTCTGTGATGGATTCATGTCTCAAAAGAGGTTTAAACTTGAGTGACCTATAAGGAATTTTGCTGCACAAACCAACTCTACCAACTCCTTTAACTCTAACAAACATGTTCATGGATCATATAAGTTGTGATCTTATGTTCAATATGCTTGTTATCTTATCAAATAGGCCCAACTTATTAACAACAATTAGGGAATTAAGGGCCAAGGTTTATTATCTTAAAGGCCCAACAAGAGAATATCTTAACAAGGAAGATTCCAATAGTTCAAGAGTTGAATATTAGTCAAAGTGTTATTTAATGTAACTCCGACTACGTAAAAGAATAAATAGGAAGTTTGACTCATTTGATTCATCTATCGTACCATTAATAGGGTTGTTATTGTTAATAGCTAGTCATGTAATCTCCTATTTAAATGAGTATCTGAAAGAAAGGAAGAGGGGCAGAACAATGCTTGTAAAAGAAAAGATACAAGATGAAAGAAAAACCAATATTATATTATCAAAGAGGGGGAAAAAAATAAAATAAATAATAATAATAATAATAATAATAATAATAATAATATTATTATTATTATTATTATTATTATTATTATTATTATTAACAATGCTTATTATGCATCTGATGGACATCTAGTAATTCTCATTTTGTTTTTTTTCTTTTCTTGGGTGAACAATCCCTACAGGTTTATTTGACACTAACAAATGCTTAGAAAACATTAACTCCTGCTATCATTGCAAATGGCTTCATCTTATTTGAGTTCAATTCCTCATTTTTATTGGTTTTTTTCCCCTCTTTTCGTCTTTATTTAGAAAATTAAACTGATAAATATTAAATTAACATGGGTTTACATGTATCATTTTAGATAATATGATATACAACTCGTTGAATTTTTCATCACTATCAACAACATGAATTATTATTGTGATTTTATATAATGTTTCAAAAAGACATGCAGAGCTTTTTAATTAGAACAAAATTTGGCCGTATTTAGTTTATTTTTTCGAAACTTTTTTCTTTTCTTCCCGGGAAAGAAACAATGCCTTTTCTATGGAGCATAAAGAAGGGTCTCGAGGGGCCTATATTCAAGAAAAATTGTTTAGAAGACATTTCATTCTTGAGAATGCATCAAACTCCACAACCATCAATTGCGAACGGCTTCATCAGCTGGGATTCTTTTACTTCGTCATTTTTTTTTCTTTTTCCTGATGAACTGATGATATCTTATATTATATCAAATCAAGAACTCTCCAAACATTCCACACAAATAAATTCTAAGGCTCTTAACTCCTGATTTTCTCTTGTGTTTAGCTTATTTCTCGACGTGATTTGCTTTATCAACATCTGGTTCCCCTCCCCAGGTCTTGACCCTTTGAGCTGCAACCGAAGCCTGAATCACACCCTTAAAGCATTAGCCAATCTCTACTTCAAAGAATTGAAAATTCAAAGGATAATTACAGCTAAACACCGCTTCGAGGTTCCGTCTATTCACAGAAACACTTCTATAATTTGAAAAATTACAATAACTATCCATCTCGTTAGTTAGCTAGTGGTTAATTTAATGGAGCCTGTACAGCATTACAAATAGACTCCTTTTCAAGGGTTGCAATTGTAATGTTACACAAGTTTCGTTAAGTTTTCCTTCATCTGAAACCAATGAACTGGGCATTATTATAGATTTATAATTTCTTAGTGTTTCTATAATTAGACCTAATCTCGGGGATATTCGGATAATTATCCCAAAAATAAACAAGCCAAGTCCATGGTCAATTATGCATACCTCTGCATTCCAATTAGTTCTATAAACAATCCAAAAGAGAATCAGCGTTTGTAAAAGGGTGCCTGCCACCATTCCACACCATATACCCTGAAAATCCCATGACAAAAATTAATTTGAAATTTGAATCATTAAAAAATAACAAAACAATGTCTATAACTTTTGAGTATGGAACTTGGCATAATTAAAATGCTAAACTTACTTTGACGCCCATATTAAGTGCATATCCCAACATAAGACCCAAAGGAATACCAAATATGTAGTAGCACGCAGTATTAACATATGCAACTAATGCTTGCCATCCTGCCCCAATAGCCACTCCTGCAAATTATACAGGTTTCTTCTCTTCGGTCATATATTACAACATTCATCACTAGAATTGAAAATTTTCAAGAAATTACAAAGATGGGAACTATGGGATTAACTAGTGATGACAAATATAAGTTGGAAAACATGGTTTTTACTTTTTATTTTTCCTTTCTCTTTTAAATCAAGAGGATCGATGCACTTCTTTAGAGATTTATTTTTCCTTTCTCTCTTAAATCAAGAGGATAGATGCAGTTCTCTAGAGGATCTAACTACCATGGGGACTTGAATCCATGCTTGATTTATTTGCAAAAATATAAAATGAACTACGTTTGTTCAAAAATTGCCCCTACTTGAGTCACAAGCTTGCTCTTGCTAAGCCCGGCGAAGTTGGAATCAAGAGTTGAACCCAAACCAATTAATTTTGGATTGTAATGTGTGGAAGGTTTTGTGAAGTTGTTTGAGTCTAGTCTAGTTGAGTTTCAATGGGCCATGGATTGTAGATGAGTCTAAATATGTCCAATCCAAGCAACGGAATAAATAGATTTTAATTTTAATTTTAATAACCATTTATGAATGAATTCTCATTTATATCTGTTAAATAACATTTTGGTTATTATAAATCCTCAAAAATTCATAATTACATTTATATTCCAGTTAATCTAGACAGTCCACACTTCCACGGTTCCACCACGACCACGCCCCCCACTTTTGACGAAGTACCAGCCCAATTTTCATTTTCTTTCTTTCTTCTTCTTTTTTTTTTTTTTTGGGTCATTGGTTGTTCTAAATTTTTGGGGTATGATCCGCATCAAGGGAAAGATCACATGTGGTTTTCAAGTATCTCTTTTAGATTTTCAGAGTTTTTAAATTGCAAAATCTAATTTAAATAAAAATACTCTTTGATTTCAAATTATTATCCACAACTAAAATTTTATAAATTTAAAACCTAGAGACATTAATGCTACTAAATAACGAGGTGAATGATGACGGTATAATAAATGAAGACGCAAGAACTGCAGTTTAATGAAATAATATAGCATTAATGTATCTAAAAGAAATATAATTCTCGTATCAACCATGCTTGAACATTAATAATCATTCCATTTTCAATCAAGTCACCTAACCTGCGAATTTAAATGAAGTACCTGAAAGAGCAGGTTGAACAGTGTTGACGACGATGCAAAATGCAAGCAAAGGTGTGAGCTGATACACAACTTCCTTCACCTCTGAACTGTTTGAAAATAAGGATGGATATTGTTTTTGGAATATTAGAAGAATTATGGAAATTAGGAGCCCAATTACGAAGGACGATATCACCATCACAAATACTGAAAATTTCGCCGTTCTTGGATGTTCTGCTCCCAGTTCATTGGACACTCTTACACTGCACATATATTATGTATGCAGAAAATATCGAAAAAAAAATAATTAAAATTATTAAATTATTATTGTCATAAATAAAGAGGAAAAAACGGGAAATATTTTATAATAATTGCTATTGAATTAGTTACCTTATTGCTGCATTGAATCCCATGGCTACCATGATTGTCCATCCTAGTATGTTCGTGCTGCAAGTTACAGTATGCATGTCAGGGGAGTAAAGGTTAAAAATGTATTAAATAGCAATACAAAAATTACCACTAATTTTATTTATATATATTAGTTACAAAAATTATATTTCATCACAATAATGATTTTCAAAAATTTAATTATGACAAAAATTATGTTAACTTGTAGTGACCATGACTGTGTTTGACACATGTAGTTACAAAGTAGTGAAAATAAATTTTGTCATTAGTGAAGACTTAGTACCATCACTGTGTTATAATTATACACCTGTAAAAAATGACAACTTAAAACATTAATTTTCCTCTAACAAAATAAAATATTTCTTAATTCTTATTGACGAACCGAGTATTATTGTTGCTCAATACATATCATTGCTAATGATGACTTTTTTCCTTTTTAGTGCCAAGTAATTTTTTAGTTAATGTTATACTCTTTTGTCATATAAAATTTTATCATGTAAATTTTATAGTAAATATTTTACGAAATTAAAGAAAAACTAAAGGACATCATGACCAGTCGATAATTTTGGACAGACAGAAATTAGTATTACCTTGTCCGCCATGTTATCTAATTGAGAAGCAGAAGAGAAGAGGACAATGTGAATAGTAGCGCCACTTGTCAAATTATTACGTGCTAGTTTTAAAAGATTCGTCAAATGAAATTTTGTTACGTTGTCATCTAATGCACCACCAATTTGGGCAGGCACGAAAAGGTGGTGGGGTTGGATAACCTTAGTTGTGGAACGGGGGAGTAATCATGGAACAAAAAATCAATTTAAATTGTTGCCTTCCGAGTGGCACCGCTTCCTCCTTTTCATAGTGGAGGAACGAGTCCGATTCTTATCAATAATGTGCGGATATTTATTTACTGCATAATAATTTAGAATATTTGTCTTATTTTTAATTTATGTATTTGATCTTGATATAATGATGTTAAAATAATGATTGAATATGATTATTTTTTTATAAGAAACGTTCAATTTAAAATAGGATACCATATGGATAGAGCATCAACAGAAACTTCTGCGTTCTTCAAATATCCAGCAAATAGGATTAATGCCATAAAATACCACGTCTCCAAGCTGTCAAACACATGAATAACACAGTGAAAAATTAGTGAATATACACATGATGTTTTTTTTTTCTTTGCGTTGAATCTTAACCGCAATCTTATCTTTCTCTCTATATATTTTTTTTTAAAAAAAGAAGCTAAAAAAAATAGAGATTCAAAAGAACTAAGACAGCTCAAGAGCCTAACGAATAGACTCAAAAATGTTAAAGCACAAACCAAGCTTGAACTCAGTTACCCAACTTAAATAGTTTTCGAGGCGAGTTCAAGCCAAATAATTCTTACTTGTAAGCTTATGAAGTGATACGCAAGCCCTTCTCTTTTTCAAAATAAAAGAAATATTTATGCATATAATTATAAATGATTAAAATATTTATAAAATAACTAAGTGGATCCATGGCTAGTATGATTTTTTCACAAATTCAAATGAAACAAACCGAATTGAGCTGGGCTCGAACATGAGCCCGAGCCAAACTCAAATCACATTTTTCTCAGTTTCTTGATCTCGAGCCTATAAAAAAGAACAAAATTCGATGTTTGCATCCCTGTGAAAAATAATATGAAATACAACTATCAATGTAGTCACTATTATTTGAACAAATAGCGAGTAATATCAATACCCACGGCCTAAAGTATTCTGCAACACTAAATTTTTAATATTATCACCTTTTATGCTGAGCCACAAGACTGAATTTGGGACCAAATTGTAATTTACATATCTCCTTAAATGTGCTAAGATCCAATCACTGTATTGATAATGCAAGGACAGGCAGCGCAACGTCATTGACTGACTTTTATTCATTTATTTTTTTTTTTTTATGAAAATCGATGTCTGCTCTAAATAATGCATGTGGTCGGGTACGTGGCTTGGTCTTTGCCGCAACTGGTGCAAAGCACCAGATGTGTGAAAAAGTGACACGTGTCACTTTCTTTCTTTCAGATTTTGCAATATATCCCCGGCAATAAATAAAATAATTTGAGTGAATTTTTTTTTTTTTTTACTTTTTGCATTTTGGCCCTTTAATTCATTAAATTTTTGATCATTTTCCACACAAATTGATTCCTACAACAAATGTGATGGGATTGGTTGACCAGCTTTTTTTATTTTTTATACTTTTTGGCCTTTTCCATCTCCTTTCGGTTGTTACAACTCTAATAAATGAAATGGGATAGCTGAATTTCTTTCTTTATTTTTTGCAATTTTGGTCCCTTGATATAATATTGTTCATTAAAATTTTTATCCTTTTTCATGTAAAAATTAATTCTTGTAGTAAATATGGTAGGTAAAAATCTGCTGCATTGATGTAGTAAAAACTCTTCAGAAAATCTGCTACGTGTATTAATCTAAAAATTATAGTAAATTATATATATTAGGTATTTTTATATTAATCTTGCTGTATGAAGTGTACTATATGTATTAATCTCCTTTTATTAGGTATTTTTATATTTATAGTAAATTATATATTTCTAAAAATAATTAGGTAAGAATGGAATCAATTATTAAATTTTATTTAATGACTATTCGCTTTCAAACAAGATAGATAATAAATAATAAAAACTACAAATAAACAATTTAAAAATTAATTCAAATATTTATTATTTTTGCAAGGACTTACTTCTTGTAACTTTTTTGAAAAAGAACAAAAAATTTTAATGAATAAAATTTGTAACAACCGAAAAGAGATGGGAAAGGGCAAAAAGTATAAAAAAGAAATCAACTTGTAACAACCGAAAAGAGATGGAAGACTTGGTCAACCAATCCCATCACATTTGCTGCAGTAATCAATTTGTGTGGAAAAGGACAAAAAATTTAATGAATTAAGGGGCCAAAATGCAAAAAGTAAAAAAAGAAATCCACTCAAATCATTTCATTTATTGCAGGGACTATATTGCAAAATCTGAAAGAAAGGAAGTGACACGCGTCACTTTTTCACACATCTGGTGCAAAGCACCAAGTGCGGCAAAGACCAAACCCGGGTACATCTGAGATGATGTCTAAAATGGTTTTTAAAACTAGTATCACTTCAATGAGTTTCTATTGTTGCCGTGTCACACACGAGACACACACGCACACATACATTGGCAAGATCTCCTTGTTTTTATTATGTTTCATTTTTTATTTCGTATCATAAATATATTATTAAATATATTAAATATTTTTTTTAATATAAACATAGGATCTGAATATTATACATTTGAGATATATTTATACAATGAAATAAAAATAAAATATAAACTAGAATAGATGATTCAAAGCATCCCAACAAAAGTTTAATGTCTCAACGAGCAATGAGTTGTCAATTTAATAGATGGGATGAGTCCAAGACCAACTATTTATGGTATCCAAAAATATATATGATAATTCATTAAAGTACACATGTGACGTCAATAATCAACTAATATATCATTAAATGTTTATATAAGGTAATAAAATTTTATTTAAATATTTAATTCGACCACTTATTTCATTATATTTTTCATCAATTATTTTTTATACCACCCAACCAGAGTCCAAGTATTCATTATCTATTATTTTAAAAAATATTTTATTCATTTTGTTCTGATGAATTAATATTTTATTTTATTCATTTAATATATATTTACAATATATCAAATAAAACAAAAAATCTAAAAGAGCCAAAACACAATTATTCCCGACAATTTCACCAAACCATGTAGTCAAACATAGAAATAGTTAAGACTTACTCACCAGAGCATCACGGCCGACGCGAGAGACAATCTCACAAAGCCCCACAAATTTTGGAACGCCCTCCATGAAAAACCCGACCAAGCTCCGCCGCAGCTCCCGCAGAATATGTAAACCAGCTGCGCCACCACTACGAACCACCACGAAGCGTTCAGCACCACCGCGCCGCCGGCCATTCCCCACCCGAGTTTCAGCATCAAAAGCCAGCTAAACAGTATATGCAATAACAACGCCACCACCGAAATCCACGTCATCACCATGATCTTGCTCTGCGCCTGCAAGAATTTGGCAATCGGAAAGTTCAACGCGTACGCGTAGAGCTGAGGAATCATCCAGAGAGCGAATTTTCCGGCAGCACGTGATATATCCTCTGTTTGGCCGATTAATCGGAGGAAAGGAAACGCAAAGATGTAGAGAATGTTTAGGACAAGAGCGGTTGTGAGAAGAATAACCCACGATCTTTGCATATAGATTCCGAGCATTTCAATTTGTCCGGCACCGTATGCTTGCCCGCACAGCGTTTCCAACGCACTTCCCATTCCCAACTGTTCCAAATCGGTGAACAAACAATTATTAAAAATTAAAAAAAGGCATCATCTAAGGATATTCTTAGTCTGAGTTAGTTACAAGACTGTCGTGGCCAAACATGACGCAGATATCTTCGTAACTAATGGTAGCTAAATTCAGAAAATGGCTAAAATCATATTTATTACAGAAAATTTGTAGTTATAATACCATGACACCCAACGATAAACCGGCGATGACGGAGTTTTCGATGGAGAAGGCGGCGAGGGCTAGGGTTCCAACGTGACCGGCGAAGGTTTGGGTGATTGCGCCGAAAGAGTACTGGCAAATGGAGGTGACGATGGCGGGGCCGGCTAAGTACCAAAGCTTTTTGGACTCTCTGGTGAAGGCCTTGAAGAACTGGCGGGTTCCGGTGATCGGAGGAATGTCGTCGCCTTCGACGAAAGATGAAACGAATGAATGATTTGACCATCGGTGGGTAAAATAATTTTGGACAGGAAGCTCTGATTCTTGTTGTTCATGGTCTGTTGTCTCCTGAAGAAGAGGTTGTTTGGGAGTTTCCTCCATTATTACACAGTGATGGAGGGACTCTGGGGTTGTCTTAAGTTGATGTGTTGCACTGGCATGGACGTCAGTATTTATGGCATGGGTCAGTGTGGATTAATTTTGGGTTATTTGTTTTAAATAAATTTTTTAATTTTTTCATTTCATTTTATTAATATGATTTTAAACAGAGAGTGAGATTTAGGGTTTAATAATAAAATATAATTAATTTCTGCACTTGTTATAGGTGATTAGACGGGCTGGTCGTGAGTGTCCACCAAATTACGCCTTATTAAAATATAGAAGATTGGGGTGAGATTATCCAATCCCACATCGAATTATAAGGCCCTCTTAATTGCAATCATTGTCATCTGCTTATGATTTTATTGCAAATACTCGTCTGGAGGGCAATTAAGTAAATTACAGTAACAATCCATTATTACTAATCTTTGGCTCTTTGCAATCACTTCGATGTGATTCCGTAACTTTTACTGACGCTTCCTTTCCATTTCCATGGGGCAACTACCACATATTTTGAGTAGGTTTGGTCACTTCAATAACTATCTCTTTCACTAATAAAAAAAAAACATTATAAATTTAGTGAAATCCATCACAAATGTAATTTTGAGATAAATTTTATTTCGTTATGAATTTATTAGTAAATATCTTATCATTAATTATAACTCTATGATGGAACTGAATGTCGTTACTAAATTAATTTTTGTGACATAATCTTTTATCAAGAACTTGAAAAATATTATAGAAACTTATTAGAAGTTCGTCATAAGTGTCATTATTCATATATATTTTGCTTGTTTTTCAATTTTATTAATAACCCATCACAAAATCATAAATGTTTTGTATCTATGACGAAATGCTATTTGTCACAAATTTTGTTAGTAAAAGAATATTTTCGTCTAATGACAATTATTTTGCCATTCATTCTCCAGCTTTCAGAAATTAAAACATGCTTAAGAGAGTGGAAAAGTGACTTCTATTTTTGATAAGGGGAATTAAGTTATAGTCCATTAGAGGGAGATAGAAAAAAAGAAAAAAAAAAAAAAGAGAAGCACCAGCGGTGCAACTTCCAAGTTTTCTATGAGACGTGTTAGATGAAAAACACTCTAGGCAAATGTTACTAATTAGTCCATGATGTTTTTATACTTTTTCATCTCAGCGCCTCATGTATCATTTTTAACTTACGGTCCTTAAACTAATAAATTTATATCACTTTAGTCATTTGGTCAACTTTCTAATCACTCTTCATCGGAAAAGGACTCATGTGAGCATCATTTGTCATTTAAAAAGGGAAATTGTTTCATTTAAGCAAGAAATAAAGAAAAAGTATCTAAACAAATTTATAAACTACCAACATCTTTTGCACCCACGAAGTCATCACCTTTACGAATAACATTTCTTTTTGTTGTTCTTTGCACAATCTCTTGTTTGAATATTTTTATTTTTCATTCCTTGCATAAATAACAATATTTGCCTTTCTTAAATGATGAGTGATGCTCACATAAATCATTTTCAACAGAATTTAGTTTGAAAGTTGATCAAAAAACCAAAATAATACAAATTTAGTAATCTGGGGACCTTATTAAAAATAAGATATAAAATACTAAAATGAAAAAAATAAAAATAAAAACATTAAAGACCATTAAACTTTTACCCAAACATTTTTTCGATTGCATCACCTCAAACCCACTAACTAATGGGAAAAAGAAGGGAGGCAAGAGATAAAATTTCATTTACTACCCACTAGTTATGAGCTGTGAGTAGTGGTGCAAATATCTTCTATTTTTTCCAAGAAAATGTTTTTGGTTAACTTAAATGTAATAAATATACTATTTGATAATTTGAGTAATAGTATTAAATTTTAAATTTGTAATAAAACATGTACATAATTTTTTCCTTAGTACTTTTCACTTTCATCTCTTATATATATTTACTTTATATATTAACCTAGTAATAGTTCGATGCAATACTTATTTATTGTTAAAATTACTAATCATAAAATATCTATTTGATTGTTAAAATGATTTTCTTATAAAATATTCACTAATTTATTCTCTTATAGTATTAAAACTTGCAAAAGAATATACCAAGTGACAAACAAGTAAGGGTGTAGCACTCATTCTTTTGAAGAACAACTTGAGAAAAATAAAAATTAAAATTTTGGGGAAAAAAATATATGATTTTTCTTATATTATTGGAATTTTTCTATTCATTTATTAATATTTATAATATTATATTATTAAATTGAACATAATTACTATGTCATTATAATGTCATGCTAGTTAAACTAGTGGTTGAACTAATCGAATCATCAATTAATAAGGCCACCATTCAATGTCTAGTCCTTTTAAAAAATTGATTAGTCGACAAATAATAACGCACATAGACAAAAAGGAAGTATAAAAGCTGGCCAATGCTTATAAAGTAGCAGGGTTAAATTGCACTCTCTCCGTACAATATGAAAGCTGCTTTAATTTACCTTTGGAAAAGCCCCATATTTTTCTGCTTAATTTTTGGGAATTTGAATTAAAATCAGTATTATCAGACACTACAAAACAATTTAATTAAGGGATAATTACTCAACACTCCCTTAGATTTTGCGTAATTATCAAAACACTTGTGAGATTTAAATAATTATCATTATATCCCCCACCAATTTTGGCTAATGAATAATTACAAGTACACCCCTTAAAAATTCTAGAACATTACAAATAAATCCCGTGAACGAGGAGGTACAATTGTAATTATGTATCAATTCAAGAGATGTAATTATAACCATGTATAAGCTGAACTAATAGAGAGTGTATAATGGTAATTTTATAAACATCAAGAAAAGTTTTGATAATTATATAAAATCTCGAGGGTGTTAAGGAAATTATCCATTTAAAGAATTTAAATGCTAAAAGTTAAAAGTTACTTTTTATAAATTATTGCAGATAGCCGTAAGCTACGCCTTAATTTGAGCTTCCTGATTACTCTTTTAGATTTTTCCAATAAGCTATTTGTATGATTATTATAATCCGTAAAATTTTCATTATTCAATATTTATCAGTTTGCGTTTCAAGGTTTGGTTTTTCGATGTTGGAAAGCTTGCAATAAAAAATTTAGATCGATAAAGTTATCTTTGTTTTTATTTCCAAAAAGGAAAAGTTATCTTTGTTTTATTATAAAGAATAAGTCAAGCAGGAATAAAGTGTCGATGAACTATTGCTTGCTAATTAGAAAATTCATCTGGATGAATCGTGTGACAATTTTATATCGTTTATTCAAACTCGCACTGCATCTCTTATTTTATTTGAAGGATATATGTTATGTGTTTTGTATTTAGATTTAAGTATTTTTATAATATTTTTACAAGTAAATATTTATATACTTAATTTTATAGTTGAAGTAAACGCTTAATGGATTAATTACATTTATATCACATTTGAAGTAGTAAAATTATCAATTCCTTCTCCCCATTTTTTAGCTTCTGAAAATACCCATTTGGGTTTTGTGAATTGATCATGTTGCACTTGAATTTATTTTTTAAAAAATATTTAAGCAATTAATTTATTAAAGGACTCTTTTGCCGGCCCCTGGCATCGTAGTTGTATTTTTATTTATGAGAGAGATCGCATTTGCAATGCTTCTATAATTGAAAGGGTGGTTTTGTAAACAAATGAGGTAAATATCATACTTTCAAAATTAGAGTGTTGATAAACGCTATGTTATTTTTTTATATTATACATTGCTTTTTTGGATAAAAGGTATTGATAAATGTTTATCAAATTATGAGATGGGGGGAGTTGATAATATCACCCTTTCGAAGGGAATATAGATATAATATATTTCTCAAATATTTTCTAAATAAATTAGGACATAAAAAGCATTTTAAAAAAGAGATCCAAATATTCCTCTGAAAAAAAAAGAAAAGAAAAAGAAGGAAGGTGAAAAAGAAAAGAAGAAGAAGAAAAGAGATCCAAATATGAAACCTTTCGTGACCTCTATTCATCATCGGTGACAGAAATTGTCTCTAGGCTGCATGCAATTGTACATTTGTAGTATTTTTGTTGCCAATGTGGTTGCAGCGAAGCCAGAAAGCAGGAATTCATTTGGCTTTGACATCAACTTTCGATTGGATTATATAATTATTTTGATGGTATATTTTTATATATTATGGTTAAAATATTCTCGTTATATCAATTTAATAACTACATCAACAACTTAATAAAAATGTCATAACTCACTAGTTTATCTATTTGCATTAAAAAATTATACATATATTTCTATAAATATGAGCTTGTTCGGTTAAACCCCTTTTGGACTTCTCGAAATGGCTCACTCCTTCTCCGGGCTGGATTAAAATAAATTCGGATGTTTCCTATGTGGATGGAAAAGCCTACTGTGCTATGTTGGTTAGAAATTACAGGGGTCAATTTATAGCTGCTCTTACACAGGTTTGTTGGGTTTTGAATGTCACTGCAGGGGAAATGAGGGCAGTCTTGATGGCCCTCAAATTGATTGATGATTGGCAACTGAAACAGGCAATTTTTGAAACCGATTCCTTGGAGGTAACTCAACTGCTTAATGACTCCTCTTACCTGCCTCATAGGAGTTGTGAATCGGATAGGATGTTGGCCTCCTCTCTTTTGTCTAAATGGCCTCTTTGGTCGGTTTCTTTTATTCCTAGAGAGCTTAATTTTGTTGCCCACAACCTTGCTCATTGGGCCTTTTTGTATGGATGGAATGGTGTTGTCCCATTTCACAAATTACCTTTGAATTGTTTTTGTGATGGGGGACAAGGCTAACTGAACTTTTGCCTTTCGATTGATTAATGTTTGTCGCTTATCTCTAAAAAAAAAAAAAAAAAAAAAAAGTTTTGTCATTTTAAGTTTATTATTTAATTTATTTTAATATTTTATTTTATAATTAATTAATAAGATCTATCATTTTATGAATACTGGAAATATTTTGTAGAATATAAGAATTTATAACATATTCTTCTTAACTAATCTTAACCGAAAAACCCTATATATATCATATCCTCCGACCTACTTCGTTTAGTGATTAATTCCTCACACAAGTTAAACCATTGATTAGTTAAAAAAATGAAAAGCCGAAATTTAAAATAAAAAATTCTAGTTCAGTTAAATAAATAAAATTAGATTTAGTTATAACATACTTTATTATAACATATTCTATGATTTGAGTTAAAACCATAAAATAAACAACATTTCTACCGCAAAGGATTCAATCTAGCCACACGTAATTCACGAAATTATAAAGCATCGAATAGTAACTCAAACTGATGAACACTCAGGAAATTAGAGAAAACTGAAGCTGGAAAAAAAATGGAGAGTACACATTTTGCTGTCCTTTGAGCAATTATTGTCTCCCTACATGCAAGTTATTACGGCTCACAATATGGTTTTAGGATAAAATTTCATTTGTTTTCAACAATATTTAATCCCATGTGCATGACCGCATGCAGATTATAAATCAATTCGCAGTCACGTTGCCAAAGAAAA
This sequence comes from Handroanthus guayacan, assembly GCA_014898755.1. NCBI lineage: Eukaryota > Viridiplantae > Streptophyta > Magnoliopsida > Lamiales > Bignoniaceae > Handroanthus > Handroanthus guayacan. Next base: position 943,245 of record JACFYI010003498.1, on the reverse strand, counting down.
CAATATTCTTGCGGGAGTAAAAATGAAAACATTACAACTATTAACTCTTCATGTGCCAAATAATATTTATGGCCCCTTTGTATAAAAATATAATCTTGATGATTAAAATTGATTAGTGGACCATCATAAAACGTCATATATAAAATCAATGATAAATATTATATACAGTAATGATATAATGAAATTGTTAAAATTATTATAAAATCATAATATGATGATTAAATAGGGCCATGCATATAAAAAAATCAATATCAATAGGCACATTAGTTTTAATATTAAAATATATAATAAAAAGATTACTTATTGAAAATAAATAATAAATTGATGACATTTTAAAGCTTATTTCCCTCCATTTTTCCATTTTTCATTTTTCTTTTTTTTTTTGGTTTGTTTTTAAGCAAAACGTGGAATGCGTGCTACGTAGTCAAATGCTTTAATTATTTTGATTAGTTGCCAGCACCATCCAACTATATTGGTTTCTATATAATAATTTTAGCTGGCCCAGAAAAAACAGAAAGACACAAAAGAAGTACGGGTGGTGGCTGCATATACCAACTTATTAATGCAATTAAAATTAAGTTCCAGCGAGCATTGAAGGGTGGAAGAAGAAATGCAAAATTTCCCCTGCATTATGTAATTACGTTCTTTTGGTGTAGTGTATTTAATTGGCATTTCAAAACCTATCAATAATTAGTTAACAAATAAAATCATTAAAAAAAATAATTATCTCACTGCTATTTACCATTAGTTTGTACTATAGAAACTCATAAAATGACATTACTCCTTTCTTGCATAATACAGGGTTTTTTCTTGCAAATTTTCTTTAACACAGGATTTTTTTTTTTTTTTTTTTTTGCCAATTTTCTTGGGAGTAAAGTAGTCAATTTGCATTTAAAAAATCAATCGGTTTTGCAGTTCCAGGGGCATGTGATGATCTCTCTTGACAGTCCTTATTTTTTTTAGTAATTAAAAATTTCACAAAGACTTTGATGCTAATTACTGTTGGAATAATATAAACCAGAATAGTGATTCAAAATGGTCGAGACAAGAGTTGGACTCTTTCTCTTTAAGACAATTTTGTCCCATACTAGTGCGTATGATTTTTCGGCAATTGTTTCCCAAGATACAATGACCCTCTTGAGATAGAAGCACTTCAAATCTCAAGACCAACGAATTGAATTATATTCAAAACTCTAGAATACCAGAAACGAGAGAGAGAAAAGAAGAGAGAAAGCAGATTATTGTATGCCTTGGTGTGAAAAATATGTTGAAGTGGGGCTCCTATTTATAAGAGTTGGAAAGACACCATGAACGGACAAATATGTCCAGTGGCAACCTTTCAATAGCCAAAGTTGCTGTTCGAAACCACATACACCGATTCGAAGTGTTGCAAAATGAAGAAGTGTTTCTAGAATCTATGTTCTAGAATGTTAGCGACCAAAAATTAATTGAGCAAAATTAATTTAATCAGATGAGCTTAATTGATTCAATTAATTCGTCCCAAATAATTCTCAAGCAAAAGGTATAGTCGCATGTGGCTTAAATCGAACCTATATGAATATAGGTCCTCTCCCCTTCAAAGACTTGTGGTACCCCCAAGGGGCCCAACCCTTAGCTCACAACTTGAGCTAAATAAATTGGTCTATCTATTCCTCTCTTTCCAATGTCGAACTTATTCTAACATATCCATCTGTGTTTTAGTCCACCTTTAGTCACTTAGATAAGCTCACTTTTTTCATTAATTACTCATTCACCTAAAATTGGTTTTGAGCAATTAAATAAATTATCGACATCCACTCGCGACATAGATTTCGATAATCCTAATCTTTACGAAGATTAACTTAAGAGCTTTCTTAATTTAATTGGTCAAATCTACCAATTTACAACAATTATTTCTCATAGGGTTTGATTTGCAAATTAGACATAACACGAGGTGCCGTTTGCGAAAACTTCAATTCTTTTGTCAATAACTAATGCTATTTTCTTCAGTCATTATTCAATTTCTAAGACAACATGCACACATGACGGGCTAATAAAAGATGCCAGCACGAAACAAAGTGTATCTTTTCTAATTTGAGGGCTTTATATAAATTGAAATTCATAGTGAAAATGCGAAGTATGAAAAATATTTAAAAAAAAACATTTTAGATTAATGTAAACTCACTATTTTGATACACATAGTGACTGAAAAATATTTATATGGACAAGTTGATATTCTTAAGAGTTTTGGTTAGGCGAGATTGGTGAACTAATTAGATAATTAGGTTGATATAAATAACATTATTTCACTTTATATATTGTTGCTATGGAAAATAAATTTTTGAGTCTTGCTTTTTAATTGGAGTTGTTATGTTACTTCAATTTATTATTGATGTTGCATAAAGTAAAATTTAAGACTTTTCTTTGGGAGTTGCTTCCACTTGCATTATAATAGGTAGGTGAAATAGAAATGTGGTGTGTGAGGAGAGTGAGAGTAGAAGAAAGGCTCTCATGCTATTTAGTGGGGAGGCCAAATTTATAATCCAATTATCTTTTTTTAACTTCTATTTGTCTATATTCATCCAAATGATTTAGAATCATTACTTAATTTTCTATCAATAAGAATCTTTGCAATAAATTTAGGGGTTGCTTATTAATAAATTCCCAAGCCTTCTTTAAAGTTTGTGTTTAGTCTATAGCAAGAATTCTTACATACAATTAACTCCTCAATCCAAATTTACATTTAGAGTCAACTCCCCATGCTCCGAAAAGTACAAAAGTACCCCTCACTTATATTTCCTTGTTCTTCAAAATATAAAAGAAAAGAAAAGGACTGACTATAGTATGAGCTTCCACTACCACTATTCTGTTGTCCATCACTACCATGTGCCAAATAGTAGCGATCATAGGCCAATAAAAACACTTGATGACTTGGCAGAGAAACACCACCAGGAGCTTGTTGCCAGAGAAACCACCAACATTTTGTTGTATATCTCCGGATGCGATCGAGAAAAAATATATCCTCTACTGAAAAGATGTTTCCAAGCGAGTAAGAAGGAGATATTGTATTATTAGGAGTTTGCATGTAAATTACTATGAAAAAATAAATAAGTTAGCGGGGTTATATAACGGGATTTATTATAGACCTCCGCTCATTATTTTACTTTGTGGGGTTTGTTACCCTGGCAAAATAAAATATAAATGATGGGATTTTGAGGTATGCAATGATGGTTCAATCCCTTTAAATAATTATATATTTTTTGAAAATTTGTCATGTCATTTTTTCTTTTTTTGCTTTTTAAGAAAAACATATTATAATTATGGGGGTTTTAAATCCCCCAAGTTTTGAAATCTAAATATCTTATGGTGGGCCAATGTACTTAAATACCTCGTGAAGGTTGGAAACTACCTAAATAGAATTGTAAAATAATGATAAGGCTTCTAAAATGATGCCCTTATCCATATATCCGAAAATCAAATAAAAATTTATAATGTTAATGATCTTTAATTATTTATCATGGACCTCAATCCTAAAAATTAGATTATAATTTATGAACTTATTGTTATATTGATTATGAGCTTAATATAACTTGAAATAAATCAACTAGGCGGTTTGGGTAGGCTATTACACTAAATAAACAAGAAAATAGCAAATAAAAAGACAGCCTAACGGGACCCACTTTAAGAGTTGAAATTTTAACAACGAAAACATTGGTCCACCGGAAGAAATTTAAAAGCTGTAAAGTTTGAAGTCCTTGTATTTCGAGGGGCATCCAAGAAAGTTGTTGAAGTAACATGACTTCAACCTGATTCAAGCTCGTCATCATAGCTCATTGGCCCAATAGCTTTCAGTTATTCCTTGTCTTTGCATGCATTATTTCTCCATAATAATGGCACATAGAATCTTAGTGTCTATGTATACAAATGCGAGCTGGTACCAAATTTTGTACTACATTTGGAAAGAATTAAAGGTTGTAAGATAGTTTATAAATCGTTTTTCTCCCTCGGGGTTATTTTTTAAGAATAAAATCTTCCATTATAATGAATGTTGAATGAATAATACCTAGATGTGATTAAGTAGTTTTTCATATAAGAGACAAACTAGGACATCATCGTATATCGCTAGTAACGGGATATTGGTTGTGCGCTTCTCTTCAAGCTTTCCAATTGGTTGCTTATAATGATATCAAGTCTTATTTACATCAAAAGAGTCGAGTTAGGATTTTGAAATAGTTTATAGATTATTCCCGTCATTCATCATTCAATACTCCTCTTAAGGGCAAAACCACTCATTATGGGTGCCAACATGATAATAGTGCGACACGGTTGGACTTTTTATATTTGAACCTAATTTCAGTATCATCAAATACTAATGAAATAAATTTTTGTACGGAAATATTTGTAGAAATATTAGTACTTATGTGACACTCTAATTTAAATTCTTAATTGCATTATTTGAATTTAATAATAATTATATGATACAATTTGTAAATTAAACATGTATGAGTTGATAAACTATTATGGGACAGTGACATCCTGTCTCTAGTTCAAGCTTATCTTTGATGGATATTCATTAATTGGTTTGTATTTTTCTTGATTTACACAGTAATGTAAGAAAATGAACTTTAAAAGGACAATTATTAAAATTTATTTTGACACTGCGTGGAAGGTGTTTTAAGGATTCACTAATGTCGTCTCTGATTGTTAATTCTCAAAATAGAATCTCTTAATTTTTGGTAGTATTGCCTAGTAATTGATTAATTGTTAAGATTCATTTTCTGTTAATTGTATAGATCATAATTTTATACCCGATCATGATGAACTACATTTCTTGTGGCCAAAGTATGTATATATATATATATATATATTCTTTTATATATGTTACTTCTAACGTCATTCATTACAAAATCTTTAACCCTTAGAGAAGTAAACATAATGAATTATTACCATTATATTCATAAGATTTTTGAAACATTACATAGAAACGACCTATTCGGCTCTATCCATGATTTAGAAATGGGACCAGACTACCGACCACCCAAAAGTTCGATCTGGTTTAGAAGAAAAATCGTTCTATTTTATAAAAATCGCTTGAAGTGGTAATTGGACTGTCCTAGATTTAGGGAACTGGGCTGAAAATAATTAAGTAATCTTGTGTTTAGACTTTAGAATGTGTATATTCACTTTTGAAAATCGTATAATGACGTAAAGCTGTTAAATCGAAGTTTGAACAATTATCTTGTGGATTCTTTATGATTTATGTTTATTTTTTAATAATCTTTTATACTATCAATGATTACATTTAATCATTATATTATCAATATAAATACTTTAATACATTCAAAGATCAAATACATTAACAAGCAAAAATAAGCTACTATATATACAATATACGTAGAATTAAAGCTAAAATACAGTAGAAGAAAAGCTCACATGTCTTTGGTGAGAATTGAACTCATAACCTCATGGTTATGAGACTTTTCTCTAACCAATCAGGCTAAGGCTCAGCTCTCTTTTATAATGTAATAGTTGAAATTAATAGTTTTGGTTCTTTATATTTTTTTTTGGCATTTCCATAGATTGTGCATGATATGTAAATATAAATTACGTAATTATGATGCCAATTGTTGTTCAATTATAGTCCGATTAATAGTTAAATCAGTGAACTATGAACCAATAAATTTTTGGTTCGATGAACGGTTTGAATTTTTGAATTTTGGATTTGATTTTTAGATTATAACTATTATTTTTTGCGCTTTAAATTCAAACTTAAGAGTAGGGTTATAAATAGGTTGGATTTGGACCCCATTTGCGTGATCCATATTCGAATCCGATTAGTAAAATTCATACCTGAATCCTATAGGATTTTTATTTTTGTACCAGATCCAAATTCAATAAAAATCCAAAAGTCTGAGTTCAATTTCGGATGCAAAGAATATGAGAGAGAGAGAGAGAGAGAGAGAGAGAGAGAGAGAGAGAGATTTTGCTGTGTACTTTTATGTCTTCATAAAAAATAACATAATAAATTATTTTTTATATTATTTTTCATACAAATAAATAATTGTAATAACAAAGCCACATGTTATAAGGAAATAACATTAAAGATATAACCAATAATATTTAGTACTGATATTAAAGTATATATAATCATTTAAATTTATTAGATAAAAGTCATAATTAAGTCAAACTATACAAACTTTGAATTTATTTTTTGTAAATACTATTTTATAAATGTCTATATATTTATGTGAATTATTAACATTATCGAATTTGAATATTTAACGAATCGGATTGTTAGTTTCATATCCTATCCATTTATTTTAGATTACAAATATTCATAATTGATTCTTATCCATTAGATATTTTAATTGGTTAAAGAATCTAAAAGTTGAATCGGTCCGAATCGTATTCAGGTAAAAATCTACTCCGTTGACAGCCTACTCAAGAGAATTTGTAATTTTTTCATTGGACCAAACGTCAGGTTCTTGTAGGATTTTATTTTATTTTATTTTATTTTATTTTTATTTTTGGTTGGGCCAGATTGGGGCCTTTATGTGATTTTCTATTGGGATCCATATGGTATTGTTACTATTACATAGACACATTCCATTCAGACACATCTTTGCAAATGGTAATTACAAATTTATTTATTTATTTATTTATTTTGTGCTTCATATATATATATATATTGTGTTTCATATTCAAACTCAAGAGAGTTTGTAATTTTCTAGTTGGATTAGGCTCTAGGCTCTTGTACGCTTTCTCTAGTTGGATAGGTTCTGAGCTTTTATATGATTTTCTTAGTCGAATTAAGTTTAGATCTTTTTTGTGAAACATATACGACATTATATATATGGTTATGAGGCGTTTTGAAAGCTAATTTGAAGGTGTTAGGTGTTGTGAGGAAATTAATACTGCTATTCTAATACTCCTTGTTCATACTAAAATCATTATCCTTGTTTATGACAGTAAATTTTGTCAAGGCATGGTAAATTTGTGTACTTTTCTGTTTCCTTTTTACACTTAAATACCGTTTATTTGGTAACAGTAACCTTACTATTATTATTTTAATGTTTTGCTGAATTATACTTACATCGTGTATAGCATTGTGACAGCATTTATATCCAAAAGTACATAGTAATTTATTTGAAAATACAAAAGGAAATTCATTGACATTTGACCATATGCTAATGGGCGCAGGAAACTTCTATGTCAATGAAAAAATAAATAAATAAATAAATAACATATCAAAGAAGTTGGTGTAATTATCATTTCCTGAGATAAATAATTAATAAAGTTTCGCAGTAAAAGAGGATGCTGGTCTAACTAACCAACATATTTAATGCTCTTGTTGGCCCTTATTCTCAAAATAGACATAAAAATAAAATGAATACGTTATTCATTTGTTTGCTCCTTTTTTTCTTTTTTCTTTTTTTCTCTCTCTCTTTTTTTTTTTTTTTTTTTGAGGATAAAAGAATTTCATTTAAAAGCCAGAAAATTCAAACAATCACAAAGCAGATTAAGAGAGTAGAGCAAAAGAAGAGCTAAAACTGCCTATTTTCACAAATATGACTTTGTCTCCGTCTCTGAATATCAGACAACTCCATGTCCCAGTTCTTGGCTCGAGTGACCACTTCTTCTGCAGGTAAAGAGACACCATGAAAGACCTTGTTGTTCCTATTTAGCCAAATAGCCCTCAAACGGATAGCAAAGTTTGTAAATTCAGTCGCGGAAGTCTGTTGTGCAATAGTCCACAACCACTACTCATTCTTGGTGAAAGGAACTGTTGGAATGTCAATATTCAAGCCTGAGAAGTCCCAGACTTGTCGAGCAAAAGAGTAGCAAACAAGAGCATGAAATATGTCTTCTTCCCATTTATTACACGTTGGGCACTCCGTTGAAACTCCGACGTGTCGTCTCACCAGATTGCTTCTTGAGGGAAGGATGTTCCAAGCAACTTTCCACAGGAAGAGTTTAACTTTATTTGGCAAGGTTTGATCCCATATAAAGCGCCAATCAGCCTCAGAATCACCATTTGTAGCATAGTCCCAGCCAGCAGTTGAGATAGTCTCAAGGCCATTATGGTAGCAGCTCTTGATTGTGAAGTAGCCATTCTTTGTAAGGCACCACAGCAGTCTGTCCTCATTCCCTTGTGTTTCAATAGAAATTTTTAGTACCCTTTCAGCATCCATGAGCCGTAGAATCTCGTGAACTTTTGTTTCATTCCAGTGATTTGTTTATGGGTTGATAAGCTCTGCAACTAATCTGTCCTTTGAAGCCGTCGGAGCTGTCATAATGAGACTACCTTCAACTCATCTGTCATGCTAAATGCGTACCATTCTACCATCCTTAACTCGCCGTTGAAGTCTAGCTTTGAGAAGCTCACACCAAGCAATTATCCCATGCCAAGTCAAAGTAGGTATGAGACCCAACTGTGCTTCCAGGAAGTGTTTGTTTGGCAAGTACTTGGCTTTGAGGACTCTACTAAGGAGGGAGGATGGGTTTTGGAGAATTCTCCAACCCTGCTTCGAAAGCAGTGACAGGTTGTAAATATGTAGATCGCGAAAACCGAAGCCTCCTTGATGTTTGGAGAGGCAACATTTATCCTAATAAAGCCATGGAATGCCCCGAGTTCTTCCCGATCCCCACCAATATCTCAATGTCAAAGATTTAAAGTCACGTAGTACGGATGTTGGGAGCAGGAAACAACTCATCAAGTAGGTAAGGATGGCTTGTAGAACAGACTTGATAAGAATTTCCTTGTTCGCAATGGATAAACGTTGTTCTCCCCAGCCTTGTAGTTGATTCCAGAAATGATCTTGTATATATCCGAAAATCTCTAATCTAGATTTCCCCACAACGATCGGAGGCCCAGTTAAGTGTCGTGTTTGTCTACCGATGGAATACCAAGAACATTTGAGAATTCAGTTTTGCGGGTCTTATTGGTATTTCTACTCACCACAATGGCTGACTTTTCCCTTTAATGGAGTTTGCTGAAACTTCATTTGCTCTACTAAAAAATAGAGTATCATCTGCAAAGAAAAGGTTAGTGATACAATTAGCGTTACACGAAATCTTAATCCCATGTAAACGCTCCGCCTATTCTTCCTAATGAATAAGCGATATAAAACCTTCAGCCAACAAAAGGAATAAGTAAGACGAAATAGGGTTACCCTGTCGAAGTGCCCTACTCAGGCATAGGAAGCCGACAAGGGAGCCATTAATCATAAAAGAATAGGAGACAGAAATAACACAAAGCATGACAAAGGTTAATAAATCTAGGAGCAAAACCTAGTCTAGTAAGCATACTTTAGAGGAAAGGTCATTCAATGCGGTCATAGGCTTTGCTCATGTCGAGTTTGACCGCTATACAATCACAAGGACATTATCAGTAATTAGTCTACGGGGGACAAAAGCTAACTAGGTGGGGAAGATGAGGGTATCGAGCAAGGGCTTTAGCCTATTAGTAATGATTTTTTACCCCAATTTGCATATAACATTACAAAGGCTAATGGGATGGAATTGAGTCATAGATTGGGGGTTATGGGTTTTGGGATTAAAGCAACATGAGTGCAGTTGGCAGGGTCAGGGAAGTGGCCGTTGTTAAGGAAGTCAGGAGTAAAATGGCAAACACTATCCTCGACAATATGCCAGTACTTTTGGTAGAAAAGTGTCGACATACCATTCGGTCTCGCGGCTTTGAAAGGGTTCATTTGTTTAAGGGCAAGAATTACCTCGTCTTTTGTAAAAGGGTTGTAAGAGTGTCTCGTTTATCTTCATCGTCACCTTCCTTTGGACTACTGATATTGCCCATTCTATATCGTCTCCTCTTGGATTTGATAATTTGAAAATTCGGCCAAAATAGCTCATGATAACCCGTATAATATCACTCCTTGACTCACACCACACTCCGGTCTCATCAAAAAGCCCCTGAATGGAATTTATCCACCGCCGAATTATGGCTTTTTGATGAAAATATGCAGTGTTTCGATCCCCTTCTCAAAGCCAATTAATTCGAGTGCGTTGACGCCAACAGGTTTCTTGGTTAAGGTACGTCTCCTCGAGCTCAAAACGAGTGTTCACAATTTCAGCTTTTGTGTTTGATGTAATTCGTCCAGTACAAAGATCATTTAGCCGCTTTTGGAGTTCTTTAATCTTTCGCCGAAAAGACCTACAATTTTGTTTGCTCCAGCTTAATAGCCCCTCTCCACAAACTTTAACCTAAGATAGAACACCCTGATCCTCTTCGACAGTACTAGGCAAGTTCCAATAGTATTTGATCATGTCTTCACAATCATGATGCTTTGTCCAGTAGGCTTCAAATTTAAATATACAAGGTCGGTTATTTTCATGTTGTGGTTCAGTTTTATGGATTCAGAAGAGAAGTGGTAAATGATCAGATTCGCCATAGTCTAGATGCTCGACTATCGAGAAAAGAAAAACATCCCATTAATCAATCGAGGCACAGATTCTATCAAGACGTGAATGCACCGTAAAAGGCTACTCTCTTCTATTGCACCATGTGAAAGAATAGCCACAGTAGCCTAAGTCCAATAATCCATAATCTTCTAAGGCAGATTGAAAGGCCGCTATCAAGTGAGGTTGAGTCAGGTTTTCTTTTATTTTTTCGTCATTAGATAGTATTCCATTAAAATCACCACCAACAATCCATCTTGTCATCTCTGAATCATGAAGGCGTCGCAATAAATCCCAAGATAAACTCCTTTCACTGCTGTTCGAGAAGCCATAAAAGTTGGTAAAGCGCCAAGATCCTTCGAGCTAAGGGAGTTGTACCAAAGCATCGATGTGATACTAGGAGTAGCTTCTAACCTGAGTATCAACATTCTTTTTCCATAGTAGAGCAAATCCTCCTGAACGCCCAACGCAGTCCACACTTATACCATACATGGAGTGTCTATTTTTAAGCATATCAATTAATGCACCGTGGCACTTTGCCTCAGATAAAAATACCATGCCGAGGATAAAACGACGGAGAAGATATCCAAAAATTTGAACTATCAGGGGGTCCCCGAGCCCTTGACAGTTCCAAAATAGGCAACTCATTGGTATCGGCGGGGTTGCCTAGCAACCTCCGCCGCTGAAATAACATTGAGATCTAGTTTGCTAAGGTGGACTCATTTAGGTTGTCTATTATTCTTTTCATCAGTACTGGTTGGGGACCTTTTCCTCTCTCGTTGTTCCTTGGTAGCATCAAGTTTTATCTGGGATTGGTGATTAGGTGAATTATGGTTTGGGATGGGTACAGATATGGGGTTCTATGAGGTAGGATTAGGGGCATTGATGCTGTGATCAAGGGAGGTTGCAGGCATGTGGTTGGGTATGATAGATTGTTTTACAAGATCAACATGCATATGCATAGCTTGAGTGCAGCAGTGTAAGGGGGTATATATTGCAGGGCTTTGTTGTATAGGATGGTTCACTGGACAAGGTTAAGGCTGGCCATTAGTAGCTAACTTAGTGGTAGGGGGGTCTGTGGAAGTGACGAAGACAGTGGGTTGGTAGTCAAAGACCGAAAGGCCTCGTTTAGGGTTATGAACTTGATTATATCGATTTGGGTTAATGCTATGATGAAAGGGTTTTGGTCTGTCGCGAGGGATGGAGAGGGTTTGCCGAGAGTCATTCATGCACAGCTAGGGACCATATTCAAAAATACCACCTGGGTCCATAAAATTCTCTTTGTATCTCCTCGAGCACCGTTTTTCCATGTGTCCCATGATGGCACATAAAAAACAGAAGGGAGCTTTTTATATTAAAATTTGATCCACTTTGTTTCGATTTTTCGAAATACGAATGTTCATTCCCTGCTTGATTCGTTGTGTAACGTCCATCCTTATTTTTAGGCGCACGAGACACCGTTCTTCACCCGTCTTCGGTCTCAGGAGTTCAACAAATTCTCCCATTCAGTTTCCAATTTGTTTAATGACTTTCTCACTTCTTGCATGGTAAGGCAGATTCCGAGCACGAATAATAATATTCATATAATTCAGATTCACATGCAATATATCACTGCCAGGAGAAACCTCCTCAAGAATAACACCAAACTGGTCCATAACCCAAGTACAGCCCTTGAGCGCGTGTTTGAGATCAAGCAAATGGTGGAATGTGATGACAAAGCGATTCTCATCAATAGAGGCCAATTCCATACCTTTTACCCGTTGTAAGAGTCTATTCATATTTGCCTGTAAAGACACCACCGAATGTGATTTGTTGGACACTATCCGTCCAAAGATAGTGAGAGTCGAGCCCCCAGAATCTCCGCCACCATTGGCGTCAGACACATTTAGCTCTGCTACTTCCTCATTAATGAGGTTAAGAAACTGCCCAAATTGGTCTATAGTCTTCTCCATCATGCCAAAAGATATAGGGAAGGCAGTATCAAGACTTACGCAGATTGTGACGATGAAGATGAGAGAGAATACCTACACCACAGACGCAAGACAGAGGAAAAATAGGGTTTTTAGGGCGTCAAAGACAAAAGAACCAGAAGGAAAGAATAAAAAGACGGAAGGCACATGAATAGTGAAAAGGAAAAAATATAAAGCATAAAATAAAGAGGCATTTGACTTCCCTGAGGATTTGTACAAGCACACGTTATTGTGGAACAAAGGTTGCATGAGGGTGCCGACGGTAATGGGGTGATACTCCAGACGTCAGTAAAGCCGATGATTGCATATCCCAGCCTTAAGAACTCCAAAGCATGCAGGGTAAAAGCAACAGGGAAAGGTAGTGGGTAACGGAAGGGATGGGAAAGATGGTGGCTAGGGTTTCGTGGTGAGAAAGGTAGGGTTTATGCAAGGCTCTCCTTTGAGAGAAAAAAGGCTCTCCCTAAAGAGAAAAAAAAAATCTCCTTTTTTCTTTCTTTTTTCCTTTTTTTTCTTTTCCATTTTTTTTAAGTGATTTACCAATATGCTATATTTGGATTTTAAATTCTAAGGTAGAAAAAAGACTTAGTTAACCGAATTATTGTCTAGCCAACACTTTTGGTAGGTCATTCTGTTCTTCAAAATTGATTGAAAGTAACAGAAGGGGAATTATTTATAAATTGTCTCAAATTATCCAAGTCTTTCCATGTGGAACAAAATTTGGTAATATCACATATACTTTAAAAAAAAATACATTAAACCACTAGAATTATGGACACTTTTGCATTTTACAATCTAATTAAAAAAAGTTTTACTTTGCCATTTCAATTTTGCAAGATTTTCACTTTTATAACCTAAGTGTATTTTTTTATAGAATATTTCATCAGAATTACCTCAGACACAGGCATGTGTGAATAGTAAGGTAAAATTGACAAAAATTAAAACAAAAAAAAAATTATTTTACTATTTGAATTTCACAAAATTTTGCATAATGCCACTTGCAAGTTGAATATTTTCACTGGAAATGCACTAGGTAACAAAGTGAAGATTTCACAAAGTTAAGATGTAATTACATTTTTATTAATTAGATTACAAATTGCAAAAGGCACAAAATCTGAGTAGCTTGATGTCATTTCTTGGCTTTTTAATATATTAATTTTTCCGTAATCTAAAAGTCCAACTTTTCAATGAGAAGAAAAAAGATATCTTATCCACTTATGCTTTAATAAAGTACGAATAATGACGCTCCCAATTTTATGCTAGTCATATTTGCTTTGAAAGAAACGCACATCGTGTTCGCACATCAAAATCATTAGGGAGTTGGGAAGGCCAGCTTCGTGTTGGAGGATGATTGGGTAAATCTTCATCAATGCCGTCAAGTCAGTGTCAATATCTGAACACTGGAATCATGATGGTGTGGAGACCTTCGTGATTGCCAAACAGTATGGCCTTTTTGGTTGTATTTTCATTTTTATTTTCAATTTTCAGCATTTTTAAAACGTTAAAAAAAAAAAAACACACACACACACTAGTAATGAATTTTTATGTGAAAATATATATATATATATATATATTGGAGGTTTTGTTTCAAAATATTGGGTATATAGAATAGGTTCAGGGAAGAAAAGTTATTAAAATTATAATATTTTATGCATGAAAATGTGTGTGTGTGTGTGTTTTTTTTAAATGTGTATTTTCATTATTTTGAAATGATATTGGTTGTTTTATGTTAAATCAAATTTTTATTAATGTAATAATAGGATAATTGGTAAGGTAGATATAGGAAGGAATAAAAATAAAAATGAGTGATATTTCTAATAAAAAAATGGATGAACAAGTCATTTCCAATTTTCAAATAATAAAAAGTGTGAAAGAGAATTCTGAAAATACAAAGAAACTCAGCTCTACAAGACCCAAACTCTAGTAAGCCCCTTGGGGCCACCCCAAGTACTGGGAGGGGAGATGATTTACATGCTAGTAGGTTTCCATATGCTTTTAAATCGTTGGCCCAAGTGATTTATAGTGCTACTACACTTGAAGTTGGTTATAGTCAAAAATTGATTTTTCTCTTCTCCAGATTTAACTTTCAGCTATCAGAAAATTCTAGAATGGGAATTTTATTTATTTATTTTTATTTGTTTGGACAAACCTCTTCAAAGAAGATGAAGAAGGTCTGGATAAACCTTTTTAATTAGAAAAAGATGTCCCTAGAAGCTGTCATTGGCATGTGAAGAGATACCATTGTACAGAGATGTCCACTTATGGTGTCCATTGAGCACCTATAGATAGGGCCATGCTCAGGCTATTTATAACATATAATTTATAAGCATTTCTTTAGCATTCATCAAACATTACAAGCATGCATCTTTTTGCCTTTGTTGGGTTCTTTTTAAAGAGAGTTCCACTACACTTTTTAGTTTATTGATATAAATGGTTTGTAGTATTGCCATCACTTGAAGTTGATCCGTGTATCCTATTAGATGATAGCTGAAAATTAATTTTTCTTCTCTCCAATGTAATTTTCAATTGCAATAAAATTCTAGAGTTGGAATTTTCTGGATATAACTCTTTCAAAGAAGATGAAGAAAGAATAAAAAATTGGGGTATGAGTTGATAATTTTACTATTTCAGAGAGGGTACGGGTGTAATTAACCCAAATATAGTTACAATTATGAGAAACAAAGAACATTTTAAGAAGAGTAATTTATACACCTTGGATATATAAATTACAGTCATGAGAAAAGAAAAACATTTAAAAGTTCTATATAAACACATTATAAAGATGGAAATTTTAAAGAAATTAAATAAAAATACATTAAAAGTGCTCTGATACTTTATTAATAGCATATATTCAAGAATATTCTCCAGATGTGTTTCAAGAGCCATTTTGTTTGGAATCTGGCTCCCCTCCCCACTTTTTAATTCTTTCTGCTGCAACTGACGCCTGCATTACGACCCAAAACAAATTAATATATATATATAAACACACACACATATATATATATATTTGAAAATTAAAATATGTAAAAAATTAAATTTACAAGGCAGTTCTCAATTGTACGAACCTCTTTATTCCAATTGGTTCTGTAAACCACCCAGAAGAGGCACACTGTTTGTACAATTGTTCCTGTTATCATTCCTATCCATATACCCTGAAAATCATTTGGTACACAGGTAAATAAAATTTTACCTATAACATTATATATGTCCATAATTTTTGACACAAAACAATCTTTATCAGTCATTGGGACCTCATCTTCATTGATAAAATTAAGAGTTTATAATAAAACCTGAAGTTTTGGACCGTTTGCCAAAAATTTAAAAAAAAAAAAAAAAAGGAGAGAGAGGAGAAAAAAAAGGAAAAAAAAATACACGCGTGTGCGCAATCTTTCTATCTTTTAAATTACAAATATCTTCCTGACATATGTTTGCTCATGTTTTAAAAATTTATCCGATTGTTGGTTGTTGATGGAGAAATTTTAACACATACATGCTAATCGGAATGGAGTATGTGTAATTTTGAAAGATAAAGCATTCGCAAAAAAAGAAAATTAATAGAAATGCATTGACTTGAAACGTCAAATTTTTCACAAATTATATCTATTAATGACAAAATATTTACTTAATTTGTCTCAATAATGATTCTAATAAGCTTGACAGTGATTAAGATTGTGTTTAAATTGTTAAAATGAACAAACTAGCGACGCCAACATAATAACAATTTGGTGATAGTAAAATTCTTTGTCACCAATGTGGTGAGAATTAGTTTTTGTTGTTAATAAGTTGTCATTATACATATGTTATTGTTGATTGATTTTAATAATATACAACATTAGGTTGTTGTCACTTATTAAACCATATTTACCCATAAAAAAAAAAAA
>JACFYI010003498.1:905974-926902 GCA_014898755.1 Handroanthus guayacan | reverse complement strand
AATTCTTCTACTTTGGAATTTGGAAAGTAGTGATTTTTATTTAAAGAAGTTAAAAAGTTAGTAGTAAAAGTGAATATTGAAAATTAAGAGTATTCCCAATTAAAAGCCAAGAAACGATAAAAAGTTTGTAGGAGTTGTTTAAAAAGACAAAAAGGTGATTCTTCACACAAGTTCGTTTGAATTACTATTTTGCCCTCAAATATAATATTCCCATAGCTTTAATCAGAATAATAAAGTATTTGAATCATGATGAAAAAACTAAAGCAGAATTCTAGCAAAAACAGAAGTTACTTTACCACAAATGCAGTGAAAGCTGAAAAATTGATTGCAAAAATAATGCCAAAATACCCTATAATTAGTGTAGAATAAGTTACCAGAGAGTGCAGGCTGAACATTGTTCACCACAATGCAAAAAGCAAGCAAGGGTGTAAGTTGATATACAACACTTATGACTTCTGAATTTTCTGAAAATAAGTAGGGATACTGTCTCTGGAAGATTAGAAGAACTGTAGAAATGAGGACGCTTATCAGGAATGCAGATATCACCACCACCACCATTGAAAACTTTGCTGTTCTTGGATGAGCTGCCCCCAACTCATTTGACACTCTTACACTGCACATTTTATTCATTTAAATGTTAATTGAAAAAGGTACAAAGACAAAAAGATCCATAGTCAAGTGGGCAACACCAAATAACAATTTTTTTTGTAAGTCGGGTCAAGACTCTATTAGAATAAGACCCACGAAATTAGACATGGGTTGATCACCTCGACTCAATCTAACCTGACCCGACCCTCATAGAGATCTAGTTTGTTTACTTGGCAGATGATTAAAGCTAAGACCTATAAATATTACAGTCATGCAATTTCTAGTTGCTCAATACTTTCTATAATTGTTTTCAGATCATTAATTTGAGTGTCGAAGGATTTTCACTAGAATAACCCCCAAAGACTTCTATTGCTTTCAAATCTAAGGTAACCAAGATTAAATCCACACCCCAAATCCAACTTTAAAATCAACTCTACCCTGCTCATATAGTCAAATTCGAAAGATCAGCTTCCGATTTCGAACCACATGTTATTCATTTGTTGGAAATTTTAGCACAAAGAGACTGACCTTACTGCTGCATTTAATCCGATAGCCACCATGACAGTCCATCCATTTATGTTTATGCTGCAAGAAATAAACAGTTAATTACTCTAAACCATAAAAATTAGGTTGGCAATGAAGAAAATTCGTTGTCTTTAATTTCTATAAAAATTTCTATACATGTATTTCATAAGCAAACAAAATTAATTATACTACTTTTCTCATGTATGCAAAATGTACACCAGTGCCCACATATCATGCACAAAAGAAAATATATTTATAATGTCATATCTTCAGAAAATTGGGAAAAAAAACTAATTATTAATAAAATTCCTTGTCAAATCTCTGTTAAATGCTAATTTGACCGAAGTTTTCAAAACTATACAAAGAAAGGAAGTCAAATGATGTCAAATATTCCTTTATTAGTAATTCTAAATAGTAAAAGTACAGAATTATATTATCAACGAGACTACACATTTGTACTTTCTGTGTTTTACCCCACTCTGTACTTCATTTTGCAAAAGTGGCACCGGTTAGATGCCACCCAACTCTACATGTACCAATGACATTTTGACAAGTATCAGAAATTTTGTATAATTTGATTTTTATGTATTGATAATGATTATATAGCTAATGTATGAAATTGTATAAAATTTTAAAATACAAAACAAAAATTATTCTTAATTGGTGTTGTATAATAATAATATTTACTATTTCCAATTATCTAGATTCATGATAATTAAGTAAGTATTTAAAATAAAAATAACATAACACGATTGAATAAAAAGTAAAGAAGCGAGAGAAAATGATAAATTTCACAAATCAATAAAGAAAAAATTGGAATTCTTTTATAGAAGACAAATTTAAATTTTTTCATGAATCTAAATGAAATAAATTAAATCATTGAAAATAATATATTATCATACAACATAAATAAATAAGACTTTTATTTTTGTTCTATATTTTAAAAATTTATATAATTACATACATCATTTATATTATCATTATCCATACATAAAAATAAAAAAATACAAAATTTCCAATTCTTGTCAAAATATCATTGCTGCATGCAGAGTTGGGTGGCCATCGAATTGGGGGGCATTGAACCTCCCCTCCACGAAGATGTTTTGTTGTTATGTACCTCGGGGCCAGGCCAATAAATGGGACAAATTTTAAATATTTATAATTCAAAATAAATGAATCGAATATAGAACTAAATAATTAATTCATTAAAGATATCCAATTTTTGATAATATTTTTTTATTATATTAATTACCTTGTGTGTGTACATTTGTATTAATAAAAGTATTTAGATAAAATGCAATATATGGGGGCCTAATATTCATGCTCTGTTATTCAAATTAAATGAGGATAATCTAAATCCAGACCTGTTTATTAATTTTCATATTTGAAACCGACTAGAGATCTTATAAAATTTGGATTAACTAATACCAAATCCAAATCCAATTACAATTTGAAACCTAATAAGAAAATTCAATAATACTAAATTTTATATTAAGAAACATACACTTTGTTTTAATAATTATATTATCACATATATTATATTCTATTTTAAGAGTTTTTAATATTATTACAAACATGAGACTATTATTTAATAAAAAATATAATTAAACTACAGACAGCCCCGATTGGTCATATTTCGTTGATGGGCCCACCTCTTGTCAATTTTCCTGTTGGCCGTATTTTAGGGAGGTTTCTATCCTTATATATCATGATTCACCGGTTAGGGGCAGTTCATTTTGAAACCAAAATTGGCACGTGATGGCTACAGACGACAGTTTTTCCTGTGGCCCATGGTAGTCTACTTATTTTATGCCCAGAATTTATTTTGAAATTTATTTTTCTTTTGACGTATTATACGTTTTTCTTTTTCTTTTTTTTTTTTTTAATTTATGTATGTCATTCTTCCGCATGAATCATGCCAATCTTTTCTTTATCAATGTTCCCGAACAGATCCACGTATGATATGCATGTTATTCATGCGCATGGATCATGCTACTAATTTCATTACCAATGTCACCGAACAGACTCACGTATTACACCCATATATAATAAAAAGTGCAATTTTTTTATTCTTGAAGTGTATAATTTATGAACACTTATAATATGCTACAAAAAATATATCATATGAGGAGCAAATAATTATTTTTAATTAATAATCTGTATTAAGTGACAATAATTTTCATTTTGTTCGTCAGAATTTTTTTTTTATTAAATTGTCATTATTGATAATTATTGAAAATTTAATGGAAAATCTCCTAAAAAATTACGATAATTTTTATTGTCAAAAACGAAATGTAAGTGTAATTTTTGCCATTTTTAAATTTATTAAATTCATTATTAATATTGTGACAAAATAACATATTTTATTATATTTATATAGAATTATTGACAATTTTATCATGATATCATTTAATATATATTTATTAATTTTTCAATATCTAAATTGCATATAGTACCCTTATGAAATATCCAATTAGCAAATAAACCCCTATATTATTTTAATTAGAACAAATACTCCTTGTGTTTTCTGGTCAACAACTAAATAGTCCTCCTTGACAACACATGCTCCAAATGCGATTTTGTTATAAGATTTTGTAATGGAAAATGTTATTTTTACCCTTATTTTTTAATTGTTAGATCTTTTTAATAGAGATTAATGGTTGACATTTAAATGAACATAAAGAATTTATTTTCTATTAGAATTAATTATATATAATTATATTATATACATATATAATATTCACACGCCAAAAACAAACCCCAACCCCATCCCCGCCCCCCAACCCAGCACCTCCCCCCGGGGCCCACCTCCTTCATCGAAAGTCCCAAACCCCCCATTAATTAAATTGGGTCCCGAGTGAGCAACTCATAACATGATACAAGGGATATTATTGTTAATTAAAATAGGATAAGGGAGTTGTATGTTAATTTAATATTTTACAGGGGTATTGCATGCAATTTACCCGCTTTTTATAATCAATTTCCTGATTTATCAGTGTCATAAATCACTTTCACTTATGTACGAATGATAAAAGTAAGTTCATATGGGCGATATTGATAAAAGTGAAGTGTACAATTCACCGTAAAAATTACCAGATGGACAAGGCATCAACAGCAACTTCCGCGTTCTTTAGATATCCAGCAAAGAGGACTAGCGCTGTTAGGTACCAAATCTCCAAGCTGCCATCACAAGAGCAACAAAACTAACAATTAAATTCAAAACAATATCTTTTACATGTTACTTTTGAAAGTAATTTTTAACTTCTAGTTATTAAAAAGTGATTTTGAAAGTGTTTTGATATGGTAACTTTTATTTTTGTAAAAGTAACTTTAGGTTAAAATCAGTTAAAGTCTAAAAGCACCTCATAAAGTGCTTTTAAATTTTAACTTCTATTTTTTGATTAAAAAAATATATCAAAATAATTTATTACTTTTATTTTTATAATTTAAAAGTTAAAAATATAATTAGGTATATAAAAAGTTACTTTTTCTGACAAACACCGTCTGTAATTTTTAACTTTTAATTGCAAATACTCTTAACTTTTACTACGTACTTTTACAACTAATTTTTTAGTATCTATACATGAAAATCACTTCTTTTTAAAAGCAAAAATAATGCTAAACACCCTCAATAATGTATAAAAATAATCAAAAACTTTATTTTTGAACTTTCATTTAATTTTATTTTTTTATTTTTTTATTTTTTTGTATAAAGAAAGGACCTAATGGATAATTATTTTTATTTTTGTTTTTATTGCTCGAGGATCCTAACAGGATTTGGAATATTTACCAGAGCATGACAGCAGAGGCCAAGGACAATCTTACAAAACCCCAAAGGTTTTGGAAAGCCCTCCATGAAAACCCAGTCCAAGCTCTACCACACGTCCCACACAAGATGTACGCCAGCTGGGCCAGCACTATAATCCACCACGAAGCGTTTAAAACCAACGCCCCACCGGCCATACCCCACCCTAACTTCAACATCAACAACCAGCTGAAAAACACGTGCAAAACCAACCCAATAGCAGAAATCCACGCCATCGCCATCACCTTGCTCTGTGCCTGCAAAAACTTGGCAATCGGAAAGTTCAATGCGTAGGCGTACAGCTGAGGAATCATCCAAAGCGAAAATCGCCCCGCAACTCGCGATATCTCCTTCTCCTGTCCGAGTAAAAGCAAGATGGGCTCCGCAAAAACATACAGAAACGTTAAGAGAACACTTGTGGCGAGGAGAATAACCCATGATCTCTGCATATAGATCCCAAGCATGTCGATCTGCCCGGCTCCGTACGCCTGCCCGCAAAGTGTTTCAAGTGCGCTTCCCATTCCCCACTGTTTTTTCATGGAAGCAAGTAATGCGTGTAATTAACACACCATAAATACATCAATATCAATACCAATAAAAGATGAGTACAATAACAACTAAAAAGAATCTTCAATAGTCAGCCATTATAAAATGAAAATATCTTCAAACTATTATACGGTAGGAAAACAACCCCCAACACGGAGGGAAATGAACTCATAGGTCATGGGACCTCCGCCTCTCTGCCTTGTCACGAGGACCAGATGTTATGGACTTTCAACCCGATTTACATTCATCCAAAATGGAATTTATAAACAATATTTATCACTATAAATAAGTTCTTTTTTGTAATTATTTTACCATGACGCCGAAACTTAAGCCGGCGATGACGGTGTTCTCAATAGAAAAAGCGGCGAGGTCGAGAGTGCCGACGTGGCCGGCGAAGGTTTGGGTGATGGCACCGAGGGAGTACTGGCAAATGGCAGTGAAAATGGCGGGGGCGGCCAAGTACCAGAGCTTTCTTAGTTCGACTTTGAACTCCTTGACGAAGGTGGCGATGCCGGTGATCGGAGGAATGTCATCGGCATCGGCGACGAAGGATGAACCGAAGGAAAGCCGTGGGATTTCTTCGTAATCCGTGAGGGAAATAAGCGGCTCTTTGGTATTATTTTCCATTTTCTCCATACTCCACAAGCTCGGACTGCGGAGTGGGGAAATAAGACCTTTTCGATGTTGCTTATCTGATGCAGGATGCTTGTAGCAGATCCATTATTTATTTTGGGAACTTCAAAAGCTAAGATTTTTTTATTTTTTATTTTTTTAATTTTTTATTTTTGTCCTTTTCTAAAATGTGTCTCACACTAGTGAGTTTTTAGGAGCATTTTGATAATTTTTTTTTTCTATTTAGGGATGGGAGGTTGAATTAATTGGGTATGAAATGACAGAAACAGCCTTTAAAAAGCGCAGTATGCAACCAACGTGATCAAATTTCGGAGCGAAAATAGATGGAAAGTAAATTTTTGGAAAAAGTGCTACACTTATCTATTTTCAAGGAAACGATTACATTATTCAAATTGTAAGGACTAAATTGCTAAAACCAAACTTTTTCAAGCAGCGAAATACAAAAAGTCATTATCGTTTTTCTTTGTTATTATTTTTGAAGGACCGGAGGAAAAGTTAATTGATTAGTTGAGCAGCAATGACCAACTAACCCCTCATGGAGGAAGAGGTAGGTAGGCACTTAGAGCACGTGTTGAATAAGAATTGGTCCGTTTATTCTCGGCACTATGTGCAATATTCTGAAGCTGTGGCTGCATACACACAGGCTCAGTTCACTTTCAACCACTGTATGAATTCAGATTTTATCACATATTTTATTATGAAAATTTGTATTCCTAATTTTGTATTTTTATAAAATAATATTATAACGATATATATTTAGAACATGAGATAAGAAATAAAATATTATTTTAAAATAAAGAAAATATTCTAACCAGTAACCACCACAACTGGCACGTTTCCTTAAAAGTATCATTTCTTGGATAAGAGCCAAATCATTTTCTCCATAAATCACATCAGTCACTTCCAAAATAAAATGAAGATATTTTCATTTCCACCATGCATGCCCAAAATGAATTTTCTAGAAATAATTCCCAGAAACCAATTAATGAGAAATGAATCCAAAAATGAATCCAAAAGTGCCCCACACATAGTTTGTCTTAATATTATTTCGCCAAGTCCTTTTTCTTTCACTTGTGGTTCCTCTCCCCATTGTCTGATCCTTTGGCTGCAACAGAAGCCTCCATTTTACATAATAAAAGTAATTAAATAATTAACCATTTTATATAAATTTGTATAATTACTTTCACACCCATTTTATATAAATTTGTATCCCATTAATAGGCCCAAAGGGACACCAAACAAATAAACAAATATTAACCTGCAATGTTCACATATGCTACCAAAGATTGCCATCCTGTCCCGATAGCCACTCCTGTACTAACAACATTTTCAACAATTTATATGAGCTCTAATGTTAGAATATATTAAAAATATTTTATCGTAATCAAAGTATAAAAATTAGTTTTTTTTTAATAATTAATGGACAATCTTGTCAATTGCTATAAAGTGGAGTGCTAATATCAATTGATGGAGCGTAAATATTAATTTCATATATATATATATATATGTATGCATGCATGTATTGTTCTGATATTATGTTTGCTACAATTAATATTGTTAAATCTTTCGAAAAGAAAGAAAGTATCCCAGTACATTTTACTTTATCCACGAGGAACATATTTGTACTATGAATGGCATGAGAATTTTGCACAAAAGTTCTCAAATAAAATTATCATATTCGGTATAATTAATGTTGATTTCGCTGGATACCCTTTATTAATGATGTTGAGACAGAGAGAGGGCAGGCAGAACTTCCTCTGAACTGTTAATTTACCCCCCTACCCCCCATAGACAAAAAAATAAAATAAAAATAAAATAATGATAAAAAAAAAAAGGTGGATTATATAGAATACTTTATGTTCGCACCTTAGGATTGGGTGGCAATCTGACTTCTCCTCCTTTTTATCTCACAACCGTGCCTTTTGAAATTATTTTAGTCATTATGAGGATAGCACACAACTATTTTTTCCACAATCAGGGCCCACATATCCCACGTGTCTCTCTCTTGTCTCTCTATCCAACCCTTCCACCAACTCTTTCCTTTATCTCACTTAAGAACTTTTTATGGTACGGAGCTTTTGACTTGTAGGTGGATGTCGAACTTAGTATTTGAGATATATATATATATTACCGCGAAGTAATTATTTCATCCATTTTATCTCGAGGATTCCTTTGGGTCTTCTATATTATCTTTCAATTAAGAAACTCGTAATTTGTTCTACCAACATGTTTATGGAATTATTGTGTCATCCATTTTCTGGTGATTTGAGTTTTAGCTCATAGTATTGGAAGTAAACTTTCAATTGTTTGTGCTCTTCGTTCAAATTGATTAATGCTTCTTCATGTTCCTTTAGCTTTCTCTCATATTTTATAATCTTACTCATTGATTAAGCATTATTATTCTCAACTTGAGCCAAACATTCAGCAGACTCCTGCTTGCCTCTTTCAATTTTCACTTTTAATTAATTTTTCTCGGATTATAGCAACTCTAGTCGCCACTATAAAAAGGTGACATGTTTCGTCAATACATTAATGTTGATATCCACTTTGATGCGCACATCCTCCATTCTTTTTCTTAATAGTAATAATATCATATCTTCTCTTTATAAGTGCCTTTTCAATTCACAATGAACATTTGAAGTTTGAAATAATATGAAATGGGATCAACAATACTAAACAGCCCAACGTTAGAAAGGGTCTGGCTTTGATACCATATTAAAAATTAATATTGAGTCTAACTCAATCTCAAAAACCAGCTTGTAAGATGAGAATTGTCCAAATTCATATAAAAAAACCATAACCTTAAATTTTTTCGATATATGAATGTAACACAAAATAAATAAGCACATGCGTTTTCATTTACACATACAAACCGAAAACGCAGTTTAAAAAACTATTTACCCTGAAACCAAACAATGAAAATAAATAAAAAAAAAAACAGTGCCCCAAAACACATATTTTGTCTTAATATTAATTCTCCGAGTCATTTTTTTTGACTTGTGGTTCCCCTCCCCATTGTTTGATCCTTTTGGCTGCAACAGAAGCCTGCGTTATACATTAAAAAAAAAAGAAAAGAAAAGAATAATTATTATCCGTTCTAAACAAGAAAAAAAAGATAAGGAAAAAAAAAGTCAATTTGTGCAAACCTCTTTGTTCCAGTTAGTTTTATAAACAATCAAAAAGAGGATGAGTGTTTGAATAACTGTTCCTAATACCATTCCGCACCATATACCCTAAAAAATGAAAAAAAAAAAAGAAAAAGAAAAAGAAAAAGAAAAATCATCATTAATTGTGGATATTCTTATATAGGAAAATATCCTAACATTTCAGGGAAAAATAAATAAATAAACAAACAAATAAATAAATAAATCGTTTGTATACTTACCACTACACCCATTTTAAATTTGTATCCCATTAATAGACCCAAAGGGACACCAAACAAATAGTAACATGCAATATTCACGTATGCCACCAAAGATTGCCATCCTGCCCCGATAGCCACTCCTGCACCAATATCGATTAAGCATATGGGTACTACCGTACTAGTTAAAAGTTTTATTAAAATATTGTCCTTCAAAGCATATGGACAAAGTTCTCCTTAAATTATCTTAACCAGTCATCATCTTTTGTTAGTTAGCTTTAAATGTGAGTTAAATCTTTAACCGTTTTAATATGGTATCAAAGGCAAACCTTCGAATAAGTGTATGATTCGTAATCTTTTTATAGGGCTTCAGACAATACTCAACCCTTGAGCTAATTTTTAGAGTGAGTTAAGATACAGTGTAAGATGAATTGAGTCGATTTATTGATCTAACTGACCATTGACTTCGAAGTCGCGTGAATTTGTTCAGAAGGAAAGCTTGAGTTTTTCAATGAGCCAAACTCATGTTCAAATATATGTATTCATAAGCTTATTATAAGTGAGATCGTGGACTTTTATGTTTTATTTTAATTAATATAATAAAAATTAAGGACAATAATGAAAAGAATTGAAAATGAAGATTTAGTTACCTGATAAAGCTGGTTGGACATTATTTAGCACAATGCAGAATGCAAGCAAAGGTGTTAGCTCATAAACTACTCTTTGAACTTCTGAATTTTCTGAAAATAAAGAAGGATATTGTTTCCAAAATATCATAATAACACCAGCAATTGCTAGTGCTATCAAGAATGATGATATCACCACTACCAACACTGAAAATTTTGCCCTTCTTGGATGTGCTGCACCTAATTCATTTGACACTCTCACACTGCAAAAATGAGGAAAGAAAAAATAATTGAAAATATTAGGAAAATAAGTATTTATATTAATATTCATATTAATAAAAGATAAAGAAACATTTCTCTTCACTGACCTTATTGCTGCATTGAATCCAATGGCTACCATACTCACCCACCCTAGTATACTTACGCTGCAAATTAAAAAAATAAGCATTAGTAAGAATTTTTTTTTTTTTTTTTCAATGTATGCTTAAATTCCATATATAAAATTTTTGCAACCCTAATTTTTGGATGTAAAATACGTTCATTAAGCAAACAATTATATTATGTATGGTTTGGAGTTTAATTTCTTATTATTTCGTCCTTGTTTATTTCATTTTAAATTTTCATTTTTGTTCTCTACTTTTCCAAAAATGAAAACATTTTTGTTTTATCTGTTTTTATACAAAGAAATCCTCTTTCTTTTTTTCTTTTTCTCAATCCTATACACCTATTTCCTTAATTAGGACTCACGTTCTACTAATTTAAATTATCAAATTATTATTTTCAACCCAAAAACGACGATATTTTTTAATTCATAAACTAAACACATTTTTATTTTCATAAAACTTAATAACAAAAACACATTTTCATCTGGTGGTCGAATTTTCCATTTCCAAGGAAAAACACAATCAATTTAAAAAATGTGAAAATTAAAAATAAAAACACAATCTGAGTAATTGATATCACTTTCACTTGTTGGACCAGCAGTACTGGTCCTATATATATATATATATAGACGAACACACACACACAATATATATATATATATATGTGTGTGTGTGTGTGTACGATTCCATTATTATGTTTGCAGCAATTAATATTGTGGCCGAGAATATTTTACTTTACATTTCGAATTTTGAATTTTAATAGCATTATTTCATTTATATCCTGAATTCTGTGTTCGAACTTGCGTATTAAGCCTTTATATATGTCTGTATATATATATATATATAAAAGAAAGGAAAAAGAACAAGTTGCATACTGAGAGAAAAGCTAATGACCAATTTATATGTGCTTCAATATAAACATTTATATACTCTATAAATAAATCCTTTTAGGAGGATCTCAAAATTTAAATTTTAAGTTCTAAATTTTATTTGTGAAAGAATAGGAGCTCAAAGTTAAATCTATTTTTGAAATATATATACAGTTGTTATGGAATCTTATTATAATTTAAATAAAAGTAGATAGAGTAGGAGCTCGAATATATTTGCTACACTTATATCTAACATCTAACATTAGTTATGCCTAATAAGATAGGTTTAGAGCTATAAAACGATATGAGAGCTTAATTTAAATTACATAACTCAGAATATTTGAATAAATTAAGGTCTTAAAACTTACAATATGTTATTAATTATATGATTAAAATTAAACAAGCTACATGTTAAGATTTTAAAAATAAATTTGAAATTTAAGGGGAGAAAAAAAGATATAAAATACTAGCATCTTACTTTTGGAGGCATATATGATTTTTTAACTTTTTCAACTAATTTTATCTTAATCAATGTTGATTTATATAGCTGGATACCTTTTGATGGCGCAGACAATGGGAAGGCTAAACTTCATGTCAACTATATATCAATTTACCATCCTACCCTGACAAAGACAAAAAACTAAAAAGAAAATGAGAAGAAAAGGGATTAAATAGCAGAGTGCATACCATATAGATAAAGCATCGACAGCGACTTCAGCGTCCTTCAGATATCCAGCAAATAGGATTAGTGCAGTAAAATACCATACCTCTAAGCTGAAATAATATATATAAAATTAATTAAAATAAAAATACACTTAAATAATATTCCGACAAAGAATTAATGTTCATTCACGGGCCTAATATATGTTGCTTATTGACAATCATTCACAGGCCTAACCTGTCAATTCTAGTATTGTCTCAAAAAGAAGATTGTCAATTCTAATAACAACTTAAACACAATTTCTGTTACCATTAAATTTGTTAAAATAATTATTTAAAAAAATAAATATTTTTTTTTGGGTCACACTACAAGAAGTTTGAGTAATTACAATGATTGAAGCTGATATTAATAAGGAATAATGATAGTAAAAAGTCATCTATTACGCCTTCACCACAATAATGATGTGTGGTTACGGAAAATCTTTTATGACATATAGCTATAGTAGATGTTTTCACCTCAGTATAGGTCAAGACAAGTGATGATTCCATCTTCGCCTTTTGAATTGTTACTTACTGCTAGCACCGCAACTATTAATTTTGGATTATTGACTACTATTTCTACCACAATTATTAACTTCTAGGTTGCAAAAATTTAATTATTTTGCAGTGCCACTAGCTATATATAATTAGTAACAAATTTCAAGTTATCACTTTATATATTTTCACTAATTACTTTCTCTAGTATATATAGAAATTAAAAACAATATATAATTACCATTAGTTGGGACAAAATTTTCACAAGGTCCACTAATTTTTTTAGTTCCCGTCATTATCATGATTGCGGTCTTTATTAGTTAAATTAACAAGAGTCACTCTTATTATAAGGTAATAGAATATTTGATATTTTATTATTGATGTTTTCATTTCTTCTAATACACTGTAATTTATTCGAAAATCAATTGAAGTAGTTGGGGTCAACAAAAACAAATAAATAATAAAATAATAAAATAATAAGTCGTGCTGAAACCTTGCCCCACCATAGTCATTTACGTGATGCTAATTAATTAATAAACTAAAAGTTGAGTACTAAAATTATCTCAATAGTTAGTAGACCCGTCGGTCTGACTCAGATGCGGATTTCAAACCCCCGACATGAGTCATATTTGCGGACTAAGACTTAAATATTTTTAACAATTTAAAAAAAAAATAATTAGTCTAACACTCCTTCTAATTTGATTTAATTACAACAACACCTCTAATAATTTGAAAATTTACAATTAACCCCTCCCATTAGTTCAAGTAATAAAGAACTTTGCACATATATAGTTGTGATTTGACAAATTACAATAACACTTTCTAATATACAGTCTGGGTTGATATATATTATATAGACTACTATTACTACTACTGCTACTATGTTACTCCTACTACTACTACTATGTTACTACAACTACGGTTTGGGGTGATATATATATATATATATATTAGGAAGTGTTGTTGTAATTTTGATAGTCATAAGAGATTATTATTGTAATTTTCAAATTACAACCATCCGTCCATGCCATCAAATCAAGTTAATCAGTTAAAACTATTCAGATGAAATATTATTATGATTTGTGAAACCTCACACGGTGTTAGGAAAAAGACTTCTCACCAAAGCATTATTGCTGATGCAATAGATAATCTCACGAAACCCCATAGATTTTGAAACGCTTTCCAGGAAAATCCAGTCCAGGCTTTCCCACAGGCCCCCATGAATATATAAATCAACTGAGCCACCACCAGGAACCACCACGACGCGTTCAGCACCACTGCACCGCCAGCCATTCCCCATTGAAGTTTCAGCATTAGCAGCCAGCTAAACACTACATGCAGTGCCAACGCCGCCCCGGAAATCCACGCCATGGCCATGATCTTGCTCTGAGCTTGCAAGAACTTAGCGATCGGGAAATTCATCGCGTAGGCGAAGAGCTGAGGGATCATCCACAGCGAAAATTTCCCGGCGGCACGGGATATATCCTCCGTCTGTCCAATTAATAGCAACAGTGGTTCCGCGAATATGTACATAAACATTAGTAAAAGGCTGGAGCAGAGAAGAATAACCCATGATCTCTGCATGTAGACGCCCAGCATGTCGATCTGCCCGGCACCGTAGGCCTGCCCGCACAAGGTTTCAAGTGCACTTCCCATTCCCATCTGGTCAAAAGAACAACCACTTTTGAATTATCATGATCAATAGTCACTATTAAATTAACACCCCTTAGACCATAGTGTAAAATTTATTACAAATAGGATTCCATCCAATGTTCAAGAAACCAGACTGGTAATCGAACCGGTGTCCTTACTGGTTACTGGTTCAATCGGTTTAATCACTAGTTCAACCGATATAACATTATAATTATATTTATTTTTATATAAAATTGTATATATATTAAAAAATGTAAAAGATGCAAAAAGATAAATAAATATATATATATAATAAAAAAATAATAAATGCCTACTATTTACGAAATTTTCTCCAACTCTACTCCATAATAATATCCATACATCAATTAATATCATCAATTTAAAATATCAAATCATAAAGTAAATTTTACAAAACAAAATATCCTTAAAGTATCTATTACAAGAGCAATAATTACCATCTCAAATAACAAAAAAGTTTCAAGTATTAATGAAGGCCAATATCACAATAGACAATAAAGTAACAATGCCCAAATTTGAAAATGAGGCATTCTTTTGGCTAGGATTGTTTTTTTTAGCTTTTTTCGTTTTTTTATTTTTATTTTTATTTTTATTTTTATTTTTTTTATAGTTTGAACGGGTTCCAAAACCGGTTCAACCAGTTTTGACGGGTTGGGATCGGTTTTTATTACAACTGGTTTTTATTGTTGAACTGGACCGGAACCATGGCTGGTTCCCGGTTCGACCGGTCCGATCTGGTTTCTTGAACACTGATTCCATCATGAATATACGGTATAGGAGACAGATTTATGATAGAATACTAATTAATTTAAAAGTAAGAGCAAAATATACATAAATGATGGCCTCTGGTGAATGTGCGATAAATGTCTATTGATTGATTTTCTTTCTTTCTTTTTTTCTTTTTTTTTTTTGTTTTTTATTTGGTAATGGACAAAATTTCATCACAAAATTGTCAGTTATATGACAGATATAACACGGCATATACTATGGATCGATTTGTATCCGATCAAAATTTATCTCATAATCATACATGTTAATGATAGTTTTAAATTTATGATGAATTTTTTTGTTAGTAAATGAGATGCAAGGAATTGAACATGTAATATTTAATTGATGATCAAGCGGTGATACATACCATGACGCCGAAGCAAAAACCGGAAATGACGAGGTTTTCGATGGAGAAGGCGGCCAGGTCTAACGTTCCGATATGGCCGGCGAAGGTTTGAGTGACGGCGCCGAGGGAGTACTGGAAGATGGAGGTCAAAATAGCCGGTCCAGCTAAGTACCAGAGCTTGCTTGACTCCTCCCTGAACGCCGACAAGAAGCCACCGACGCCGGTGATCGGAGGAATGTCGTCTTCGCCGACCACGAAGGACGAAAACAATGAATGGGTTGACAATAGTTGGGTCAAGTACTTTTGGCCTGAAATGATTTCCGGGACTTGATTTTCACCCTCTGTTTGTACAAGAAGGGGCACCGTGGAATTATCCTCCATTTTCACACACTCACACACTACACAAACCGAACTAATTAGCAGTAGAGTGATCACCTATATATTGACAACGATTAATTAAT
The DNA here is from genome assembly GCA_014898755.1 of Handroanthus guayacan. Taxonomy (NCBI): domain Eukaryota; kingdom Viridiplantae; phylum Streptophyta; class Magnoliopsida; order Lamiales; family Bignoniaceae; genus Handroanthus; species Handroanthus guayacan. The sequence goes on along the minus strand of JACFYI010003498.1, from coordinate 911,126 downwards.
AAGAGGTTGATTTACATAATTTGATCTGTGGATCCTCCTTTTTTTTTTTTTTTTTTTTAAGTGTTATTATTATTTTTAAATTATTTTATGTGTAATATTTCATAATGTGGGATTTTTCCACGCTAATACTGACCCATTATTTATATTGGTGTTGTAGTAATATAACGATTAAGAATAAATGTAATAATTAATAATTGAAAAAAAAAAAGGATAATTGTTAGTTTAATTTCTACTTATGTAATAATTTATTGAATCTTTTCTAAAATATTATTCTTTTTAGTTGAAGTGAGAACATTTTCCCAATTGAACCATATTGTAGTCTGTACGTGCTTTTCTAGTCAATGGAATGGAAATATCGCATCAACGAAAGCAACCATCATTTTTCAGTAATAGTAAGGTGGTTCAATGTGAGAATTATCTATGTCTTCAAATCTACAGCATAAGCTTATTGAGCTATGAGTAAAAAATATTATAAAAAAGAAAAAAAGGGATCGACACATTGATTCATTCACCAAAGTTAAAAACTTAAAGTTATAACTTTTTTTTTTGTTCTTATTTGATAAAGTATTTTAGTCACATCATGCGTTACAGCATATATAATACAATTTAAAATCGACCACTAAGTATTGAAATTCTAAAAGCAATTCCCGTACTACATCTTGTGCATGTAGCACTTTGTATAACAAAGCAATTAATTCTTTGTATTCCAACGTGACTGACTTTGATGCCATTTATCATATCAATAAGTATAAATGAAAGAATTGCTGTTATATCCTAGTGCAACCCTAAATTGTATTGGGCGCAAATTTCCAAAAATTATCTAATGAATACATAAAATTATTTTAAAAATAGGGTGTTTAACTTTTTCTAATGTGTACAACTATAATTGAGATTTAACTCATGCTAACTCTCAATAATCATATATATATATATATATATTGTTAATAGATTGCGGTCTGCCTATATAGAATATGACATTACAGATTTAGACTCTTGAAATCTTATCATTAACATACAGTTTTTTACACTAATCGTATTAATTTAAAAATTGTGTATTAATTTATAAATTGTCAATATTGACAACTTATACATGACTATATACATCTGTTTTTACAACTAAGTAATAGTGAGTTAAAATAAGTTATTTTCTTCATAAGCACAAAAGGATATATTAGCTTTTCTGCTGAAAATGGAATGCATATATTCTTATTCCTTCTTTCGTTACCGGATTTTCTAGTGTTTTGTGAGGAGAACTGAATTACAATCTCTTCATGCAATTTACCCAATTTACCCCCTATAAAACAGGAAATGTGTAAAAATCTCTCTATGAAAAAATAATAGGGATTGAGATCCATTTTGATTTTAAAAATCATGCATTGTGGTTCTCTCTATCAGAAAATATGGTTTACTCATGCATTTGGTGGTTAATTTTTATATTATTTTAATTTATACAATATTATTTTTGCCCTCTGTTGATAAATATATAATGAGAAAACATGACATGACACAAGTCAAAATAACAAAACTAGCTACAAAACACGCGCGTAAGCCATACTGCCTAATATAGGGGAGCATAATGCATTATATTTTTAAATCACCAAGAGTCTCAAATTCTCAATACCTATTATTTTTTTCATAGGATTTCTTTTTCACATTTCCTATTTACTTTAAACCCCAACACCCATTCCCCCGGGCCCCCCTTTTTGCATAATTGAAAAACACTTTGTGTTAAATCAAAAATCAAAATTACATATCAACACTTTATGAACAGCCCAATGGCAAGTGGGCAACATTTAATCTCTCAAAATCATCAGACCACATTGACAATAGAGTGAAGTGTCATTGTTACCCCCTTGGCCCACCCATGCAAATTATCCCCAGTTGCTTTTGGTGGGAACCACATTCATAAAGTAATTTCCTGTTTGGAGCTTGTAAACTAGTTGGCATGACATCATATTACCCGGCCAACTTGTAACTGTTAATTTATGCAATATAATTCAACAAAAGTTCATCAAATTAAGGGGTGTTTGGGTGAGCTTATAAGCTCTTAAAAATATCTTATAAAATGTTTAAGAGCTTATAAAATATCATAAAGTATTTAATAAAGTTTTTCAAAAAAAATCTTATTAGCTCCAAAAATCAGATGTTAGGAGCTTATAAGCTCTTTTAAGAAAAGTAAGGAGCTCTCAACTTATTTTTAAAATCTTAACATCCACATTTATTTTTAACCATTTTAATTACAACATTGCCATTACTAACATCTTATAAATTAAAAGATCTTATTTTATCCAAACACTTTAACAACTTATTTTCAAATAAGATCCAACATCTTGTAAGCTTCAAAAACATCTTATAAGATGTATGAGCTTAAAAGATGTTTTAAATAAGCTTAGCCAAACATTCTCTAAGTCAGAAATTTAATTGTACTTAATTTCTTCAGTATCTTTATAATAGCTAATTTCTACCATTAAAAAGAGATCCCATTTTCACAAATGTTTAAGGTAAGAAGGAAATGTGTAACACCCGATATTTTCTTAATTCAATTACAAGACGATTCTTATAAAACGTGCAACGGTTGATGTCAACACCACGTATCGCACGTCCCAAATATTTTTTCTCTTGATTGGGCCTCGATTTTTACTATCATTTCAGCCCAAACGACGGCTCAAACACTTCCAAATTTTCGGCCATATGTACATATATACATACACTTGAGACTCTCAAAAGAATTAGTATATACACATAGATATATACACACATGTACCCACTCCATCAATTTTCAGATTTTGGATAGTGAAAAGTATGGCTAACCATGCTTATTTGGTAAAGAGCCATGCCAATACATGATGTAAACACCAACTCCCTTCTCTATAAGTAAGAACTTGAGCTTGTAGCCACTTTTACCATTTGCTAAAATCTAAAAATATAGAACCAACAAGTCCAGCCCCTTTTCTTCCATTCTCTCGGCAGTTGCACACAAGCACACATGCACATTTAAATCAAGTTTCAAAGGAAATCTTGTTGTGCAACCTCTTTCATTGGGTAAGTAGTCCTCGATCAAGTTTATATTACGTTGATCGTGATATATTAGAACTTAACACATGTACTTATGGTGTGATTAGGCTTTTGATACGGTTGATCGATTCAAAAACCGGAGTTCTCTTTATTAATCCCATTTAGGACTAAGGTAAGACTTATGGAACCTCGTTTCTCTCGTTGGCATGATTATATATTCCTTCATGTATTAATCTCATGCTATGTTGGGTTATATTGTTTCGAGCATGTCATTCGTTATCGTTTGAATATCATTGCCTTGATTACCGTTGTAATAGCATGAGCTCGATATGTTGAAAATTCAAATCATTGCCTTGTGAATGCGTATGATATTCTTGCTATACTCGTATTGAAAATGTGAATGGGACTACGGACTAAAACGAGGATGATTTGATGATAAAATTAAAAGAAACGAGGAAATTGGATTTAAAACGTCATATTTCAAGTTGGTTTTATTTCTTTAGAATTCTCCAATCGAAACTCAAAATGATGATTTAGAATTTAATATGGACTTAAAGAATCCCCAAAAATATGTTTTTGAACTAAAAATTGAAAGAAAACGAAGTAACGAATAAACTTGAAAATTGGATTTTTTGACTTCCCTTAATTTTTAAAAATGTTTAGGCTTAGAATTTCATATAACATGCTTTACAAAAGTTGTAGAGAAAATTGTGTAGAATTCCTGGAAAAAAAAAATTCTGGCCGAGTGCTTGAGCGCCCGAGCCACTGTCTTGGGCTACCATTTGGGCACTCAAAGTGCCCCAGCGCCCGGAGTCCAGAGAGTGAGCGCCCAAGCGCCCACTTTCGGGTCCAAAATTTACTATTTGGGCGCTCCAATGCCCAAACACACGCTCAGGCGCCCGTTTTGAAAAATTTTGACTCGTTTTCGTGTTTTCAAAAATATTTCCGATCTCGTTTCGATAACCAAAAAATTCATAACACGTTTTCTAAATTAAAATCTTGATTTTTTCTTCACCCAAGGAATCCTCATGTCCATAATGTTCGAAATTCTTGATTCGTTTCAAATCATAGGATTGACTTAGATATTGAATCAAATCATTACCGTTCTTAGTCAATCCAACACTGTGCCAATTTGGCTTACTGAATGACCGTACTGATTTGACCGAACCGAAGCGAAATGAATGTTTACCGTTGGGCCCTAGGGATTGACAGGAGTATCTGATACGGACAATATCGGGTTGACTATTGGAACCCCTAAAAATTCCCTACCGTTGGATAGACTAGACGAGCCCTAGAGTTTAGAGTTCCGATAGAACTATCCTAAAGCACGTGGTTAGTCGCAAAGTGCTTTACTGAATAGCTCTCCTCGAGCGACGGCTCGGAGATGCAAAACGGAGGGATAAGGATGAATCTGTTTGAAGATATAGGGGTGATAGATCCACCAAACTGCTTGATTCAGCCTTATCTAACTCGAATGTAATTAATATCCACTGTTAATGAACCGAATGAAATGAAATGACCGTACCGTACTGTTTACAGAATCACATTCATGTCCTTACTGTTCCACTCACCGTTGTACTCTTATTCCTATTTTTCTGCCATGAGTTTTACTGGGTCAGTGGACTCATGATTCCATATCATGTTGTAGGTTTCTAAGTCAAATTAATAGACGGAAGCTTGGTACGGATCGTGGATCCTCTTTTGCAATAGTGACTATTAGGCCTATTGTAGATAATTGTACGGACTGTACTTATATATTTTTTATAGGCCCATTTTGTATAGACCAATCGAATTGTATTTTGTAATTTTTGTATTTGGACCTATAAGTTCGACGTTTTAAGAAATGAAATGAAATGTTTATATTTTAGCTATTAGCTTTCACATCTTATTGATTTAGTTTTACCGTCCGACCGTGAGTGACGACCCTGGATCACGAGGCGGAATGCCGAGCGATCCCCGCGGTGTTACAGGTGGTATCAGAGCCTAGGATAAGAAAACTAAATAGTTTAGGCTGATAGAATTGCCTTTATCTCCGTCTCTCGTTTCTGATTTCATTTATTTCCTTTTGTTGCGATAGATGGATAGGGGCAAGCGCAAAGCCGAGGATTGGACTAGTTCAGGATCCAATTCTAGCGAC
>JACFYI010003498.1:879772-897306 GCA_014898755.1 Handroanthus guayacan | reverse complement strand
AACACATTTTGGGGGTTCTTATAAGTCCATATTAAATTCTAAATTATCATTTTGCGGTTCGCTCAGAGAATTTTAAAGAAATAAAACCAAGTTCAAACATGACATTTAAATCCATTTTTCCTCGTTTCTTTTACGTTTATCACCAAATCATCCTCGTTTTCGTCCGTAGTCCATTCACATTTTCAGTAGGGATATAACATAGATATCAAGAATATTTCTCAAGACAATGAATCAAAATTGCAACATATTGAGTTCATGCTAATAGAAACGGTAATCTCGGCAACAAGATTCAATCGATAACGAACAACATGCTTGACAACAAGATAGCTCAATCATAGCATATTATCAAGACATGGTGGAATATATAAGCATGCTAATAGGAGAAACAAGGTTCCATAAGTCTTACCTTAGTCCTAAGTGGGATTAAAATGAGAACTTCGGTTTTGATCGATCAACCGATTCAAATGCCCAACGGGAGAGATTGCACCACAAGATTCCTCTTGATTTCCTTTGAAACTTGATTTTTTGTGTGCATGTGTGCAATGTATCTTGGCCGATTTGTGGAGAGGAGATGGAGTGAAGGAAGAGAAGGGAGTGAATTTTCAGATTTTTGGTGAGAGTGGAAAGGAGGCAACAAGCTTGAAGATCTTATTTATAGATGGGGAAGTTGGTTGCTTACTTATATTTTGGCATGGTTTTTCCAACAAACAACATGGCATTTCAACAACCAAGCATGGTTAGCCATGCACTTCAAGTCCCAAAATTTGATGTGAAAGATTATGTATATATATATATCTATTCTCTTTAGAGTATTTTAGTGTATGTGTATATATATATGTATATATGTGTGTATATCTTATACTTTAAAATGTTTAGTGTATATGTATATATATATATGTATATGTTTATGGCCGAAATTTAGAGGGTGTTTAGGCCGTCGTTTGTGCCAAAATTATGATAGAAAACGAGGCTCAATCGAGAAAATTATTTAAGACGTGTGATACGTGATGTCAAAATTAAATCGTCGTACGTTTTATTAAAAATCGTTTTGTAAATTTAATTAAGGAAATCTCGGGTGTTGCAATTTTTTAATGCAAATATAGTACAATCTAATTTTAAGATGTACAGGGTGATTGGTATCAAATGGAATTAGTTAATAATGGAATGACTTTAGTAATTGAATAAAGATGGGAAAGAAATGATGTAATTATTACTATCTTATGATTGGTATGCACAAGGATTGAGAATTGAATAGTATCATAATTCCTCAATTGATTTCAATCTCATGATTGGTAGTCAATAATAATTGACATGAATATCACAAAATTATTTTAATGGACCATCTTTTAACATAATTTTTTGATAAAATTATGTATTCATAATTTTTTTTCATTTATATATACTATAAAGATTTTATTTGGCATTGGATGTGTTGCTTTTCTTAAATAGGATCATTAATTATTTTGTTTATTTCCCATATTCAATATTTTTACAGTTCTATAATTCTATCAAGGATAATTTTCTCAATGACAATTTATAATTTATTCCTAATCTCTTGAATATATATATAGATATATATCATAAATGACCAAATTAGTTTATATTAGAAATTTTTTAAATAAAATTATTCATTCTTATATACTTTAAACATTGTAGTTGAAATTGGATTGTTGTTTTTCCTAAAATACGAACATTAACTATTTTGTTTTATTTCTCATGTCCTATATTTTCACGATTATTTAATTTTATGAAGGGTAATTGTATTAATAACAAATTATAAGCTATTCTTAAGCCGTTGGAAAGAATTTTTTAATGAGGTTATTTATTCATAAATATTTTGTGTTTCGAAAAAGCACCAAGAACAAAAATATAAGGCGGATACACAATGGCAAAAGAAGAAGATTTTCAGGCAAATCTGTTGTTATATATGTTAATAATGAATGAATGAATAAAATGAATTCACTCATAAAACAAACCCTCAAAAGTAATGTACATAAGGCAAAGCACAAGGTACAAGAAGAACAACTGGACAAAAGCAAAACAATACTAAAAAGCGTGAAGATAGGGAATCACAGCACAATGGTACCATTTTCATCAAAATGGATTAAAAAAAACATAAATAGCTAATTTTTGGTCCGAAAATGCACGTGAGGACCACCTTAATTGCAGATCAGACAAAAGTTATGAAAAGCATAACAACAAAGAGTACAATTCAAGATAGCAGGATCCCCGTCATACGGTGTCGTTTTAACATTAAAAATGTAGAAAAAAGAAAAAGGAAAAAGGAGCCGGTACTATTCATAAGGGCTTCCCGGACTATATATAATGGTAATAATATATATATATCCCTTTATTTAATTATGCTGTTGAAAATTTGAAGCTTTATCTGTGTCCCTAGATAAGAAATTTATTTTCTAGAAAAATTTTTGTAACAAATGCTTAGTTGTGTTTTTTAATTTTTAATTTATTAGTTATATTTCACTACAAAAAAACATCCTTTATTAATGAAAAATTTGTGATTGATATATAGGATTTTAGCATAGATAGATAATTAATATTTGTGATAGTAGTACTAACGGATTTATAAACGAGCAAAACCTACATGAATAATAATACTTGTGATGAACTTGTAATAAGTTTATATAATATTTTTTTAGTTTGTGTGTTAGCACTTAATAATCATCATATATGTACAATAATCGCATCGGAAATCTTAAATTGAGTGGACCTCCCGCCATCGATGTTAATTAAATTTTCACTTTTTAAAAGGATTTCTGCAATTTCGGTTGAAAGCCTTTTTTGCAATTTCTTGTTAAGATGCTTTTAAACTCACTAGAATTATTTTATTGATGGTATTTTATTGATGGTGTATGAAACTGTAGTGATGATTCTAGGGTTTATGGACCTTAACATATATATACTTGTATTGCCCTCCTTTAAGACACTAACCTAATCGGCTTAATAGGGTATAGCGGGTTGGTTTTGGGCCCATAACCACCCACATCATGGACTGTTTATACGGACTATATTCGAATATGAGTATATCCAACATTCTCCCACTTGGTTCGTATATTGTAATCTTTAATTCCATGAATACCTATGCTCAATAAAAAAACAAAATACATGAATCATGGCGACAAGTCCCCTAAGAGCGAGTATTATCATCCATGTAGTACAATGCATCATGTCTCCTAGCCTATACAACTTAATGAATAAATCTTTTGTTTATTTGAGATCCAAACATAATGATATTTCTCAAACTGAAGGTGTACTCAAAAACCATATGAGAAACATCATGAACAGAGTTTCATTATAACAAAATATCGTTCTTACAATGAAATTACATAGTGGAACCAAGTCCTATTTTAGTTGCATGATCCTTGAATTTCAATAGTACCATGCCTTTAGTCAAAGAATCAACTATCATCAATTCAGTACTAACGTGCTCAATGACCACTTTCTTCTCTTTAACATATTCCCTTGTGGCCAAGTATTTACTGTCGATGTGCTTGCTTCGACTACCACTTTTTTATTCTTGACCATAAAGACAGTTGCTGAATTGTCACAATATATCCTTAATGGCTTAGAGATAGAACCTATAATTCTAAGCCCAGATATGAAACTTCTTAACTATACATCATGCAAGGTGGCCTCAACAAATATACGAACTCAGCTTCCATAGTGGAAATAGCAATCAATGGTTGCTTGGCACTCCTCCATGATACAGCTCTACCAGCCATCATAAAGATATAACCAGATGTTGATTTGTGCAAATCAACACAACTAGCGAAGTCTGAATTAGAGTACCCAACTACCTCCAAGGTTTCAGTTTGTTTATACATAAACATGTAATCCTTGGTTCCTTGAAGTTACCGCATCACTTTTTTTGCAGTTTTCTAATGGCCTAAACCTGGGTTACTCTGATATCGTCCCAACATTCCCACAGCAAATGCAATGTCAGGCCTTGTACAGATCGAAGCATATATTAGGCTTCCAACAGCAGAAGCATATGGAACGTTTTTCATTTGTTTCCTTTCGAAATCATTTTTTGGGTGTTAGTTCAAATTAAACCTATCTCCCTTCACAATGGGTGCTACATTAGGTACATAGTTTTTCATCTGAAATCTCTCTAAAACTTCACTGATATAGGTTTCTTAAGACAAACCCAATATGCCTTACAATTTGTCTCTATGGATCTTAATGTCTATGACATAAAACGCCTCACCTATATCTTTCATATCAAAATTCTTAGAAAGAAACTATTTATCTCACATAGCAAGCCCTTATCACTAGCTACAAGTAGAATATTATCCACATATAAAACAAGAAAACATATCTTACTCCTACCAACCTTTTGGTATGTACATTGATCTATAATGTTTTCTAATCCTAATGTAAACATTACACTATGAAATTTGTGATACCATTAGCGTGACGCTTGTTTTAAATCGTATATGGATTTCTTCAACTTGCATACTAATTACTCACCATCACTATAGGGGAATCCTTCATGTTGTTCCATATAAACCTTCTTCTCTAGATCTCCATTGAGAAATTCTGTTTTCACATCTATTTGTTGCAACTCCAAATCAAAATGGGTCACTAATGCCAATACAATACGTAAGCAATCTTTCTTAGATACAGGAGAAAAGGTCTCCATGTAATCAATTCCTTCCTTTTGAGCGAATCCTTTAGCAACTAGTCTTTCTTAGTTGCCCAATGAGTCTTTCTTTGTTTTAAAGATCCATTTGCATCCAATGGCTTTTGCACCATAGAGCAACTCAACAAGGTCCTAGACTCCATTACTCTTCATGGAATTCATTTCTTCCTTCATGGTATTGTACCATAATTCTGACTCCTTAAAACTTATGGCTTGTGAAAAAGACATAGGATCATTTTCAACTCTAATATTATAGACAGATTCTTGTAGATACACTACATAATCACTAGGAATTGTTGACTTCTTTATTCTAGTAAATCTTCTTAATGCTGCACCATCAATATCCCAAGGAAAATGTGGCTCAACTGGTTGTTCAAAAGTTAAAGGTATCTCTTGAACTACCGGATCTACTGGAGTGTTGTCAGCAACTTGTGGAATTTCGACAATTGGTAGTTCTGCACCAATTTGTATTGAAAGGGTGCTATGAACAATAACCAATCTATTACTTGATGTGGAAGATTCCGTATGATCATTCTCAAAAACTATGTTTCTAATCTGATCCCCCCACTAATCAACTCATTCTCAAAAAATTTTGCATTTCTTGATTCCACAATGCTAGTGCTATGAGATGAACAATAAAATCTATACCCCCTAGACATTTCGGCATATCCAATGAAATACCAACTAAGGGTTCTTAGGTACAATTTCTTTTCTTGTAGATTATAAACCCTTACTTCGGATGGGCATCCCCAAACTCGTACATGTTGCAAACTCGATTTCCATCCTTTAAATAACTCAAATGGTGTCCTTGGGACAGCTAAGGATTTAGGCAGCTTGGAGCTACTTAACATACGACGTACCATGTCCATTAAAGTTCGATTTCTTCTTTTTGCTACACCATTATGGTCTAGAGACCCAGGCACAGTGTATTGGGCAACTATCCCATTTTCTTGAAGAAACTTAGCAAATGGACTAGGTGCTTGTCCATTCTCAGTATATCTATCAAAGTATTCTCCATCTTTATCTGATCTCATGATTTTAATTTGCTTTCCGCATTGTTTCTCTACTTTTGCCTTATAGACCTTAAAGGTGTCTAGTGCTTCATTCTTATTATAAAGCATGTAGAGATACATGTATTGTGAGTAATCATCTATGAATGAGATAAAGTATTTTTAACCATGTGCATCCATTTCAGGACCACATATATCAGTATGTATGATTTGTAATATATCGGAACTCCTCTTAGCACTTTTCTTTAACTTATTTGTCTACTTTCCCTTTATGCAGTCCACACAAGTCTCAAAATCAATAAAATCAAGAGTACTAAGTACTCCATCATTTACTAATCTTTTAATCTTATCTACAAAAATATGTCCCAATCTCCAGTGCCACAACATCGAGGAATCCTCATTTATAACACATCTTTTAATGCCAATGTGAACATGCATATCAGTATATGCGGTATCATTTTGCAAATCAACATAGAAAAGACCATCAGACAATGTACCAACTCCAACAACATTGGAATCATAAATCAAATTGAAAGATGTTCCATAAGACTTGAATTAGAATCCTAAAGGTACAAATCTTGAAATTGAAATCAAATTTCTAAAGAAATTTGGAATATAGAATATCTTTTCTAAAGTCAAAACAAAACCACTACTTAAAACTAAAGTGTATGTTCCAATAAGCTCGACATGTGAATGCATCTTGTTTCCTGAATAGATGCTTTGTTCACTTTTCAATGGCTTCCTTAGGTTTTGCATACCCTACCAGGTATTAGAAATATGAATTGTAGAACCAGAATCAATCCACCATATGTTATAAACAACGTCTACCATATTAGATTCATAACAAACACACGAGATTGGATTACATTTCTTTTCAAGCCATTTCTGGAACTTGACACAATACTTTTTTATGTGTCCTTTCTTCTTACACAAGTGACACTTAAGTTCTTTCTTAATATTAGTTTGGGCAGGTATTTTACCATTTTTCTTTTTGTTGGCTTGAACTTTATCCTTTCCTTATGTTGTCAGCATTGCACTCTTTCCCAGTTTCATTACAAGCCTTTCTTCTTCTTGAACACACATAGTCATAAGTTCATTAATTAACCATTTATTTTTATGTGTGTTGTAAGAGATCTTAAATGGCCCATACTGTTGTAGGAGAGTATTCAGAATATAGTGCATCAGGAAGGATTCGAATATCTCAACCTCAAGGTTTCTTAATTAAGCCATAATATCTCTCATTTGCATAAGGTGCTCATGCACACTTCTCACAGTGGTGAGTCTTGGGGATGGAAACTTCATAATAAGGGGGCTTCCTAATACCTTTTCAGAAGAGACGAATTGATCATCTATGGCCTTAAGCCAATCATGGAGCTTATCATGCTGATCGACTGAGCCATGCAGAAATTTTGGTCTTTGTAAACATTATACTAAGGCAATTAGATCGCTCCCATCATTCATAAAAAGCAATTTCTTGTAGAGTGCTAGTATTTGTAACTGCAGATGGTCCGTCTTTCCTTATTGCATAATCAGTGTCCATCTAGCCCAAATGAAGAAGAATTATCTCCTTCCATATCTTATAGTTGTCATCCTTTAATTCGGGAATATCACAGTGAATATAAAAAAAGTTGGATTGCATAACTACAAATAATATAAAAATATATACTTATAAGGCCAAAAATAAAATTTCACAATTTATCAATGCAAATTGTGCGAAAAGTGAATTTAAATGACATAAAAATTGCCTGTAGGCTGAATTTTTAATTCAAGCTAAATTCACAAACCTCATGATAAAACTATTAGATTATATTCCCTTTTTTTAATTCCTATGGTAAATTAAGAAAAATAATCCACTATTTCATCCTAATTAATCACATAAGACATAATAAAAATTTCTGTGGGATAAAATTTATTATATCTCATATGATTAATCATAATCGATGTTATATTACTATATGTGATCCAAAATACTTAATGTATAATTTGTATAATTAGAGATGTTGTGGTTACTCTCTAATTATAAAAATTACATGAATCACATGATATTTAAAACATTATGCACAAAAGAATTGTTGCACGTGTACAATATGTAGCAGCAGACCCTTGATAAAATCATGATTTAACATTCACGCATGAAGGGAGTTATTGCATTGAACATTACACAATACCCTAATGATTCAAGAATGTATTTAGCATTACCGAAATGTTATTTGTAGAGCAGTTTTTGCTGCTTTGCAAAACTGTTCAAAAAAAAAAAATCAAAATGAAACCCCCACTTGCACCCCCACCCCCATCCCCAATAACACCCTACCTACCCCTTGCCAAATCGAACATTTTCGTGTTTTCTTTCTCTCTCTAGAGTCTCTCTCTAAACTCTCTCAAACAAAAAAGTAATATTTTTTTAAATTTTAGGTGGTTCTTCTTAGTATTCGAAGGTAACGATTTAGAGTTATATTCGCATTAAGATTTGGGCTAAAAATAGTGAAAATCGATCGATTGAATGACAAAGAAAAAAAAAGTAGGGCTGGGGGCATCGCGCCCGTGATGGGTGACAGGAATGGCGAGATTGCGCCTGTCGCCGATGCAATTTGCTGAATGCAGTGGTCATCATGGGCGCAAGAATAGCTGCCGCCACGCTTATGTTGGGTGACAAAAAAAATTCACACCCACGACGGGCGCAAGAGGCCGAGAACGGCCACCTGCCCTAGGCGGAAAGCGCCGATGGTGACGCTTGCGACAAGCATGAGCGCTTTGCCCGTCGTACCTTTGGCAGGCACAATCTCTCTCTCTCTCTCTCTGTATAAATAATTTAAAATTATTTCTTTATATTAAAAAATAATATTGTTGTGATATTATGTGATTTTTTTGAAATGACAGATACTCCTTGTAGAGGCAAAAGAAAGGGACTTAGAAGGCTCTTGGGTCTTACATAAGAGCATCGATTGACTGGTGAGGCAAAGTCAAGCAAGAGTCATTTGCACGGCAGAACTGTGACGGCATCTACTCGACAAGCCTGTTTTCATCGATTATCCGAGCTACAAGAAGGAGGTACCGATGAGGATATTGCGGCACCTGTACATGTATCGACTAATAGTAGGGGGCCTGAGACAGGATGCGGCGAGGGGCCATTTGCATCACGACATCATCACCACAATGATGACGATTACGATGAAGATAAGGACAGGCAGGATGATATTGGGACAGGGGCAAAGGCTGGTAAAGGTAGAGGCGGAGATGAGAGCTAGTTGTTACAAGAGCCAACCCCTAGTGGCCCGATCATTACAGATTTGATCCTGAGCTTCGACAGCCACGTGGCTTTAGATATTTGGCTTGGGAGGAAGGTAAAATTTTATTTATTTTATTTATTGATTCATAAATTAGTAAGTTATATTAAATACATCTGCGATTTGTGTTTGGCATTTAGTAAATTCATTGGTTTGTAATTTTTTTTGCAGGAGAGGGGACTGCTTAAATGCCAGTCCCAAATTCAGGCGTTGGCACGATGGAGGGGCCCGAAGAAGGAGGCCAGTATAGTCATGCTTCAGCACAACGGGCTGGATTATTTGAGGGATTTGCATGTTCACCTGTTATAATATCTCTCTATTGTGTGCCTTTGTGGAGAGGTGGCAGCTAGACACAAATACATTCCACATACCGTTTGGAGAGATGACAATCACTCTCTATAATGCCTGGCTCATTTTAGGGGCACTAATGGATGGATTTCCCATCTCTACCGATTTCGAGCATTCAGACATGGTTGCTATTTACGCGGAGATTCTGTCGATAAATCCGGCAGAGATAGAAGCTATGTAGGTGGCCGGTGGCCCCAAGTTCGAAGATATAGAAGGTCACTGCGGAGGGTACATCATATACTTATTAGGATGTACTCTATTTATAGATAAGTCAAAGAATTATGTGGGGCCAAAATTTTGCCCATTGATACAAGATATGTCTATGGTGTCGCAGTACGCATGGGGCGCAACAGCACTTGCGTACCTGTATCGATAATTGGGTATGGTGTCCAGAGCTAATGCGAAGCAGTTGTTAGGATGCCTGACATTACTCGAGGTAAAATTTTAGTAAATTTTTTTATGTATTATTAAATTATGTGGGATTAAAAAGTTTGCTAATACTTTTACTATTTGATGTTTGTTGCAGATGTGAATTTCTGAGTACTTCCCACGGTTGAGACCAGCAGACTCCACGCCTTACAGTATGGGACAGCCACGTTGTAGGAGGTAGCGATAGTCCTATGGACAGGCACCTGAGGCTAACATGGTGGCAAAGCTGATCGAGTACAGAGCTCTACTTGACAGCTTTACAGCGAATGATGTAAGTTACTAAATTGTTCTGTTTTAAATTATTTAATGATTAAATATTCTATGAATCAAGTTCTATTTTCTATCAGGTGCATTGGTTGTCTTATAAAGCGAATGTGGTGGATTTTCTAACAAATCTCACGTCCTGAGCCCTTGGGCTGGGGACGTAACAAATGGTATCAGAGTCAACCACTAGTCGAAACGAGCTAAGTGTTATGCGAGATAAAGTGCTGTGCGTATGGGAGCCACCTCTTGAGCCTGCGGGGCAAAGTGCTACATGTGCATGAGTCACCTCTTTAGCCTATGAGCCATCTTTAGAGTTCCAATGTCTGGTGGGTGGTTTTAGGCTCTATTATATCGGGACGAGAACGTCGCGTTCTGAAGGATGGGTATTGTGATATCTCACATTGGGATTTGAGTAAAGAGCTACAATTATATAAGGAATAGCCAAAGAATCTATGTTCAACAATTGGATATCCCTTTTAAGCACGTTGTTTACAGTTTAATTTCAGGTTGCGCACGGTAAATTCTTAGACAAATTTTGCGTCCGGGGCCTTTGGTCCTGAGATGTGATAACTATGGTGCCATTCACTTTCTTAATTACATCGAGCCGTACATGCCAAATCATGCATTGAGGCAGTTCGACTTACGACATATCATTCTAGCTGAACTACTATTGCCTTTCTCTCTCGCCTGAGGAGGCCTAGAAAATTTGAACAATATAAGGTGATATATCTGGCCGATGACCGATATTGGATACCCCAGCAGCCCACGTGTTGGTATCGAACTATTATGCTCATCGTGCTGTCCCCCTAGCTGCATGTGCAGATGATTATATGGAGTGGTACTATGTTTTGAGCCACCCTCGCATCCAAAACCTCGAGCATGTAGCCATTCCAAACGAGGATATGCAACAACACGCATATCCAAACCCATTCACTGTTATCTATGATCTGGCGTCGGCATTGTACCCTGTGATTCCACAGTGTCACACAGATAAGCATTAGAACGACACACGATCCAGCACCTTCATCAGTCTCAACTTTCTATCTATAACAATACTACTTGGTAGAATGCTTCCATCGAAAATACGCTTTAAATTATTCAAAACACAGTTATAATGCTTATCTGATTCATTTTTTATGAAAGCAACTGCTACGTTAAAATTCTTTCCTACGAGAATCACTCCAATAATCTCAAGTAGAGGCATCTTATACCTATTACAAATATATTTAAATATTAAATAGTTGCATATAAATCATAAAAAATAAATAATTAACAAATAATTCAATAGTATAAGTTCGGTACCTGTTAGTCTTATACGTTGTATCCATAGTAATACATGTGGGAATACCCTCAACAGCTTGATGGACCATGGGTGGGCAAATATAAGGTCAATTATTTCATTACTTGTCGGATTGACATGGTGCCACTATAAGTATTCATTCTAAGTAATACAGTACATGAGATGTTGAACCACTGTACGCCCACCCAGAGCTCCTACCTTCATTTTATTTCTGGCATTATATATATGTTTCAAAGATGTATGGATAGTAGGGTTTTCCCGCCTAAGGTGATCCAGAATTTCTTTAAATTTCACGTGACTTTTACTAAACGTTTTTGTAATTTCATACTGATCTTGGGTCAGTCTACTTACTATTAAATGCCTATGGTGATATGTCACTAGAGGGTGGTTATACTTTCCATTTGATACTGATATCCGCCATACATTCTCACTTTTTATGTGTCCTATCAACATAAAAGAATATCTGTATTTTTCGTCCTAGTGAACTTTCGGCTCTCCACATCTATATTTGCTCGCATTACCCTTCCTTTATCGGATCTCTTGCATGATATATGTATGTTTCGTCTACGTAATGACTGTAATATTAAAAATATATTATGCCCTCGTGCAGTAAACTTAGCCTATTCTTTTAATTCTTCTTTGCTACCAAATGCTCGATCAATTACGAAATAAGCGTTGTAATTCATTTCTTCAAACATTTCTAGGTCCTGCATATTGTAACATAAATTGATAAATTATTTTAAGAAAGAAAAACAAAAAATTGGCGCCCAAATTTTGTTTTTTTTTTTTTTAAATTGCGCCTCCCATAGGCGCGATGTCTGAACGAATCACGCCTGCTTTATGTATATATAGCGCCTCTCACAGGCGCGAAAAATATATAAATTTTTTAAATTGCACCTCATGGAGGCGCGATTTTTCAAATGAACGCACCTCCCACAAGCGTGACTCTCTGAATCACGTCACCTCCTCGGGTGCGATTTGCTGGTTTTGTACGGCTATGGGAGGCGTAATTTAAAAAAAAAAATTATGCTTCATCTTTTTTTGCGTTTTTTGCTTCAAAAACAACATTTTTACCTTACTGCTAGAATAATTTTGCTCAAAATCTGACCCACTCATATTAAAAATATTAAAAATTTTGTAATTTTACGTTTAAATGCACTAAAATTTCAAAAATGGACATTTATAAGAGGGTGATAGTTTATATAAAAAAATTTCAACTGCTCTGCATTGTAATTTACGCTCTGCAAAAGGCACCCCCTTAGCATTAACATCTAAAAAGAATTGAAGTGGTTTTGTGGTAGCGCACCGTCTCCTCCATGACCTAGGTCTCGGGTTCGAGGCCACTTGGGGCGCAAGCACGTGTTGCTTGTAATTTTGTAGAAGGCTGAGAAGATAATTGGGCTTGTTGAGTAGTCCACAAACATGACCAGCCCAGTGAAGCATAAATAACAATAGTGGGCCTTAAACATAACTGATGGGTCAGTTCAATAAAGCTGGCCCATAAACCTTTTTTTTATTATTTTTTTAAAATTACAGAAGGATTGTCTTCAATCTTCCACAGGGTTGGAACTCGAAAATACGACTCGTTTTTCAAACCCATTTGTATTTTGGTGTATAAAACTCCTTTTTCAATGATGCAAAAGAAATTTTGTTCGAAACTAAACGTTTTTATGCTTTCTATTATCTTATCATTGAAATACTTTCAAGAATAATATCTGAATTTTCAGAAAATTTTCAAATCTGCTCCAAAAAATTTCAGATCTAGAGTATATACTTGAAATCTTAAAATAATTAGTTTTTTAAAGCAAAGAAAACCTATTGAATGGAGATAATCACACTAAAAAACATGCTTCATTGCAATGGGAAAAAATGCACCGAAACATAAATGTATATATACATATATCCATATCCAATAATTTCAGGAACATCAAGTCAAAAGCCATGAGATGCTCTGATACCAAATGTTAGCACATAACAATCATCATATATACACAATAATCGTAACGGAAATCTTAAATCGAGTGTACCTCCCGCTATTGATATGTCTTGGATTTTCACTGATTAAAAGGATTTCTGCAATTTCTTGTTAAGATGCTTCTAAACCTACTAGAATTATTTTATTGATGTTATATGAAACTGTAGTGATAATTTTAGAGTTTAGGGACGTTAACATGTGTATACTTGTAGTGCCCTTTATCAAAACACTAACCTAATGGACTTAGTGGGGTATAGTGAATTAGTTTTAGGCTCATAACCACCCACTTTATGGAGTGGTTATACGGACCATATTCGGATGTAAGTATATTCAATATTGTGATGAAAAATTGCATTAAAAAAATTATTCTATGAAAGATTTTAATTCCATTATCGAGCTCATAAATGACAAGACAATTGCATAGAGACATATATATATATATATATGATGGAACAAAATCAATTATAAAATCCTATTTGCGGCCACCTAGACAGTGCAGGCGACTATCAAATTTTTTCGGGAAATGACTAAATTGGTATATGTTGGGCCTAATTAGGTAAATTATAAGTTGAATTTAGTGGCAGATATTATAATTTAACGAAAAAATATATTTATTTAATTACGTGAGACCACCTAAGCACGGATTAGGTGGATTTTGACACTGAGCTTAGTGACGAAATAGCCACTTGCCCGAATAATTTATCGACAACTAATATAATTTATAGAAAAATATATCGACAACTAATATAATTTGTAGAAAAATTAGTGTTTCTTTCCCATGAAAAGATATGGAAAAATATTATAATATTCTTGTTTTTGTTTTTATTAATTGATAGCCTAACAGTTCTATTTAGACGACGATGCTTGGCCAAATTATTTGAGATATACTATATATGCCCTCATCTTGTAGTAAATTTTTGCAATTTATAAGACGCACTATTAGAAGTTTGGGCAATTTTTGCTGTTAAAAATATATTGATAGAAAATAATAATGATAAAAAGTCAGTTGCTACAACTTTATAATGCTAATGATGCATAATTTTAGTAAAAGTTGTGGAAAATCCACCATAGTATGGTTGTGGTGAATGTTTTCATTCTAATATACGCAATGAGAAAATAATTTCGCACTGTTTATTTTGGGTTATTGGTTGTCACTTTCACCTTGTTAAATTTGCGTCATTGACTATTACTTCAACCACGGCTAGTTGTTAATATTTTGATTGTCAAAATTCGATTATTTTATACACCACCAAAAGACTAGGCATTCGCAACAAAAAAATTAATAGGAAATTAATTTTGTAGCTAGGGCTACATTTTAGCTACAAATCATCCATAGTAAATATTAATTTTTATTATTAGTTACGGTCAATTTTGTAGCTAAAACTAGTAACAAGAATATCTACTATGGATTTAGTTACAAATTAACCGTAGCAAAATTCATAATAGATACTCTTGTAATTAAATTTAACTACGAAATTGACCATAGTTAATAATAAAAATGAACATTTTTTATGGACAATTTGTAGCCAATCTGTAGCGTTAGCTGCAAAATTAATTACTTAATAATTTTTTCGTAACGAATGCTTATAATTTTTTTGTAGTGATAGTGTAGATCTTATTTCAAAAATAAAGTATTGTTCCGGGTGTGCTTGTAAAGTCACTCAAATCATTGAAAATCCCTCTTAATAATTGATTCCCAATTCTTATTTTGTTTATATGCGACGTAGCAATGTTGTCTCATTGGGGGTGGGGAGAAGTAACTAATTTTCAAGATATATATTCGATTGTGAACTTAAAACAAAATTATCTTTCAATTATTACAAGCAATAATCAATATATTGTTGGCAAGTTTCCATCTTAAAAGTTACTTTATTGAAAGGAAAGAACATTTCCGTACTTGAAATGTATACCTGTTACTCAAATCATAATCACACGTTATATCAGCGATTTAATTTTCAGGCTAAAATAAGAAAATCAAGAAGAAATAATGGACCACATTATTATGTCACAGAAATTCAAAACCTTATCTTTGTTTTTCTTTTTTTATTTTTTTGGGACATTATAAGTCAATGTTCGTTACCGTCCTGTCTTTATGTGGGTCAATTTTTCTGACTATAAATGTCTCTATTTCTAAATTTCAATATGTCACCTGTATGTCTTATTGTAATGATGGAACATTGATATTATTCCCTATCATGATATAGCTAGTAAGTACGCAAAACTTGCGTGTTGAATTGAAATGAAATAATTTTTTTGAACTTGATTTTTCTTTGAAGTGATTTAAAAGTAAAATTGGTTCTTTGTCCTTTTCTTAATTTCCTTTTTCTCTTTAGCGTTTATTGTCCTAGTAATTGGCCTCCCACGATAATGAAATGGTCCTAATCCTTTATTAGGTTGCATTCCAATTTTCAAGTTTCAGCATTTTTAATATTTGAAAGCTAGTTATCAATTGTTATATATATATATAGAGAGAGAGATATTTGAATAATTTTTTTGAATGACAAGGTGAAGATATGAAGACTTTGGAGATCATGTTCTATTCTTACCGATGTATAGGTTTTTTTAACCGTATTGATTGAATGTATTAATCCCTTCTGAAAAAAAATTGATAGATGCCTTATTTATAATGCTGCTAACGTATGTGAGTCCATGTCATAGAAAATTATCAATATAAACAAAAAACCATTTTATACGCATTCTCATTATGTAAAAGTTATAATATTTAAAATTTAGACATAATTTATATAAATAATGTTATCATGTAATTTATATAATATACTTACACAGCTACCATCTTGTTATGGTCTTCCTTTGCAACCAACTTGATCCGATTGCGGTCTCACAAGTGGCCTACTTCATCTTATAATATGCTTTTATGACTCTATTTCTAAAGTGATAAGAATGAGTCTTTTCAATTTTATTGGGTCCAAACTATAATCATTAGAACTAGTGTAGCCCAAATCCTTGCAAGATTTATAAAATTTTCCGATCACTATATTTTTATGTAGGCTTAATCCCAAATTCAGTACATATGATTTAATTTCGCATTACAATATAAGCCTATACTCTCATGGCTATTAATTGATTAGATTGGGTTAAAATTGTGCCATCTGAACCCAAACTCAATAAGCAATACATATAATCAAATATGACCTTATATCCTATAGGATTTGTACACGTCAATGTCATGTCCGAGTCCAACGAATTTCCGAAATTCAACAAAGAAGTTCGATTCAATTAAATGTTTTTCTTTCTTTCAATTTAATTTGGATTATATATAAGATATAATTTCATACAATAGTTCGTGCATTTAAGTTGTTAAATTTTGGTCATAAGCCTTAGTTTTACATTATAATAGACCATTATACATTATACCATCTTACATTCTTTTTTTTCTTTTTCTTTTTTCTTTTTTTTTTTCTTTAACGCTTTCTTGTAACTAACTCTAAATATGAAATTGATTGTAACTAATAAATTTATGGTTTTACAAACTTACAATTGCTATAGAAATTTAAAGCATAATTGTAAAATTAATTCCCGAGCAACTTTTCATTGCGATGCTTAGCTTTTTGATTAAGAAGTACTTTGCGCACATTGTATGCAAGAACATTTAAAAATAAGTGTATAATTAATATCCATGCATAGGTAATTGTGGGACTATAAAATGACATTGGTAGTAATAACGGTGGTCGTAGGCTCACACAAAGTTAGTTATACAAAATTGCAGTCATGAGAAAACAAGAAGACATTTTAAGAATTCTATTTAAAAACATCAAAATGATGGCAATTCTAAAAACATCAAACCAAAAGGCAGTTCTTCAGAAGTTATCTAATACTTTAATGGCACAGATTCAAGAATTCTCCAAAAGTCTTTCAAGAGCCAATTGCTTTAGAATCTGGCTCCCCTCCCCACTCTTTGATTCTTTCTGCTGCAACTGAAGCCTGCATTACAAACCAAATATGTTAAATTTTTTTTCCCCTATAAAAATTTATAATACATAAAAAATAAATTTGCAAGGCAGTTCTTAATTATACGAACCTCTTTATTCCAATTGGTTTTATAAACCATCCAGAAGAGGCACAGTGTTTGTACAATTGTTCCTATTATCATGCCAATCCATATACCCTGAAAATCAATCGGTACAAATGTCATAAAAATGTACTTGTAAGATTAAATGCATCTATAATTTTCGAGTGGGAAAAAAAAAATTCATGAGTCATTGAGATCTTAACTTCATCGATAAAATTAAGGTAAATGACAAAA
>JACFYI010003498.1:865354-879672 GCA_014898755.1 Handroanthus guayacan | reverse complement strand
AAAAAAAAGTCGTATTCAGATAATCACGTTTAATAAATTAGTGGCACATGCACGGTAACAACTTAAACAAAATTTGTCAAAAATCATAATGGCAATTAGTTTTTGTTGTTAATAAATTATCACTATACACCTATCACTGAATATTGATTTTAATAATTTAAAACACTAGATTTTCATCTCTTCTTAAGCCATATTGTCACAAAATAAAAATTTCTATCAGCTAAGAGAAGTGGTGACAACATCTAAGCCATTGTCGCCATTATTAGTGATAATTTTTGCATTGCTTCCCAATTTTGTGTCATTAATATTATATTTTATAATAAAGTGAGTTTTGTTTTTTTGTTTTTGTTTTTTTTTTTTTTTGTTCTTTTTTTTATTAAACAAGTTAAACTTCAAGGATTTTTAATATTAATCCTTAAATTAATCACAACATTTGACATATGAATAGCTACAAAACCATCCCTTTCATAGTTTTGCAGTTCGAAAATTCAAAACCACCAAATACTAGATGCTGAATTTTACTTACTTGTACACCCATGTTAAGTTTATACCCCATCAGTAGACCCAAAGGAATACCAAAAATGTAGTAGCATGCAATATTCACGTATGCAACCAAAGTTTGCCATCCAGCTCCAATAGCCACACCTGCACCAGCAATGTCCACAATATTGGAGTACTAGCAAAAAAGAAAGTTCTAAATTAAGTGATTAAGAGGATTTTTGGCAATTCTTCTATTTTGTAAAGAAGAGATTTGATAGAAAAGTTGAAAAGCTAGTAAGTAAAGTGCGTATTAAATTTAAAATTGTTAGCAACTAAAAGCCAAGAAATGACAAAAAGGATGGGGAATTGTCTGCCAAAAGAGGAAAAAAGAAAAAAAAAAAAAAAGAGTGATTTTAACAGATTTAATGACTTAAATTACTATCTTCCTACAAATATAATATTCCCATAGTGTTAACGAGGATAGTAAAGTATTTCTGTCAAACCCTTTTGATGGAACAACTTACGCAAATTCTAGCAAAAAGCAGAAGTTACTTTATAAAAAGTTCAGTAAAAATGAAAAGTTGAGAGTAAAAGAAATATCAAATACCTTCGAATTAGTGTAAATAAATTACCTGAGAGTGCAGGCTGAATATTGTTCACCACAATGCAAAAAGCAAGCAAGGGAGTAAGCTGATATACAACTTTTCTGACTTCTGAACTTTCTGAAAATAAGTAGGGATACTGTTTCTGGAAAATTAGAAGAACTGCTGAAATGAGGAGGCTTATCAACAATGCAGATACGACGACCACCACCATTGAAAACTTTGCTGTTCTTGGATGAGCTGCCCCCAACTCATTTGACACTCTTACACTGCACATTCATTCATTTAAAGGTTAATTAAAAAAACAAAAAGAAAAAATAAAAGAAAGAAAGAAAGAAAAACGGTCAAATGGCTAGCACCAAATGACAAAAATATCCGTGTTAAGTTGGGTCGGTCTGGACCCTTTTAGCATAAGACCCGTAAAATTAGACCTAGCCCATGACCCTGCATCAACTAGACTAAACCTGACCCTCACAAAGATCTTGTCCATCAACTGGACAAATATGTAAACGCAAGACCTATTTTAAGTCTCGGATCAACGGTTTTTGGCTTAAAAAAAAATCCTGAACGATGCCTGAAACTTCTTATGATTTCAAATTTTACATAACTCGGATCAAATCAACAACTCAAATTCAACTCTGAAATCAATTCGATCCGGCTCAAATTGAAAATATCACCCTGAGTTCAAATAATACGTTAAGTATGAGTGCATTGGGACTGACCTTACTGCTGCATTCAATCCAATGGCTACCATGGCGGTCCATCCACTTATGTTTATGCTGCAAGAAATAACCATAAAAATCAATGTTTATTTATTTATTTATGAGGAATACAAAATTTAGGTTGGTACTAAACAAAATCTGCTCTTTAATTTCTATAAAAATTTTACACAAGTATTCCGTACGCAATTACTACGTTTCTCATATAATTATGTACACCAGTGCCCGCGTATCCACGCATCAGATAAGCTCGGAAATATATATTCATGGGCTCATATCCTTAAAAAAATAAAAAATAAATCAAAGTAACTAATAAATCTTACAATATTTAATTAATAAAAGTATTCGATGGATTAAATTTAATTATAAATTAATATTTGTAGTTTGAAATAAATAAATCGGATATGGAACTAAGCAACTAATTCGTTAAAAATACGAATTTAAATTTTAATAATGACTTTTATTTAATTAATAATCTTATATTTATAGATATATTAGTAAAAGCATTTAGATAAAATACATTAACACATGAGGGCAACTATTCATAGTTTGTTCTTGAGGTAAAATAAAGATAATTCAAATCTAAATCCAACCCAAAATCCTATAAGATTTTTATTAATTAATACCAAGTTTAGATCCGATTAAAATTAGAACTCCCACAAGAAAATTCAACTTGCTTGACGTACAATAAATAATGATTATATAAAGAAACATGCTTTTATTTTAATAATTAAAATACCCCAATGAATTTCATCGTGTCATTTAATACATTGTATTAACTCTTCAATGTCTAGATCGAGATAACTGGTGAGTAAGGTGACATATTTTATTTGACTAAAAGTAGTGTGACAAATTCGGTATACATTCAAATCTAGATTATAATTAATCAATCCCTTTATTTATCGCAGTCTAAATCACTTGCAATTATGAACGAATGATAAAAGGAAAGTGCATAATTATCAATTACTATAACTATAAATAAATAAAAAAAACAATAATAATTACCAGATGGACAATGCATCAACAGCAATTTCTGCGTTCTTCAGATAACCAGCGAAGAGGACTAGTGCTGTGAGGTACCACACCTCTAAGCTGTCATCACATGAACAAGAAGAATAATAATTAAATCCAAAACAAAATCTTAACCAACCAATAATTTTGATTAAAAAATTTCATTTTTGAACTTTCATTTAAATTTGCAGGTCAGAAGAAATATGATTGGTTGTTCTCGAAAAGAGTTTGTAATGAAATACTAAGAAGCTTCTATTAAGTTTCACCAACTTACATCCGCGACTATTCCATTGATAACAAAGTATATTTTATAAAAATTTATTTAAAACACTGCACGACTATTCCGTTCATAACTAAGTATATTTTATAAAAATTTATTTAAAACACTTTATATATATCTTTTTATGAAATGAAAAGAAAAGGTCAAGAATATTCTAATTAGTGCGTAATTGTTATTGAATTAGATTCACTCTGGATCTAGTATTCTAATCCATATTTGATATTTCATCTTCTAAATCATTATAGATTTGCATCGAGTGTATTAGGACCACAACCCTGTATATTATAAAAAAATATTTAATTCACTTGAAATATATTTAAAAAAAGAAATGAGAAATTGAACACCAGTTTAAGATAATAATTCACAAATAATTTTGTCCTTGTTTGCTGGTCAAGGATCCAAAACGATTTAGGTTCTTAGAATACTCACCACAGCATGACAGCAGAGGCCAAGGATAATCTCACAAAACCCCAAAGATTTTGAAAAGCCCTCCATGAAAAACCAGACCAAGCTCTACCACACGTCCCCCACAGGATGTAAAACAGCTGTGCCAGCACTATAATCCACCACGACGCGTTTAAAACCAACGCGCCGCCGGCCATCCCCCACCCCAACTTTAACATCAACAGCCAGCTGAAAAACACGTGGAAGACCAACACAACAGCAGCAATCCACGCCATCGCCATCACCTTGCTTTGCGCCTGCAAAAACTTCACAATTGGAAAGTTCAAAGCGTAAGCGTACAGCTGAGGAATCATCCACAGCGAAAATCGCCCCGCAACTCGCGAAATGTCCTTCTCCTGCCCGATAAATAGCAACACCGGCTCCGCAAAAGCGTACAGAAGCGTTAAGGGAATACATGTAACGAAGAGAATAACCCACGATCTCTGCATATAGACCCCAAGCATGTCGAGTTGCCCGGCTCCATACGCTTGCCCGCAGAGTGTTTCCAAAGCGCTTCCCATTCCCCACTGTTATTTTTTTTTATTTTTAATAGAACCAAGCAATACATGTAATCAGAACATCATCGATATATAGATCAATAACAATCAGATATTAACACCATAACAATTAAAGAAAAATACTCAATAGACAACTATGATAAAAGTAAAAAAATCTTCAAAACTGTCATACACTAGAAAAACTAAGTGATAAACACTTCATCAACATCCCATAAGGTTCGATATAATTATTAGAATACCCCCTGAGATTTAGATGATTACTATTATACTCCCTAGGTATGGATAGTTATTATTATATTCTCCTGAAAATATTAAACATTACAAATAAACCACTGAATAAGAAGGTGCAATCTTAATATATGCATGAGTTAAGGGAATATAATTTTAATACATATATATATACATATGCATATGTTAAAGGAGTGTAATAGTAATATGCATTAACTGAACTGTACAATAGGAGTGTAATAATAATTACTCAAACCTTAAGGGACGATTTGACAATTATGGTAAATTTTTCGGGGATGCAGAGATAATTCCCTAAAAACACAATCCTATGCATTAATAAGTCATGATCTCTATTTTGGTAAGATCTTTGTGTTATCACTAGAACAAAACGTTATAGACATTTTACATTAAACCAAAATGAGTTTATCGTAACTAAATTAATATTTATCATAAGTTTGTTTGTAATTATTTTACCATAACTCCGAAACTTAAGCCGGCGATGACAGAGTTCTCGATGGAGAAAGCGGCAAGGTCAAGAGTCCCGACATGGCCAGCGAAGGTTTGGGTGATGGCGCCGAGAGAATACTGACAAATGGCGGTGAAAATGGCGGGGGCGGCCAAGTACCAGAGCTTTCTGGATTCAACATTGAACTCCTTGAAGAAGGTGGCGACGCCGGTGATCGGAGGAATGTCGTCGGCGTCGGGGGCGAAGGATGAAAAAAATGAATTATTTGAAAAATGCTTTTGGTTTGAATTGATTTCTGATTCATCGTTTGTGTCTACGAGGAGCGGCACCGTTGAATTGTTCTCCATTTTCACACACTAGTCTAACCCCCTGTAGAAACTGAACTACTTAACATTAGAGTTATCATTTATATATTCATGAGAACGATTAGAAGAGAATAATTTATATTCTTTCATCTATGGATCTTGTTTTTCTTATTATTAATGTTATGATTATTTTAAGTTACTTTGAGATGTGGTCATAATCTGGCATACCCCACGCTAAATCGGGCGACAAGTTAGGATTTATGTTTTATTTTTATATTCTGGATTCCTGCAACTAGAATGATTTAAGTAAAATGGAGCTGCGGATGCACGTTAGTTACAAGTTTTAGTAATTTTTATTGTAAATGTGAATCAATAAAAAATAGGCAACTGATAAGGTTTGCATTTAGCCAAACTTTAATTTCTTGGGAAAAAACGCCTTGATTTTCATGCATTGGCGTCGAGAATACGTTATGAGTGCGAAAAGTTCTGGGGATAATTACCCCCAAGCGTCAAGATATTAGACATAACAATCAAGATATAATCAAGGGTGATTTACAAAAACTACCCTTGAGATCTTGTATAATTACAAGAATCAATCATGAGGTTTGGCAAATTATAAAAAGCACTTCTGACGAAAAAATATTGTTAGAATTTAACGGAAGTTGATGATATTACTGTATGAACAAAGGGTAAATTTCAACATGAAGACATCATCAACTCCCGCTAAATTCTAACAATATCGCTTCGTCAAAGATGGGTTTTGTAATTTGTCAAACCTCATGGTTGGTTTTTTTAATTACACCAAACCTCAGGGGTGATTTTTGTAATTCACCCTATACTCAATACTCATTGTTATATGTGATATCTCATTTTTTTGGCCACATAGATTAATAGCTTCTAATTTTTTGACAAAGGTCATACTCCTATCAATTTTCTTTAATGAATAGCTGATGTAGTCATTACTTTTTAATGAAAAAGTGGAACATTTGTCTTTCAATCAGTTACAATCATGTAAGTATTTTTTAGAGAAAAACTTAACCATTTATATAACCTTTTTTGAGGAAAAACCTTTCCACCATTTCAACCTTTACAACCTTAAATTTTCTCGAAAAGGGCTGTAAAGGACTGAAAGAGCTAAGTTTCCCTCCTAAAATTACTTATCTGATTGGAAAGAATTAATTAAGAGTAACGACCACGTCAACTTTCTATTAAAAAAATTGATGAAAATATCATTTTTGTCAAAAATTGAAAACTGTGATACAAGTTTGTTTATGGCAAAAATAGAAATATCGTGTGTCGGAGTCATAAACTGTGATACCCAAAGTGAAGTTTTCTCAATGTTATTATATCCTTTATTGCTTGTGCATAATTTCTAATTATACTTTTTAAACTTATGCATAATTATAATTCTACTTCTTATATATCGTGTTTACTTATAATATTGTTTTACAATTTTCAAGAAAATTAATTGCATTTTATCAAAATCGGGGAATATTTTAATAATTATATTAAACATGAGGAAATTGAGGTAATTATACTATTTTTTTATTGTACATGTGAATCACTGAAAAATTAGGCAGCTGGTAGTGCGGAATACTGCCAGTTTTATTTGAAAAAAATGCCTCGATTTTGATGAAAAGATACGTTATAAGTGGGGGAAAGTTTTTTCCATTATGCATGTGAATTTGTGTTGATTAGCAGTAATATATCAATCTCAAGGTTTATATTATTTAAATTAGTATTGTTGTAACATAACAAATAAAAATAAATATAATAATTAACTATTAAAAAAGATAAATGTTAAT
This sequence comes from Handroanthus guayacan, assembly GCA_014898755.1. Classification (NCBI taxonomy): domain Eukaryota; kingdom Viridiplantae; phylum Streptophyta; class Magnoliopsida; order Lamiales; family Bignoniaceae; genus Handroanthus; species Handroanthus guayacan. Next base: position 872,814 of record JACFYI010003498.1, on the reverse strand, counting down.
TTAATTTTCATCTATGTAATAATTTATTGAATCTTGTTTAGATATTAGTTTTTTAATTCTTTTTAGATTGAATAAGATTTGAGAACATTTTCCAATTTTTTTTTTTTTTTAATTTTTAGTTCATAAAGTACAATAATTGCAAATTATCGTACGGTAGAAGGATTCTATTAACTAGCATGTGATAAATAATAACTCACACATTACCAATGGAAATTGAATTCATTACCAAGAAATCATGAGACCTCCCCTTGCCAATGGAACAAGTGCTAATCAATAAATATGATTAATATATTCTATATAAGAATATATACAATGTAGTATAAGCAGATAACTAGTGAATTATGATTTTATACTGTATAGTGGTGGTTATTTAGGATGAGTTAATATTAAGAATAATTTTGTCACAATATATACAATCATACCACCAAACCAATTTTTAAAAAGTCTCACACTTTATATACAATATAGACAGTGGCAACGCCACTCACAAGGCAATGGGGTCCTAGGACCCCACTGGATTTTTATATATAATATATATTTAATAATATTTAAATATTATATTAAAGTGTATATATATACATGAGTGAAACTCCATTATCAAATTGGCAACAAATTAATAAATCAAAGTCTAGAACTCTAAAATATAAAATATTTAGAATGTACATGGTCAGGCACTAAAATTTGAAATTTGAAGCAACCATCAATTTGGCTACATTTGTTTTTTTTTTTTTTTTGGATTAATATCAAATCAAATTACTCTTTAAAGTTTCATATTTTTCACATTTCTCTTTCAAGTTTTGTTTTTCTGTCCACCATGACTAGTGCTCGTCAGCTATTTCCAACCAATTTGTCAAACACAAGGCCATTTTGGTTATTTAAAATTTTATGTTTTAATTAATTTAGTAGTGTTTTAGTGAATTTTTCTATTAATCTTTTACATAGTATTTTGTATTATTGAATATGTGAAGTTTCTTAATTATATTAACATAATATATGTTTTAATACGCTAATTCACCATTTCTTTCTAGTTCAGATAACCTTTTCATGGTTTATATCATTTGAATTGGAAATTTTTCTATGGAGTTCTAGTAACTATATCACTTAGGAATAAAAATATTCGGACTTATTATCGGAGTTGAAGAGACTCTACTGAATCAAAGTTCTGGAGTCGCCACTGAATATAAATTTTAAAATATCTTTTTATTACTTATATTAATATCATTGACTTTGCACTAATATATGTTTTAAATGATGTAATTGGTTTGAGTTAGTAAAACACGAATCACATAATATTCGCATTATTTTCAATTTTTCATCCACCCTTTTGGATTTTTATTTATTTATTTATTTATTATTATTTTTGCTTTATATATCTACGATTTATGGTTTGGACTTTGGACAAGTTGATCCGGCACAAGTGTGAAATCAAAATATATTGCATTTCTTTTATATTTTATTAGAGGACAAATTATTCCACAATTAAGCTTTTTTTCGTGAGAAATAATTACATCAAATTATACGTTAGTATCATTGTATAAATATATTTTAAAGATTAAATATATGAATTAAATACAATTCAAATATTTTAAACTACCAATCGATTGACAAATACTATCATACGATGAACAAATATTCACACACTATTAGTGAAACTCGAACCTCACGCCTCAAATATAAAAAGATGAAGATCGTATCACCTCATCTAGAACACCGTTGCAGCTGCACAATTAAGTTTTACAAACTTAAAATAAGGATCCTGTCACATGATGGATCTTCGATTTGGTCAATAACTAATCAAGGTCAACGGTACAGCCCATAGTAATGAATAGAATAATAGCAAGTTCTTTTTCTTTCTTTCTTTCTTTTTCCTTTTTTTTTTTTCAATAGAATAATAGCACGTTGATGAGCATATTGTCCTTTAATTATTATATAAAAGATAGAGTCAATAGGTTTCCTTTTGCATTGACTACAAAATATATAATTCCAGAAATGTACCTCCACGCTTGCTTCTTTTCCCACTGGTACGAGAAACCACAAAATACCAAAAGTGAAGGTTATGTTGGTAATAAAATAATTCATATTTTTTCGATAAACTTTATACTATAAAATAATTTAGATAATAGGACATATTAATCAGTCATTCTGCAGTAGTACATGTGTACTGCATTTATCATGACTGAGATCTAGCCTTGACTTATGAATTTGGAAAAAGACAACAAATAATTTTTCTATAAAATATGATGATTAAGATTTCAGGTTAATTAGACCTACACCCTTCTAATATAGTAAAATTGCTAACTCTTCCCACATAATTTTAGAAATTATCAATATCTCCCCTCCAAAAACGTTCTGTTAAAAAATCCAAATTGAAATATTTAGTTGACCATTTTGCCATCGATTTAGTTTTATTAAAAATAATTAAACTACTAATTATTAAATAATTATTTTGCCCCTGACATCTTTATGGTATTTATACTTAGGAATAGGTGTATTTAAAATGTATCTATAGTTGGAATGGTGTCTTTCTAACCAAATGGAGTATATGTTATATTTAAAAATTACAAGAGTAATAATTGTTATGTAATATGAGTTGTAGCAAATAATGTCATGTGATAATAATTTTTCCTATACAATGTTCCTATACAATGCTCATTATATGTAAAAAATTCAATTGAGTTGCTTATTATATAATTAACAAAAATAATATTACTTATTAGCAACAATAAGCTAAATATAATAATTCACAAGCAAACTATAAGTTGCTATGATATATAAATTGTTGGTATAATTAGATCTATTCACAAATAGTACTTAAGCAAATATTTCATATAAAAAATATACTATTGGTCGTTAATCCTTCTCATATAAAAAAGATATGTGCCGAAAAATCTTGTGAAAATGACAATAATTTTAGCTCTAGCGATTATGCTACAATTACAATGTTTAATTTCCTTTTCACCCCTCTAACTATAAGAATAATATTATAACTATATTCTCTCTAAGTTACGAAATCTTACCCAAGGCTTAGGGAAAATTAGGAAATTTACTTAATTTTTTTTGCTGAATCAGCATTTTCCATTGGAAACCCTTGCGGAAGGGATAGTTTGGTAAGTGTAACATTTTTGAAGGGGATGTTTTGGTAGTTTTTTAAATAAGAGGAAAAAGTTGGTAATTGTACTATTTCAGAGAGAGCATAGGTGTAATTAGGGGAATCAAATTTTTAATTTTTAATTTATTATATTTTCTACCATTTTAGTCTTTAATTTCTCTTTTAATTATACAGTAATCTCGCTGCACTTTTTCTCATGTCTTTTCTTAATTTCACATCCTTTGTGTCTAATTTCTGTATTTTTTTAATCACAAAAACATTATTAAGTTGTTAAGATTATAATTATATTAACTTGGGATAAATAATAGAGACTGAAAACCATGCCCCATATTTGAAAATAGAAAATATATTTTAATTATAATTTTTTTTAAAAATAAAAGTAATTACATTCTATAATAAATCAATATAATTATATGAATATATTTTAAAGATTAAATAAATGAACTAAACACAAATCAAATTTTCTGAATTACCATTCAGGGGCGAATACTAACATGAATACTAACATGCAGTACATGCTATAATTGAGATTCAAATGTGCACTTTTTGTATGAAAAAGCGTAAATAATGACACTTATTTCAAAGGATCACCGCATTTTTTAATTATAAATTTTAAAAACACATGGAATATACCCCAGAATGTCCAACTTGGTGCTTTTACTGTTGTTATAAGGCGAAGCGGAAAAGACAAATCAGAGTGGGAGTTTTCAAATATGAGTGGAAAACATATATATACCTTTTTTTATATTTTTATATTAATTTTGTTATGGAAATAACTTAAATTTAATAACATCATATTATTTTTTAAAGATTAGGACGATAGTTTCATATCAAAACTATTAATTAATAGTAATTTTTTTTTATCATTTTTTATACTCATTGATAACATAACATATACACAAGTCAACAAATAAAAGTAGTCTTTTATTTTTTTTTCTAAATTAATTGTTTTTATTTTATTTGTAGTAGTTTCACGAAGGAGTTTCTTTTTTTTTTTAATCGATATATTTTTTTTGAAAAAATATCAATTTAGTTCAAATAATAATATAATACAATATCTCTCAATTATTAATTTACGCAAATTTTATTTTCTTTTAACTTTCAACTGAATTCAACATCGCATTAAATCACACTCGCTTTTATTTCCATATACTTTTTCTACTTTTATAGAAAAATCAACAAGTTTTTTTTTTTTTTTTTAATTTTGGAAAGGTAATATAAATATATCTAAATGTATAGAATGAGTGATCAAAATGAGCACAACCAAACGGGCTCTAAAATCTTCTAGATGAAAAGATTAGATATTTGCAAAGAATAGTTACCACCATTTGAGTATTGATCTACTATATAATTTCATTGAATTTTTACACACTTAAAGAGGAACTTTATTAAAATAATAATAAATAAAAAAATTTAATGTGTGTCGCTTAAGTTCATGATAGTGTTTTTACGTAATCCCTAGTAATTGAGCCCAGGCCCCATTAGGAGAAATTAAGAAATGTCTATCCATCATTTGACGCACGTGACTAAGGGTGAGATTACTACATTTCGTTATATATCATAAGGTATTTGGTAGGCAATATTAGTGTGCATTGTTTTGGTTAATGACCAAATTGTCCCCTATTTCATGTTAAAAATGCAACCTAATGTGTATCTATATATTCTCAACTTACTGAAGTTGTTGTGTGGGGATGTGGAAAAAAAGGTGTTGGTGTGCATAACCCTCTAGTGTCAATGTTCACATTAATAGGACAGCGTATACGCCGGGCTATGTTCACATTAATAGGACAGCGTATACGCCGGGCTAGGTATATGCGCCAAGGCTCAAATACAGAATAATTTTTTTCTTAAATTCTAAGTATCGATGAGTAAAACTTGCGTGCCGCGTGTTTCTTTTAGTGCTAAATTAGCAGTTTAGCTTCCTGAGTGATGCTGGGGCACAAATACAATTGCATTGATATTTAGTACAAATGGGAGCAGAGGACATTCTTGTTTTCACAAGCTGTCAAACCAGCGCTTCAAGGATAGAAGAATAATTTAAATGAGTGAAATTATCTCACTGAATCTCCCCCTCAATGAGATTATTGACAGCTACTAGTTAATGTTACAAATTACACTGTGGTCTTGGAGTTAATATCGGGCTGATCCGAAATCAAAATCTACTGTATAAAAAATGAGACTAGGCTGGATTGAACACGACTAGAATTCATCCTTTTTTTTTTTTTTTAAATAAATTTTTAGTAAAGAAAATGGATCAAACTTGGTTTGGGTAGAATACATGTCACCACTAAAAAATGGCTGCTACATGAAAACCATAGACCCTTTGGGCTCCCTACGTGACCCAGTGGGCAATCCCTAATTGATGGACTTACTCTTTTCACTTCCGAAGTTATGATCTAAACGAAACTAAAAAAAAAAAAATTAATATAAGTTCGATCCCTACCAACAAGCAAAGCTATTATTTTACTGTATGATAGATATATTTGTAGATTTTTCTACTTTATAGCAGCATGATATCAAGAAATTATTTTTATTTGATATATAATGGTTACTGGTCTGTGATGATATATTGAATTTATTAATTCTTTCCTAAAAGAAAAACATTAGAGAGAGAGAAGGTTGATATGTATAAATATTTAAATACACACTTAATTGTATGATCTTCACATTCATCATCTATATAGCAAAATAATTCATTTTCAAAGCACAAAAGGGATCAATTTCCTCCTATATTTCTTTTTTTACCCCCAGAAAAATAGCTAATTACATCATTCATTAATTCCTGATCGATAGAGTAAAAGATTATTATAATAAAAATAGACTGCTTATATATAGATGTACCTGAATCCTAAGCCTCTTAATTTTGAAATTAAATCTCAATTTCATTACTCACAAAATTTTTATTTGTGCTGATGTAGTGATGCCGGGTGAAAGGGAAAAGAAAAAGAAAGTTATTTGCACAATACATATCACATACTTCAATTCATTTACTCACTCACATTAACTTTATTTTATTGAAAAATTATTTATAAAATTAATATCGTGTACATTTTATATATGTATTTGGTCATTAAAATATAGTTAATATTTGCACATAAAATTAAATAAAGAACTATAAAGGGATAGTGATTGAAGTAATGATGTGCGTCATGCAGCAATAGTACCCATAAGAACACAGTAATGAAGCAAAAATGACCATCAAGTTGTACTTATGAGTAGTAAATATATAAAAACAAAGATTATTTTATGTCTAAAATAAAAATAAAGATTGTTTTAAAAATCTATATTGTTATAAAAATATCTAAAATGGACGTACTTTTCATGACAAAGCACGCATAATTCTATTCTTGGGTTTCTACTATGAATTTTTAAGTTTATAATTGCAATCTTTTCCCTAACTATCTTTCTCCTTTGCTATCATTTTTCAATATTTGTAAAAAAAAAATGATTATATCTTCTCATCTTCATATTTTCATATTTCCTTTATGAATTTGAAAGAATAAAATAGCTCAAGTATTATCTTATATGCACGAAAATTACATGCTGCAATCAGTATTAAAAAATAATAACACGTCAAAATAGAGATGCTTTTGAAAAATCAAATGAAAATAGCATTTATGAATTTACAAGTATTATATAGCCTACAAATAAATTGGTGATACGTGGCCAACAAGGATTGAGACCCTTGATTGTCAGCAATCATGCCGGATCCGTCATTTTAGCGAAGATGGACAAACCATGGTCCCATGATAATCCCACAAACAATTAATCTGCCCACTAACCTTATGCCCACGGCACATATCTTGTCGACCGCGGTCCAACCCTAGCATGCGTGCCTAGTACCTACTAGTTTATTCCTTCTACTATTCTTCTCTTATTTATACGTGATGATATCAAATTTGTCTTATATAGGACCCGAGATAGTTTATAGCATATTCCTCTTCATTCTTCAAATCGTCTTTTTAGGACAAAATCTTTTACTCGAAAATTAAGAAACAATATCTTAAAACAGTTGAACCTCATATCTCAGTAACAGATTTGGCCATTATTATTATGTTCTCTTGGTATTAGTCTTGTTCTATGTTTTTTATTCTCTCTTTTTTATTTAATTTTTCTTGTCATGGTAGTTAAGAAGTTTCATGAAAGAAAACAATGTTGCAATATTACTTTGGCCTTTCTCTAGCAAGACGATTCTTTCTATAAGGGACTCGAACAAATGGTTGATATATACTGGTCAATTTAATGTTTTCGTTGTAAGAATGAATATTTGAAAAAGATGTAGTTGTACGGGCATTTTGGCAAATGCAATTATTTTTCAAGTAAATCCATCTTAATGCCAAAGTCTGCTTCA
>JACFYI010003498.1:813525-823998 GCA_014898755.1 Handroanthus guayacan | reverse complement strand
TTTTTTTTTTTTTTCACTCAACCACTTGGGCCGACCTTAGACAAGCGCCTCTCCCAAGTGCAATGGAGGTCACCAGCCTAGGCCATGGGCCTTCTTGATCACCGATTGACCCCGTCCAAGTATTGTTTCATCACAAATTTATTAGTATCTGTCTCATCATTTATCAATTTTATAAGAAATTAAAATCTATTATCAATCAAACTTTTGTGAATTTCCATCAAAAACCAAAAGAATATCATAGAAATTGAGCGTAGTATCTATAACAAGCGTTACCATTCATATATTTTGCTCATTTTGTAAATTAATCAGTGTGTTCCATTATAAATCCAGCATAGCTATCATTTATTTGTGATCGATTCCTATTCGATTTCTTAAGTGCATTCGTATTATGTCACATGTACAAATTTTTAATTCCGTTCATTCTCCATAATATGATTAATCAACCATCACCTATCTAAGTTGGAATTCTGTCCATTTCTTACATCTGTTTGTGTTCCTTCATAAATATATCACACCATTTATGATCTAATTCTATTAGTTACAAATTTTTCATTAGCGATAAGATATTTTGTGTAGTGCCAGAATTTTGTTCGAAAAATCAAATATGTCAAACGAATGATTAAAAAATTACCTGATAACGCAGGTTGAATGCTGTTCACGACAATGCAAAATGCAAGCAATGGTGTGAGGTCATAAACTAGGTCTTTAACTTCTGAACTGTCTGAAAATAAGGAAGGATACTGTCCTTGGAAGATTAGGAGAAGGATAGAAATTATTAGGCCAATCATGAAGGCAGATAGCACCATCACCGCCACAGAAAATTTTGCTGCTCTTGGATGAGATGCCCCCAATTCATTTGACACTCTTACACTATACAAATAGAAAGAAAAATAAAATTAGGAAAATAGATAAAATTCATAAAAATAAAAAGAAATTTGGTATATAATGTTATGTGTGGACCTTAATGGCATTTTACCTTATTGCTGCATTGAATCCAACAGCTATCGTGTTTGTCCACCCTAGTATGTTCGTGCTGCATGGGTTAACATATAGTTTGTCACTCTAACAAAAAATCACATTAGTTTAGCTAAGTTTATTTAAAATAAAGTCTTATATTTTATTTAAAGAGAAATTATAAAGGTATTTAATATTCCAACGAAAACTGGTTTAAGTACATGTAAATATTTTGAAAGTTAATATGATTATTTAAGGCGAAAATTGATTCGGTAACTGTCCAGCTTAAGTGGCAAAAGGTCCATAATTTAGAGATGAAGCGTAATTATCCCAAGATGAGTTACTAAATAAGCACTAGAAATAAAGTTATTCATCCAAAAAAAAAAAAAAAAAAGCACTGGAAAAAAAGTATGTGAGAAAGGTCGCGTTTGGATAAAAGAGACATGATGAATTGGTAAATTAATAAAGAAGAAATGTGATTTCCTAAAATGGAAGGACCACCTAATTTAGATGTCGTGTTGTCCCACAAGTACTTTTATATGGAACGAGGGCCTCGAATTGCTAAATAAAGAAAGACGTGCTTTATTAGCACATAACACAAAACTGTGACACGACATTAAACTTTGTTGGACTATCATAAATATTTTTATGATATATACAAGTTTCTAGGTTTCGGAACATAATCACCAAATCATCTTGTTAAACCTTTTCCAGGACATTAAACCAAGTTTCAAGTTTTAAATTAACAATGCAAGATTTCAGTATAAATAATTAATTGTGAGGTTTACTGATATAAATCTTTTCTAGACGTGAATTTTTGTGTTTGCTATTTTGGATCTTAAATATTGATATGGGAAAGATAACATTTCGACTTATGACCACACCAATAATAATAATTAAAAAAAATTAATAAAAAGAGGTGCTTTTCAAAAAATATAAGAAAGAGAGAATAACATATAGACTAACTGAAAATCCTACAATAAGATTGAGATGTACGTTGTCACATATAATTTTTACTATAAATTTTAAGAAATATATTCTCTTGAATATCCTAAAACAAGAACACTTATAAAAACAGTTAATCCTGCTATCAAAAAATTGAAACTTAACAATTTTGATAAAATTTAAACAGACTCTTTATTTTATTATAATTTCAAAAAAAAAATCTTCATGATTTAAATCCGAATTAAGTTATATAAAACATGGAAATGATTGGTTAATTATCAAATCAGATATAAATCGAGATAGGTAACCTATCTGTCCCTCTCAAATTAGACATTCTTTTTATTACGAAGGCATTCCTCCCCTCTTTTTAAACACCAAAAAAAGGAAAAAGAAAAAAAAGGAGTTATGCCCTTTTATATTTTCTTCACAATTATTTTTTGAATTTTTTGGATTTACATATATTTTACATACAAACACGTGTATCTCTCCCCCATGAATCATGGGGCAACATACCAACACGTGTATCCCCCAAATAAATCATGGGGTCACATACAAACACGTGTATCCGCCCACACACATAAATGATGGGGTTACATACAAACACGTGTATCCCCCATTAAATCATGGGGCGCCCACCGTAAATGGATCACGATTCCAGTCCAGTGCCGCTTGGTTAGGACAAGGATTCTCCTTTTTCTTTCCTTTTGTGTTCGTTTTTTTGGTCTTTTTTTATCCCTATTTTTTATACGGCCTCAAACAATTGTAAGTCAAATCATATGATATAAGTCAGAAAAGTTGATGAAGTGGGAATAATTCAAAACTTCTGATGTTAGATTTTATCCCGGGAAAAGATCCAAAACTTGATTGTTTTTTATCTTTTGTTTTTGTTTTTTTTTTCTTTTCTTTGGGTGGGGGGTTGGCGCCCTTGATTCTACTTACCATACGGATAAAGCAGCTACTGCAACTTCAGCATTCTTCAAATAGCCGGCAAACAATATGAGCGCCATGAAATACCATGTTTCTAAGCTGTCAACATATGAAAAGCAAAACCTAAATTAGCCTCTAAAGTAATTTAGAGCTTATCACATATATATAAGTTTATCGGTATATAACTTTCGAACAAGAAGTTTAAATATTAAAATAAAATATAACAAGTTATACATAATTAAAAAAATAAAAAAATAATTTATTATTCAAGACGTTGATATACTCTTCCAATTTGGCTTTCAACGTTATGATATTGTCTCATACTTCAGCTTTACAAAAATATGGTGGATGATCTTGGAATAATAGAAATTCAATATCAGGTATGTGTAAGATCGCCCTTCAAATGAATAATAATAATTATTCGGGTGGGTTAGATAGGTATTTACCGGGGGAAAAAAAAAAGAAAAAGGAAAAAACATTCACCACATCATAGGATTTGAACTTTCACAGTGGTAACGAGAGAAATAAAATGTAATAATAATAATACTTAAGACAATAATAAAATATATTCTTATAATTTTTCAGAAAATCAACCATTAAATAAAATATTATAAATATTATTCACCACATCATCACCGCCGATGCAAGGGATAGTCTAACGAAGCCCCATAGATTTTGGAACGCCCTCAACGTGAAGCCGGTCCAAGCTTTACCGCACGTCCCGCTGAGTATATAAATCAGCTGGGCCAACACTATGAACCACCACGACGTGTCCAGCACCGCCGCGCCACCAGGCATCCCCCACCCGAGTTTCAGCATTAGCAGCCAGCTGAACAGTATATGCAGCCCCAACGCGGCGCCGGAGATCAACGCCATGGCCATGATCTTGCTCTGTGCTTGCAAAAACTTGGCCGTGGGAAAATTCAAGGCGTAAGCGAAGAGCTGAGGGATCATCCACAGTGCAAACTTCCCGGCGGCGCGTGAAATGCTCTCTGTCTGGCCGATCAGTTGTAGAAATGGTAATGCGAAAATGTAGAGAAACATTAAGAGACACGAAGCGCCGAGGAGGATAACCCACGACCTCTGCAAATAGACGCCCAGCATTTCGAGCTGTCCGGCGCCGTAGGCTTGTCCGCAGAGCGTCTCCACCGCGCTTCCCATTCCCAACTGCAACAAATAAGAGCCCAAATAAAAATCCCAAATCCAAATAAAAGGTGAAATTACTAAAATAAAGACTCACTCACTAAGAGAAATTTTGTGAAGGACAAGATTATTACAAATGAACGACATTCGTAAAGAAAAATGCTTGAAAAATTTGTGACTGATAAAATTTGACTGTAATAGACAAGATTTGTTATGAACTTGTGACAGGATATTAGCAAATTTAGAAAATGAGACAAAGTTATGACGATCATGAAAATTTCATTATAAAAGTTATGTTTGTGAGAAACTTTAATTCTGTCATAGAATTAATTAGTAACAACTGACAAGTTAAATACTAATGGATCACGCAGAAGAAATCCACTACAAAACCAAGTTATGTGTGCAACGGATGTCAATTCTGTCGTATAATCACGATGAATTTCATTAAATTTATAATGAATATTTTCATTAGCAAAGGAATGCTTTCTTGGAACGTATTAACCCAAAATGGGATGAATGTGGTTTGTCAGATCATTACCAAGATGCCGAAGGACAAACCGGCAATGACGGAGTTTTCAATGGAAAAAGAGGCGAGCTCGAGGGTGCTGACATGGCCGGCGAAGGTTTGGGTAAAGGCGCCGAGGGAGTACTGGGAAACGGAGGTGAAAATGGCGGGGCCCGCTAAATACGAGAGCTTTCTCGATTCCACGAAGAACAGCAGGAAGAAATGGCGGATTCCGGTGATCGGAGGAATGTCGTCGCTGTCTATGAGGAAGGATGACGTAAAGGAACGACTCCTCAGCGCATACGCTTGTTGTTCGTTGTCTGTGTCGGAAAGAAGCGGCTGTTTCGTAGTGTCCTCCATTAATTTGGAGATACTGAGAAAGAAAGAACTTTCAGTTGTGGGAAATGATGTGAATGGTTTTTAGTGAACTTGTTTGGTACTTATAATGGCAATGAAAATTCGAGGATGAAGGACACGTTGTCATTAATTATTTTACCTAGAATTTTGATTTTGATTTTGAATTTTTTTCTTTTGTTTGAATGGTTGATAATGGAGTGTAGTGGACATATCATTGAAAAATATTACATGAGTGTTAATGTGAAAATTATTACTAATTTTGTATAAAAAGCCACAAAAAATTATTTTTTGTCATAAAAAATAATTTTAGATAAATTATTAGCGGCAAAAATATGTTTATTTAGTCACAATTGACCATTAGTAACGCATATATCTTAACTACTTAATGAGAATAAAAACCTTGTGACTAAATTATAGTGATAATTTTTGTTGTTACTAGAATGTCATTATACGTGTGGCATTAATTGTTTATTATGACAATTTAAAACATTACTTTTTGTTACTATTGAACTATATAGTAACAAAACAAGAATTATGGTCAATAACATGTCATTAGAGTTAAAGTTAAAGTCATTGTCACTCAATATATATCAAGTGACAATCTTTATATTGTTATAGAATCTTTCTCACTCATACCAAAATTTTTTATAATGACATTCAATATATATACATAAAATAATTATACAATTTTTTGTCATTTGTATAGGTTTTAGCGGGCAAATCCAGTATGATACTTTTGATTTTATCTGCAAGGAGAGGGTGGTGTGTAATTATTATATATTATTAAAGGCCCTCACTTTATGCAAACAGACACTTCCGGAAAATGCAAAGTTTGACGGGTTCGTCACGCACCAAACCCCACCGCAGGCTACATAAAATTGAACTGGAAGCATGTGTTAATTTTCCCACGAATTTTTATAGATCAAAGTAGTGAAATATTATTATGTTAATAGATTTATATTAATAAAAATATAACTGAACATCCGTGAGTATTTTCCAACAGGTGAAAAGGGTAAATTTGTCGATAAGTTTGATAATCACCTTTAATTTACGATCATAAATCACATCAAAAAGTCAAATTTCACGTAAGTAAAAAAGAAAATGATTATTCGGTTATTCATAGAATTGACTCAATCTTAGTGATGATATAATTATATATTTGATTTTTTTGACTGATCCTGATGAATGATGAATCCACTAAGAAAGTACAAAGACTTCTGTAGCTTGCTCGAGCTTTTCAAAATGGGTGTTGATATGGGCTTGGAGCCAAATCCAATTCATGTAGTTTGGAATTTTGGGTTGGGTCAGGGTGGGTGTTAGGCACTTCGAAGTGGGTTGTGTTTACGTGGATCTAGTTTGGTTATGGGTCCAAATTGAATCCAACCAAAAAATATTAAATTTTTTAAAATATTAATTATATATACCTTTTCTATTTTCTTTTTTTTGATAAACATATATTTTTTTTCTTGGATAAATATACTTTTGCCTACATTTTCATTTTCTACAAACTTATAATATGTAATCCCATATCTACACAACGGATCAAAATGAGTAGTGAATTGAATTCGAGTAAATCTGTTTTTTTCCTTCTTTTTTACTGGGTTTAAAATAAAATCATTCAAAATGGGTAGATAAATATAGAATAAAAGGTTTAATACTTAATCGAAGCTATAGTTTCTTCATCTCACACACATTTTAAATGGATCAATAATCAAAAGCTAGATTATAGTTAAGAGGTAAAAAATTATGAATAAACATAAACATTTATTAAAAAGTTAAGAAGTTAGAAAAATAAACATGAGCATGTGAAATAACTACAATTATCTATTAAGGAGTAAAATACATATAATAATGATTATGTCCGTAAATGATAAAAATAGGCAATCATTAAAATATCTCAAATGAGTATTTTCCAATGAATTAAACTATATTTACTATTTTACTAAATTAAATTTCGAGTTCAAGTTGGAGTTGAGTTTGTAATAGTTAAGAGTTTATCTTAAGCCTCATGTTCAACTGAGCTAAGTTAGAGAAATTGTAGCCTGATCGAGTCAACAGGAGCTTGAGCTCCAAATTTTTTTAAACTCAACTCAACTTAATTTCACTTTTTGTCTGTTTGACCAGTTTGATATCACACCCAATTTAGTAAACTTAGTAAATAGATCTAAGAGAAAAGTAGATTGATTTTGGAAAAATTATTTCAATATTATTTTAGAACCAACATTTTTTTTAGAATTTAATATAAAAATTACTACTTCAAGTATGTCCAAAAAATGATAAAAATGATACCCTCAACAAGGCAAAGTTTTTTAAAATGCACTCTAGTGCTCATTGATTGACAAGGACAACGACTATCACCATTTTCCTTGTTTTTCCTTTTTTTTTTTAAAAAAAAAAAATTTGGTTACACAAGGACTATCACCATTTACATGATGTAAGTGGGACTTCCATAATTCCACATTATGGTGCATATATTATGATGTTTTGAAATTTATTTTAAGATAGAATTCCTAATTATTACAAATTCACATAATGGAATCCATTCTGAACACAATTTATTCAAATTTAATTTACTTATTTAATTTTTATTTTTTTATTTTTTATTTTTTTGCTTCCCAATGGAAAGCAACCATCTGTCATTTCAAGAATTTGATTAGGGTCATGCTATAAAAATAAATAAACATATAAAATAAAATAAAATAAAAATAGCGAGAGCGAAAAATCTGATTCTAGATTTTTTATTTTCGACGGCACAATATTTAAATTTTGGGACTTAACTAAGTATGTACTACGTTAGACAAGGCAACGTAAAATAGAATAGGCATGCAGGCCCTGGCTCCAATAAATAAATAAATAAATAAGATTCTTATTAACTGCCTAATTAGGGAAATTGAGCATGAATTACCATTGACTGAAGAATACGATCGACAATATGATAAGATTCAATAAAAAGTACTTTTTCCTATGACATAAGAAAAAAATAATTTTATTTTTTAAACTTTATTGTAGGGAATATCATTTTTCATGATTTGGGACTCATAAGAAGTTAAGGTAGCAAAATACCAAATTAGAGTTAAGTTGGCACATTAAGATTGGACATAATGATTTGTTATATTAATGAATCAATTTTCATAGATAACTAATTTTTTTTTTTTTTTTTTTTTTTTTTTTATAATTTGTTAGGTATAAGGCCTTTTTATGGAGTGATTTATGATTTTACCCGTTTAACTCGCAATTTTAGTTACATAGATATGTTTTAAAAGATCATTAATACATTTCATTCTCAGTTCTCATGTTTATATACAAGATCAATAATTTTAGAAATTCAAGCAAGACTACATTCATTAGAATAAAGGCCACATGCACTTAATGAAAACTGAACTCATAATCTCATGGTTAGAGACGTCACATGACCAATTAAGCTAAAACTTATTCCCTGTTACATGTTAAATCAATACATAATTATCATATTTGAGGATATGATAAGTGGCATGGAAGTTTGTCAAACTAAATGATCCAGAAGATCATTTTCCTGTGGTTATTTAGCATTAGTACTTAATCACCTTGATTATTGTGATTGATTAAGATTTGTTTAGAATTCAAAGGGACCCATAGTAAATATAAATATATTTAATCTATAAATTAATATTGTGAAAGGACACGTAAATAAATCATACTTGTCATAAGAATGGTGATAATATAAATACAAATTCACTACCAAACAAAAAAGTATAAGATGAGTGATAATATAAAAATTGTCCCTTCTTCTAAATATAATAAAAAGTGAAAAGAAGATTGAATAACAAACTTAATAGTAACAAAAGTTGCATTTAAGTCGTCGCTATAAACAATTAGTGACACAATATAGTATAGTAATAATTAAAATCTTGTCACCAAATTGTAGTGATAATTTTTGTTGTAACTAAACTGTCATTATATATACATCCCTAATTGTTTATAGTAACAACTTAAAACACCAGTTTTTATCACTATAAACTATATTATGATAAAATAAAAATTAATGTTACCTAAAACATATTATTAATTAGTAACAAAATGAAAGTCATAGTCATTTAAACACATACTATTAGTGATAATATTTATCACATAACTTTTTATCATTCGTGTAATACTTTTTCATCAAGATTATAAAATGTGTGAACAATAATAATTTCTATTAGTTACGCCACACAGAAAAAAAGAATACCATAAAGGTTGCTAGTAGTCGTGTGTTTAGTAAGATGAATTTTTTGTTCTGCTTTAATAAGAGCTTCCATTAGTTTAATATTAACCAATATTTTTTTTATGACTACAAGCAACAATAATTAGAAATAATTAACTCAGCACCATTTAGGTTTAATTTATCTAACTACTAAATTACTCCATGATTTTGATAATTAATTGTTAGAGCATCTATGATTTTGATAATTACTTATTGCACGTGGATAATTATGACAATAAGTCTCTTCACACAACTTTGGATGAACTTTTATCTTGCGTTGTGGCATCAAGAAGTCTTAAGTAGTGATTCTTCAAATCATGAGGAGTGTTCTAATAATTATGACAGATCACAAGTGATAATGAAATAATTATCCCTTACATATAGTGAATCAAAAATTCATGAATGAACTCATAGAATTCTAACATATATGGTGTTATGGCTTATTAAATCATTAAATAAAATAATTTGCTGAACACTTGAGAATGATTTTGCAATCTTAACATGATTTTTGATTGATGGACACCGAAGGAAAGTGGTGATTTTGGTAGACATGGAAAAGGACACAATTAAGGGAAATGCGATGAAACGTGTAAAGAAAATTAACCCTTTTGAGTGTGATTGAATATTGGTCACATTTTTTTATATTATACTAGCTATCGTTGCACATGATTTCGACACGTATAGATATTTCAAGCATTAAATTATATTTGTACCTACGTTTTCTTTACTATAATAAATTTAATACGCGCAACTACGTATTCATAATGGATTATAGCATTTTATGAGTCAAAATGATAAAATTTTATACTGTTATTTGGGAGATAGACTTAACGAAAAAAGTTTAAACACCAATCTTAAATGAATTAACATCAAATAAACTATTATTGTGAGAGCTTCGATCCTTTTTTTTTTTTCCTGAGGGAATACATGGCAGGGCCTGGGATTCTCTAATTGGTTTTACCCACAATGCCTACGTACCGGTTACCATAGGGGAAAACTACCCTGAAATCAAGTCACACGCAATTCTAAATTTTATTAATAATGCCACAAAATTTAAACAAAGGATGCTAATCCCTCTATATAGAAAGGTTCTAAGCAAAGCAATAAACGAGGAAAGACCCTTTCCCTATACAATCAAATATCAACTCACAGCAAAAATCAGCTGCAAAAAGAAAAACCATAAAGAACATATTTACATTTAGAAACACAAAATCTCTCACACACACACACATCTATACTAGAAAACACAAACTGAAATACTATTTGCAGAGCAGTTTTTACTATCTTACAGAGCAGTTCAACGAAAAAATAAACAAAATGAACACCCCTAAATAATGGACATACTTTTCCTATTGAACATTTTGTCGCTTTATTTTATCTCTTGTTAGCATTTGTGTCTTAAATTTTTCTTTTTTGTGAA
>JACFYI010003498.1:802215-813425 GCA_014898755.1 Handroanthus guayacan | reverse complement strand
GGGTGAGTATTTCTATAAAAACTTTTCAATTGTTCTACATTAGTAATTTACGCTCTGCATTTATAACCCCCAAACACAAAACACCCTTACTTTTCATGATACTACGGATATGTGTAAAGTTACCTTGTCCCCCACCTTTTCTGCTGACAAGATCGTTTCAATCATGTCATTGTCTAATTCATTATGATTTGGAGATAGTTTCAGATGTGTTTGATTGTTAAATAAACTTCGGATTCTCAGATAAACCCTATTGTATGATCCTTTCGTATCATTTTACTCTCTAAGTACTGGATATAAACTACTTCCTGAATTTTAGAAGTTAATAAAATTACTCACACTCAAGAACTCCATTTGTTTATATATATATATATATACATACCCCATTTTATTTTTTCAGTTCTCAGTTTACGAACTCTTTACTAATTGGACACATGCGTTACCTTTCCATGTGATCCACAAGCCTTGTCATTGTAACAATTTCATGGCTATTTTATCAACTTTATAGCGCCAATCTAATGACAATACAAGATATGACAAAATCGGATTTTCAATTCCATAAAATGGAGAAGTACGCAGACTTAGTCTTACACTCTGGGTGATTATGAAAAACGTCCCACTTTTATGAAAAAGATTGCAAAGTTAGTTCCATGTCCATTTTCAATCTAAACATAATAGAGAAAGCCGTTTGCTTGTATAATTTGGAGAAAAAATTGTACTTTCAGCCCCATCCGATGGGGAAAATATGTAGACTTAGTCTCTAATTTTTTTTTTTTCAGCTTTTAACGTCAAAATTTTGGATAAATAGCACTTTAATCCCCTGTGAGAATTAAAATAAACCAAAAACCTCCTTATACGCAATGGTAATGGCACATTGTCCTTGGTGGGGTGGGGTCTGAAGACCCCACCATTTTTTTTTTTCCTTACTATAGCATATAGCATATGTATATATATATTCAAATTATAAAATATATACTGTCAAATTGGAAGCAAAACAAAAAACACTAGTAAAAGTTCATAATCATAGAATATGAAAAGTTTTGAATGTGAAAGATCAATTGACATTAGAATTTGAAATTTGAAGTCGATTCGGCTATTTTTGTTTTCTTTAATCAACATTTAAATATCAAACCAAATCATTATGTACACAACTCGTGCTTATTAGATTTCAATTAATTTGTCAGCTTGAGCCATTTTACCAAGTTAAAATTTTATGTTTTTATTGATTTAATAATAATTTAATGAATTCTTTTGCTAACCTTCCCGCAGTCTTTTGAATTATTGAATATGTTAATATTTTCTATTATTTTAGCACAATATATGTCTTAATATGCTCATTTACCATAATTTTTTATATATAATTTTTATCATTTAATAGCATTTTCAAGGACTCCACTAAATCAAGCTCCTCGAGTCGCCACTGCTTATAAAGACCATGTCCTTTTTTGCTGTAATGGTAAATTCTATACGTATTTCATTCCTGCACAAAAAGACATCCGCTGGTATAGTCGTGATAAAAAAAATTCTGACTCAAGTGTGGAGGCTCTGGAAAAAGAGATCAGAAGGATAAAGGAGGAAGAGAAGCAGGCAATGAGGGAGAATCAACTAGATAAACATGAATTTGCTGAATTTGTAATGCAAGCTTCCACTGCACTATATACTATTTCATATGAATTTGCTGAACTTGATATTTAATTAACCATTTCAATTATAAAATTGCCATTAACTAATATCTTATAAACTAAAATATCTTACTTTATCCAAACACTTCACAACCTATTTTTAAAATAGACATAGCATCTTATAAGCTCCAGAAACATCTTATAAGATGTAGGAACTTACAAGATGTTTTAAATAAGTGACTGATGCTCGTCTGCTACCATGTGATTCCTGTGGGAAAGAGCGAGGCTTTGGAATGAGCAGGAGCACTGTATGGTGTAGACTGTTTTTGTAGCGCAAAAAATCCTAACTAAAAGAATTGATATCCTATTTTGAGCGTGTTTCATTAATCAGACACAGGCATGCTTTGCTCAAAGGCCAGTTTTAAAGGTGAAACTGCTGTGCCAAAGCAGTTATGATGATAATGCATTTGTAAAACCCAAAAGGGATTCCGAGAAGATTGTATAATTTTGGAAAAGAACTGTGAAAGAGAAAGTGATATACTGCCACGACACAATTAGGTAAAAACGTACATTGCTAGCTGCTATATTGTGTAAGTTGAGGTTTTATTAAGATTCGTTTTGTACTATTATATGGTATTTTCTGTTATGATTAGTTTTTGTACCGTGATTCATTTCTCTGGTGGTTGCCTGAAAAATACACCTTAAAGAACAAGAAAACAGGAACGGCAACTTATCATATTGCATGGTTGAGTTCACAAGTCTCTTTAGGACAATGAACATTAAACAAGAAAGGGTTAAAACATCATTACCGAGAGGAAGGCAAAGGGCGCCAATTATCGGCAAGATGCATAGCTCTATCACGGGAAGCTGCAGAAAGTTCGTGAAGAATATCATTTTTGACATGTGTAGCGGCTGCTTCACCAGCCCTCGTGGCAAGCTCAAGGTACACCAATGCCTTCATCATGTCCCCTTCCTATACAAACAATATCAAATTCAAATCATTTTCTCACACAATTCCTTGACGTTGAAATGAATTTATATACAGTGCATCATGTTGCTTTTACTGAAGACACGAAAAATAATCGTTTATTATTGAAAAAACAGTTGTATCACACAAAGAGAGCACTCATGACAGAGATTACGTACCAAAACGAGGGTCAATCCATGATCAAACTGAGCTTTGCTGTGGCCACAATCAGCTGCTCTCTTCATCCATTTTCTTGCTAATCTATGAGACTGGCACAGACCTTCACCAAGTGAATAGCACAGTGATGTATTATACATAGCACGCACGTATCTACCCTCTGCAGCCCTCAAATACCAACGAGCCTGCAAAAACTAGAATCCATGATTAACAAGCCATTTAACTATTACTTAGGCCATGGTCAGGTGGAGCACACTACACATGTATACCTCCTCCAAATCATTTCCAAGTGAGGTATAAATTTCATGTCCCAATGGAACTAAAAAAGGTTACCTAAATAGAAAAATTCTGATAGTGCTCGTCAGATAAAAAAGAATGGTCACATACAAACTAATAGTCTATGTTTCAAAAGGCCAAAACAATGTACACAGAGATCAGAAGTGAATAGGAAAAGTCGGGCAACATTATACCGCTTCTTTCAGACTTTGTTCCACCCCTTGACCTTGATGTAAACAAAGCGCAAGCTGGTACTGAGCACGAACATGGCCAGCAATGGAAGCTTTGTATAGCCACTCAACTGCCTCTTTGGAATTTGGAGGATTGGCTGTAACATAAACATCACCATCAACACATGATTAAGATGCAATGACAATTTAATCGCATGATACTCCAATTGCCAAGTGTTGTTAAAGGTAACAGACAACATATCCATGTGTAATGTAATCCTTCGGTTTAAACAAATCATAATTTGAATTCCTAAATAATTAGTAATGAGATTAATTGTCTCCAAATGCCTCTTCTTGCTAAAAGCTGAAAGTTAGATAATTAGGTTCCGAGGAGTACATATAAATTATAATATAATGCCCTTTGTGACGATTCATGTGACTCTCACATAATGTCAATCATGCTCGATTTAAGATCGCAATAAACATCAGACTTCATCAGATAGCATCACTGACTAGAGTCGGGACAAGGTAAACTAGCCCAAGAAACCCACCAGTGCCACAAAATTAACAGTGAAGAGAAATCAAGCAAGACAAATCAGTTTGACACACTGAAGTCGATTCGCCTATATTGCTCATAATATTTTTATCAAGGTTCATTTTCTCGAACTCCCAAATGAATCTTTTCACTCAAAAAAGATAAGAAAGAACTCATTGGTTATAGTATATCATCCATGATAAGGAAGTGCAAGCATACTAAGCACAAACTAAAAAAGAAGTACTATCCCATAAAATGCATGACAAAGATTTCTTCTTAATAATTTATTCTATAGTCCTTAAAACTAATTCTGACCATAAAACAGCAATAACAAGAAACTAAAGGACCTCAATTTGATGTTCACAAGCACACAAAATTAACCTCCATTACTTAACTTTCACAAACCAACAATTCTATCTCAATAGTAATCAGAATCAATAAGAGAATATTCAATCAAATTACAAACAGATCATAAATTCTAACTTAGGTAATAAAGCAAACAAAACATACCTTGCAAATATGAAATAGCCAAGTTACATTGTCCAGCAGGATCACCAAGCTCAGCCGCTCTCCTGTACCAAGCAATCGCCTCATCTTTTTTCCCCATTTCCCAATAAATTAAACCCGCATCCACCATTGCAAGAGTGGACCCACGCGCTGCCCCCTTCAAGAAAGAATCCAGAGCTTTACTCAAATTAGGCTTCACTCCTCCACGCCCATGCTTGAACCTCTTTCCCCACTTCAACAAAACCATCGCCTCACGCAACGGTTTGAGCGCGTCCCTCCACGCTCTACACACAAGTGAAGCTGCCCTCAAGTTCGCAAGCGAGAATGATGCCGCGATTCTCGCTAACACGTCGTATGGAATGGCGGAGAAATCGGGACTTGATGAGGAAGATGATGAGGATGGGTGTTTTTGGGTGGAATTGAAATAAAAGAAGTGGGTTTTTGGGGATTTTGCTAAAGTAGGATTATTGTTGTGTTTCTTGATAAAGGGGAGAGGTGGAAAGTGGAGACTGTCCGATTTGGATGGCCATGATTTTTGCTTCATTGGGAGGTTGGTCTGGTTGTGGATACAGTAGAAGCGGTGGCTCTGATGGCGGTGCGGAGTTATCTAACTCTCAAACGTCGGTGGAGTGAAGGAGATACCCGGGTGGGGACGGTGTTGGTTCGAGTGTGAGAACCGGACCCGACAAAATGCTGCATATTTGTACATTGTTATTTTTACTTATGAATTATTACTACTGAAATTCACTAATTTTTTTTTAAAAGTATCAATTATATTTAATCATTCATTCATCAAATATATATATATATATATTTAATCATTATATGAATATATTTTAAAAATCAATTATAAAATTAACCACAATAAATTTTATAAAATATAATGTAGAAGATAAATATTATCATACCATAGACAAAAACCTACACGCTATTGTTGGGATTCAAACGTGCACATCTCCTATAGAAATGAGGAGGCAGTGACACTTTATTCAAAGAACAGTAGCATTGAAATTGACTAATTGAGTAGTACAAAAATGGGAATTCATAAGTGATTAACCGTTATCCAATACGGTTAACATCTATATTTCAAGTCATTGTTTTATCTTTTATTGTGTATCTTAAATACAAGTTTGGCATATTAATTTTTTTCTTATAAAAGCACAAAATTAGGAATATCATGATTTTAGCACACATTCATGTAATAAAATATGAAATAAAATACCAATTGAAATAAAGAATTTAAAGTATTTCTCACTATATTATGAGTTTGATTTTTACCAGTGAGTGGCCCTATTTTGTATTGCACAGTAATTTTGTGACTTTCACCACGATAGCCTCGTGAATTTTTCAATTGAAAATAGTTTGATTTGTCTTGTTAAATATTATGCCTTGATATTAAATAATAGGTCATAATATCCACTATTAAACGTGCGCCAAAAGATTAGAGAATGTAATAATCTTCAATCCAATCTCTTATATCAAACAAAAGAGAAACGCTAACTAAACTACTCTAGTAACACACTGGCCGAATTGTGTAATGTGGCACAAATTTTGTATCAAACGCTCCCATGATATAAATATAGATAGAATAGTGGTGGTGGCGAAGTGTGGTTTTTTCTTTCTTTCTTTCTTTTTTTTATTTTTTTTTTCCTTTTTTCCTTCTTCTTCTTCAATTTTATTTATTTATTTATTATTATTATTTTGGGCTGGCAGCCAAGGTGAAGTCTATAATAGTAACTTTTCAATGAGCTAAACAAACTTTATTTGGGCCAACCAGCGATTGCCTTGAACTCCCTGAGATCTTGAATGGGCCAAGTTCATGAGTTGGTGTCAGAGGATATATGGGCTGGCCATAGCCCAATTGACATTCTTATGCTGGAAAATGGGTATGTCAAGTTCAAAAGGGGAGAATACAAGAGTATGATATAATTTTAGAAACCTTAGGGTTTTGTTTTTATATTTACTAAGTTTAGGAGAGTTTTATAAAATTATCCATAAATTAGTTAACCAAAGAGCAAAATTAAATTTTCAATGATTAAGTTTAACCTTTTTTTTCTTAAATTTAATGAATATATTTATCCATTACATCAATATATGATCAATAGATCAACTACATGAAACTCAAGATAAGACGCAATAACAAAAGAGGCAAATAGTGAAATTAGATAGAGACAGGAATAGATTAGGTTATGCTAGACTAGACCCTGCCTTGAATAGGTTAGAACTATAATATAAAATTTAAACCTCAACGTAGTCTATTAGCTCTCTCGCACGCACAAACATATATTAGGTCGAGCCTTGCCTTTTTAGATTTTTTCAAAGCCTCGATCTGACTTGAAAAAGTCTATTCCTATTAAGATTCTAGTTAGGCTAAATCTTATATAGGTCAAGACTTTTAATAAGTTCAGCCTTAAATATAATAATATAAGTATTCTAAATAATTAAATATATATCACAAAATCTAATTGAATTTTATAGGCCAGCCTGATAGGGCGCATAGGCTTTTTCTAAAAGCCTTGTTTGGCATTATACTTTTTCAAAAAGTTTTACATATTTGGTAAACAGGCTAGGCGAGGCAAGGTCAAGCCGGGTCATGCCATAGGCCTCAAATAGGTAACTAGCCTATTCCCGTCCTTACTCAAAGATACGATAATTAAATAGAGGACTATGAAAGCATGCACCCCAAATGTGCATATACTGAAGAAGAAGAAAAACATAATATAAGTGACAAAAAATTATATAATAGTTCAAAAATTATTATCAATAACATGTATTAAGTAACAACTAATTCCATGTCTATTATGTGACAATAAGTTTCATTACGTCACAAAATAAGTTAACGGTGCCAAAAAGTAGTGTCGTATATTATTACTATTAACAATTAGTGACATTTATAACGAGAATATACTATTACTATTAACAAGTTTTCACTAATGTTCTTGTTTCTTGTAGTGATATATGGATAACCTAATTAAGTTAATTTGTTCATATATAAAATAGACATATATCTTTTTGTTAAATTTATCTAGATAGTTGCAATCTAATATTATTCTTTTTTCTTGTTTATATTAGTCATGTGTAGCTTAAAATGCTGAATTATGTCTTATCATTTATTGTTAATTTATTATACTTATCTAAAAGATAATTTCCCATATAAAATAGTTGTTAGTGTATATTAATCGACAAAAAATTAAAATTGGATTCTGTTTGGCTGGAAGTATAGTTGATGATTCTCTTATGTCACGGGGGAATTCCCAGCATTCCCATACGGGGACAGGGGAGATAATTCAGACAAATAATGTAAATAAAAAATACTAGTTTTTTTGTAATGCGTTGTCCAAAACTATTGTAATTGGTAATATAATATTATGTCTTGGATGTAACAGTGGCACCTTGCAATTAAAATCTGGCTTCATTTATTCCATTGTTTCTTTTCTACCCTTAATTAATTTATTTTTTTTGTCACCTTTTAGTAGTATGCGATCTTGTCAAGCCCTCCCAGACCTTTTTCTTTCTTTTTTTTTTTTTAAAAAAAAAGGAAAGAAAAGAAAAGAAGAGAAATCATAATAGGACTCAATCCATGTATTAACATATTAATAATAAATAAAGATTAGTACAATTATAATCAAGTCTACTATATATTGGCAAAATCTTCAAATTCCTCATACACTAGAAAATTAAAATAGATCTACATGTTGGTGAAAATCGAACTTATAATTTCAGGATCGCGAGATCTTCATCATACTACAAGAATAAGGTTTTATTAACCTCAGTCAATCTTATAATACTGCAAATGCTCTGATCAATGAAAATCTATATATGAAATATTAATAAAATTTCTACTATGAGTTTCTGTTTCATTGTCCATTTAGTAATAACCGTGAGGGCATGTCCTTTGTTATTTTGTGTAAAAAAGAGTTCATAAAATTATAAAAATAGTCCATTTGAAAAGGTACCCCAAAAAATCATAAAATGGTTAGTGAAATATATTTTCCAGAAATATTTTGTTATGAAAAATATGAAATAAGATTCATTGGAACGCAAAAAGCCACCATATGTTCCTTCTGGGAATTTTTTTTAACTAGTCGAGTGAATGTACTAATATGTTGTTGTTTGACTTGTGTAATTGTAAAATTTAGCTAGTTGAGCTATATGTTAATATTTTATACGAATTTACTTATACTTTCAATTTATAAAATAGTGTTTTTAAGCATTATTTATGAAAATAAATCGTGTTAAGTTTTTGCAAAAGTTCATCTTTCAAGATGTTTCTGAAAATATTTTTATAAAATGAATAAACATTGTACATTTTAAATGGATGACTAAAATCGAAAACTATGCCTCAAAACCTATCCATGTGCAACTATATGTTTTATTTTAATAACTTAGTTTTTTATTTTTAATAAGAGAGACTAATACTATATTTCAACCTTGATTTTAATAAAGAAAAATTAAAATATGAAATATATTTTTATTAAATATTTATTAAAAATAACATTACGACTATTACAGTATGATTAACTTTTGGCCGAAAAGCATAACTAATAAACAAAAAAATAGATATTAATCTTTTCTTCACATTTTTCCTATTAAAATTCAAGATAAATTCAGCAAAAAATAAAACCATACATACCTTCCAGTTGCACAAATAAGCCAATATTCTCACCGACAGTCACTACCTAAAATTATTTAAAAATGAAGAGCAAAAATTGGAGTATAATAAGATACATTTCTTTCTCTCTTTCTTCTTTTCTTTCTTTTATTTTATTTTATTTATTTATTTTTTAATGTACGGAATTAAATGGCAATTTTTTTAAGAAATCTCTAACATGCTGTCCCTAATTATTGAACCTTAAAGACTCTTGTAACTTATCTAATATCACCTCACCCACTAAACGTCAACTTATAATATTGCAGTCTTTGAAGGTCGTGTTGGGTGATGATTTGATGATTCTCTTCCATGGGCTCTAATCCCAAGAATGAATTCTTTTATTTTATAAAATAAAAAAACCTTTAGATAATTAGGTGTAACTTCCAATTGTCATTACTTAAAAATTGCTAATTAATGCAAATTAGTACTTACTTCTAACAAGTGGTTTTGTAGCTTTGAGATTTAGCATTTCACAATTTAATCGAATGAGTAATTTAAGCATTATCAGGGTATTATATAAGCTAGAATACATCATATATAAATGATATATTAATACAATGTTTAGTCAAGAGCAAAGAATTGATTCGATTTTTTTATATTTTTATTTTATTTTATTTTTTGCTTTTTAACTATTACACTATAAACTTATTTAGTGATCGACTATTATGCATTTTCTGGTATTGATTACTAGGACAGAATCATAGTTAATGACGAAATTAAATTAGTGTTGAGTTGGTTGTGAATGGTGCCGTGTGGAAGTGCTATCGAGTGGAATTGAGCTGAACACGAGAAAAATTTTCATGATCGTACTTATGCTTAATTTGAATGTTTTAATTTTCTGAACTCAAACTCGACTCAAGGAAAACTTAAGTTTGAAACGGCTCGACTCAATTAAGTTAGAAACTAAAAATGAATTCTAAATTATTATAGATCCAAACTCTAGTTTTGAAAATTCTAATTTAGCATAATTAAAATCATTACAATCATGCATAAATCTGCATACAGGCAATTCTATATAGACTTGACTCAAAATTAATATGATTTAGGTCAATCCAACTCCAAAAAGTTCAATTTGAGTCAAATTACCTCAAGTTTAACTTACAAAACTCACACAAGACATCTCAACTTATTTGTACGCATAACTTCACAACAAAAATAAAAAAATATACAATTCCCAGAATTTCATCGTTCTTGATTAGGTTCAAGTTATTAAATGTTATCCTTTAATTTGTGGGACTCTCAAGAAGCCCACACGTGAATATCACAACAAATGACTATACTAGGCCGGCTATAGTAGAACTACTTACACTAGTCCATAAAAGCATCAAACAATTTTGTCAATAAAATCATAGCAAAAGGAGACAATCCAAAAGTAAATATACATGATCACTTTATCCCAAATACTAGGGTTAGATAGTACATGTCACTAGCGGCATATATTCACCAAGCATTGGATTCTAATCTTCACTTATGTGGTTTGTCTTTTGCCAAACATTTATCACAAAAAGCACTACAGAGAACCTTCCCACTATCATGAGTTAGGAGGTCACTGTTCTAAGTGGGACATTACTAAAGACTAAAAGGGTGCAGAATATGTAAAAAGCAAAGTACTCAAGTTAGGTATGGCTTTCATCCTTACGAGGGTTTTGTCAATGTCAATCAGATTTGACGAGAAAAGGATTTTACCCCTTTACCCTCCTTTAATTCTTAAATGACCTGGAGATCCCTTGAATTTTGGCTATTTGTACATATTGCATCATTATTTTAAGAGATAATTATCAACACTCCCCACGGTTTTGCCTAATTATAAAAACACTCTCGTTATTTGAAAAATTACAATAAAACCTCTTACCCGTGCTTTAATTGACAAAAAACTTAATGGAATTTATATGATATTATAATTACACTGCTTGAAAATTTAACGTAATGTCTTTAAACCATGATTGATTCCCTTTATTTAAGCTCTAGTTGATGATTATGACTCCAATGAAGCCTAATTTTCCTCAACAACATACATATTATGTTCACAACTATGAAAAGACTAGGCACCTACCCATAACATGTTGTCAAATCACAAAGTCTCATGGGAGTCAAAATTAATAGAAATACCCTAATTCACAACTCTATGTTAATCCCAACGAAATTATGATTCCTTCCTATATGAATAAAAAACTTCGACCATGAAATAGGATTAATGGACTATCATGAAATATTATAAAATCAATGATAAATAGGTCCAATAATGATATTATAATTTGATCAATAGACAACATCATTGTGGTATAAAATGATCATAGTTGCATCAAAA
>JACFYI010003498.1:778805-789162 GCA_014898755.1 Handroanthus guayacan | reverse complement strand
AATTATATCTTTTTAAAAACTTAAAGTCTAATTATACCAACAATATTTTCACACCAAAAAACTTATTTCGAGTCGTATCGTGTCGGTTCAGGTGGGTTCGAGTTGTCGTGTCACCCAAAATCAAATTTCGTGTTGTTCGGGTAACCTGAAACCCAACCCAACTCAATTTATTTTTTTCGAGTTACTATTCGTGTTGACCTTTTTCGACATGAAGCCAAAAATGGGTCAATCCAGCCGATTTTTTTCGTGCCAAACTCGTGTCGGGTTATCGTGTCGTGTCAGAAATTGTCACCCCTAATCACCAAAATCTTTAACCCTCACACTTTATATATAGTATAGATATTAAATGATATATACAAATAAATAGAAAGTAGGCAAATTAAAGATAGATGTAGTGATTGGCCCAACATATATGAAACTTTTTGTAGAAATATTTTGTATCGAATAAATTTTTCAATTGTGAAATAGAAAGATATGGCCGGATGTAAATCCAGAGCTACGCAATTTATAACGCCCCGACAACGTTATGCCCTATAAATAAAAATTTAGAAATAATTAAATTATATTATTTATAAAATAATTAATTTTTTTGAGGTCGAATTCTCCTATTACTTAAACAAAATAAAATAATCGAGCTTGACCTTGGGCTCCAACTCAAAAAAATGATTTTGTCACAAATTCGAGCCAAAAGAGTCGAGCTGAGCCGAGTCGAGCTCGAGTCTAATATTTCTCAACCTGTCGAGCTTGAGCTCAATTCATTTGGGTCGATATTGATCTCGAACTTGAAAAAATGGTTAAAATTTGGCTAGACTTATTTGCATTCCTAACGGTGTGTGAATTCCCAGTATCATTATCCACAATGTATAATATATATTTAATACGTTTTTCCGTAAGAAGTCCTCTTTATTAGGCTTAACCATTGATTTAGAATATGATTAGTACTTCATTAATAATTGAATATTGACGTCTGGAATCATCTAACTGATCTTTCTCCAAAAAAGATAAAATTATTTCTTTAACAAATACTCTGATTACACTTATCATGTGGCAAATGGAGGTTCCTGGCTTTGCCCAATTGGTACGAATTTAGCTTTGACAGAGCCAAAGTAATTAAACTAATGATGTAATTAAGCAATGATTGCGTTGCAAGGATATAAAGAATCATAGGCAAAATAAATTATTGTGTCCTCAGCCGGCTGAGGTGAAACCCACACCCATTAATTATTAAATTTTCCAAAAGCTCTCAATCAAGGAATATCCCTTTCTAGCAAAAGTTGGAGAATTGGTCTGATTAATCATATCTTCCCTACATTAAGAACACATTACATGTGTAAATGTGTGTATCAAACATAAATCTGCATCAAGTTGTGCTCGAGTTAATGCTAATATTGCTTGCCATATAAATAATTGGACCCCAAAAATAGCCAAAAATTCTCGAACTGTTATAAGTTATGTTAGAAATAATTATCTTGAAGAACGACAGCAATCATTCTATGACATTGTAATGAAACTGAAGTAGTCGAAGTGACCTTTGTTTCGACACCCACAACATGTGTGCCTCAAAATTCTCGTGCAGTCAAAATTTTTCTGATCCTTTAGTACTATAGAACTACAAATGCCAGCGTGATGATTCTTTTATTTTATTTTTTGATGAGTGACAGCGTGATGGTTCATGACAAAAGTTTTGTTCTTGCAACCTTGGACTCATCTCCTATACTATGATGGCCACAAATTACAGCAGGTAATTGCCTGGATTCTCTAAGGTCCCTGCCCATACGTCTTACCTCATTTCCTTTGTTGTAAACATCGTCAAATTTTTCTTACTTCCAGCTTATGAACGATTTAGATAAATTATTCTTAATTTCTTTGGATCCCTTTCATGAGATCAAAGAAATATAGAATAAAAACAAAGCAACAAATATGTAATGACAAATGGAAGCGTGCTATCACCAAAATGTCTTAACTCCTTTATTTTGCCTTCATTCTTTTCACAAGGCTCCTTAGATTAATTCATGGCTTGTCAGAAAATTACTCTTGTTTCCGTTCTCTTTCTACCAATCTTGGTCCTTAAATCATTTGCTGATGAATATATGCATGCTTTTCCTTGTTTGAACAAGATCCGGTATTGTACCGCTCTTCTTTACCAGCATAATGGTCTCCAGAAAGACGAAATTGCCTCGTTGTACCATGTCAATGGATCACAAATCAACGCAACATCGTATGCAAACAAACAAGGTTATCTTGTACCGGTAAATTGTTCGTGCAAGAATGTTGGCGGTACAGTCGGGTACTTTTACGATGTAGTTTACACGCCGAAACCACATGACACGTTTTTCGATGTATCGAACCAGAAGTTTAGTGGGCAAGTGTGGGATAAGGGAGTTGATACAAATTTAACTGCTGAAGTTGATAAAACTCTTCATCTTTTGTGCGGATGTGTAGATAATGACGCTCAAGTTGTGGTGACTTATACAGTTCAGTTGCATGATACCGTCTCTGAAATTGGGACATTACTTTCTGCTGAAGTTGATGGAATTGAGAATTTGAATACATATTTGGCTCCGGATCCGTCTTTTATTAAGGAAGGGTGGGTCTTGTATGTCCCTATGGAGAAGGATGGAATTCATGCTCCGGACAAAGGTGAAATTGCTTCCTTTGTACTTGTGTTCCTGGTAGAAATTCTCTAACATAGATGTTCTTATAAGCTAATTTTTAGCTCCAATTATATGCAGTACTTGGATGGCAATTTTCGACATGATAACCAGCATGACACACATGGAAACATTGGATTAGCTTTTAGATTTTACAAATAATTTATTTTTCAATTTTTGGTCACACGACAACCCTAACCACCCGAAGTGACCTGTACCAACTCGAATTCAACCAAATAAGAAATTAACTTTTTTTAAAAATTATGTTGGTGTTTTTGTAGTTAAGTGATTTTTAAGGGGGTAAGGAGGTAAATTGGAAAAAATAGAAATGTTGTTTAAATGATTTTTGACTAGTTAGTTTCGTTGTCATCTTCATTTTTTCCAAGTAGTAAATGTAAATATGTACAAATATAATTATTTTTCAATAACGACAGGTTCAGATTGAACATGTTCATTTTATTATTAAGTTAGGGCAGTTAAGTTGGGTAAGTCGAGTTTTGGTGAGAAATTTATGTTATACCTTATCCCAACGATACGAACTTACCTGACAAACTTAGTTGTCACCCTTAGAAATAGAGGATATGGTTTTTTGCAGATGTTTTACTCTCTTGTTTGTTTGCTCGCAGGAACAAAGAAGGCGCACGAGTGGACGATAATAATTGCTGTATTATCATCCGCGACCTTACTCTCCATGTTTACATTAGCCATCATCCTTGTTAGAAAAAACAGAAGCAAAACACACAAAGAGGAAGATTCAAAAGCTTTCTCCAAGAACATGAGCACCAAGTCTAGTTCCTTGCAGAAACACTACTACCCTCAGAAAGAAAAGATACAAGGTTAGAATAACTAAAAGGGACAATTACCTCAATACCCCTCTCATGTTGGATGTAATTACCAAAACATCCCTTAGACTTGGATAATTATTATTACATCCCGTAACGTTAGTCTAACTGATATATAATTACAATTACATCTTGTACACTGATAAATAATTATAATTACACCCCCTTTTTGGGGGTTTGCTTGTGATTTTTTTAGGATTTTTAGGAGGTGTAATTTTAATTATCAATTTGCTAAACTAACGGTAGTATGTGTAATAGTAACTATCCAATCCTTAAGAGATGTTCTAGTAATTATGCAAAACCTCATGGGTGTTGAGGTAATTATCCCAAACTAAAACAAACCCCCAGCTGTGTAATTTGTTACTCAAAAACTTTAAAGTATCATCTTTTGTGACTGAGGAAACTAAGAAGAAACTGATTCTTTTGGAACTTGAACAGATATCACAGACTTTGAATCAGAGAAACCAACATTATACAGTATTGAAGAGATTGCAGAGGCTACAGATAACTTCGATGAAACTAGAGTAATCGGACAGGGGGGATATGGAAGTGTATATTATGGTGTAATCGGAGAAAAGGTGTATCATTGTGTTGTGACATTGTCCCTTTATTAATCGTTTATTTTTCAGTAGAATTTTTAAGGTTTCTGAATATTTACTACTATGTTTCAATGGAATCAGGACGTTGCAATCAAGAAGATGAGGTCTAACAAGTCCAAGGAGTTTCTTGCTGAGCTCAAGGTGTTATGCAAGATACATCATATTAATGTGGTAAGAATAATAAAGATATAATTAGGCATAATCACCTCAATACACTTGAAGTTTGGCTTAATTAAAGAAATACATCCTAGTAGGGGTGGGCAGGGGTGGGGTACCCCATTGCGGGTACCCGATGGCTCGGGTATCTATTTTTGATACCCTAATCCCGACCCCCATTTGGTGGGGGTATCCCGAAAATTCCCCCACAGTTTTATTATGTATAATTTTTTATTCACTTTTAGTTAAGTAAATCACGTATAGTATACTCGTTAGTGACGTAGTAAACTAAAAACACTGTAATTAAGGTATTAAGCTTTTTTACGAATATACAATTTATCGTAGATTCACTGTACAAATTACAAAATCACAAACTCACAATAGAATTTTAGACTTGATATCTTATAATAAATTAAGATACTTTGATTTTTAAAAGGAAGGCACCCACGTTTTTGCTTCTTCTGCCTTTGGATTTGCCACTTTGATACTTTCTGCCTTTCTTTCCCTTTGTTTCGGTTTTGACCTTTTAACTCTTTTAATGTTTTTTTTTTTATTTTTTTTTATTTTAAGCAAATGGGGGTACCCGATCAGGTATCGGGCATGGGGGGCTACTACCCGATACCCCACCCGATTTAGATCGGGTACCCCCTAATTACCCCTTCGGGTTTGGGGGATTGAAATTACCCGACCCGATCGAGAAATACCCGAAGGGATCAGGTCGG
Source organism: Handroanthus guayacan (assembly GCA_014898755.1). Classification (NCBI taxonomy): domain Eukaryota; kingdom Viridiplantae; phylum Streptophyta; class Magnoliopsida; order Lamiales; family Bignoniaceae; genus Handroanthus; species Handroanthus guayacan. Next base: position 784,192 of record JACFYI010003498.1, on the reverse strand, counting down.
GTCCTCCATACCCGAACCCGATTCCCACCCCTACATCCTAGTCTGGAACATTACAGCAAATCTCTCCTATTATTAGTGCATATGACAAAAAATTTAATAAAATCTATGTAATATCAAAAGTAGACCCTAGCACTCCACATTTTCTACTTGTAAATGTTTTAAGGAAAATTTCATTTTTCATCCCGTAATTACGCCACTTAATCACATTTGGTCCCCCACCTTTTTACCTCATCAAATTTAGTCCCTCAATTTTCTAATTTTAATCAAAATGAGTCTTGAAGTTTTCTTTTCTGTTAAAAGTTAATGAATGGTTAAAATCCTTTATCCCTGTTCACCCAATAATTAAGTTAAATGTTGAAAACATCCCGGAAAAATTTTAGTTTTTGACTCTTAACTAAGCTACTGAATCACATTTTGTCCCCCTTTTTAACGGAAAAGAAGACAACATGACTCATTTTGATTGAAATCAGAAAGTTGGGACACTAAATAATATGATGTGCAAAGGTGGGGGACGAAATGTGATTAAGTGGCTTAGTTAAGGGTTGAAAAGTGAAATCTTCCCATGTTTTAATCAAATATGTTACTTTTTCAAGGGATGTAACTGTAATAATATATAAGTTGCATTAAGTTTTATATTAGTTGAAGTAACTGCAGATGGTAATAGTAATTTTTAAATCACGGAGTGCATTTCTATAATTGGATTGAATTTAAGGAAATAATTTTAAACGGAGTGTTGAGGTAAATATCCTAGGAAATAATTTACATGATCACCTCAATTTTACTCCTGACATGGAGAAGCTTGATTGTTTATCATTTCGAAACCTTTATGCAGGTGGAGCTTTTGGGTTACGCCAGTGGAGATGACCACTTGTACTTGGTTTATGAGTATGTACCAAATGGTTCTCTCAGTGATCACCTTCACGATCCATTCTCGAAAGGTTTTCAGATCCTTTTAATTGGTTAAATTATAAATTAGAAAAGAACTCTTTCCATATAAGTATTCTACCTTTTCCTTTTTAATGAAAATGCTTACAACAGAAGTTATGAATTAGGTCACCAGCCTCTTTCTTGGAATGCAAGAACACAAGTTGCACTTGATGCTGCAAGGGGTATTGAATATATCCATGATCATACGAAAGCTCGATATGTGCACCGTGATATAAAGACGACGAATATCTTGCTTGATGAAGGGCTTAGAGCAAAGGTATCTCCATCCAACTCAATTTAATATCTAGTACGATGATGACCAAATTCGTCATCAGACATGAAATATTCAGCCACATTGAGGTATTGTTCCACAGCATATAGCATCAGAACGACAATCATGTCCATCATCCCAAGCCCCTCTACTAAGAGTCTTATGATGATACCAAGTCTTGTCAACTGTAAAGAGCCAAGAGTCTTGACACAGTTTATAACCTTTTCCCTTATCTCACCCTTTGAGCCGCCTTTTCAAAACAAAATTCCTATGATAAGTGTTGATGGGACAATAAATTGATGTGATTGAGTCTTTCATGTCTGGTGACGAACTTGGATGTAATCATCGGATAATGCTAATCTTCTATTACGCAGAAAACGACATAAGCTCATAGATCAATCTTCTATTTCCATAGGTTGCAGACTTTGGTTTGGCAAAGCTTGTTGGTAGAACTAATGAAGATGAACTAATAGCAACTCAGTTGGTTGGAACCCCAGGATACCTTCCTCCTGAGTAATTATCATATTATTATAACGACTGTATATATTACATCATGAGATTAATCAAATGTTAACAAATCAAAGTAACTGCTTCTTTTGCAGGTCTGTGAAAGAGCTGCAGGTGACGACGAAAACTGATGTTTTTGCTTTTGGAGTCGTTCTTGCAGAGCTAATAACTGGCCGACGTGCACTAATCCGCGACAACAACGAACCACATAGGATGAAATCACTCATCACAATTGTAAGCAAACAAAATTAACATGGATCAGACAAAATTTGTCTAAAATAAAAAGATGTAACAAGAAACAATGTTTTATTAGGTAAACAATATCTTCAATGAAGAAGATCCTGTGTCTGCATTCGAACCCATTATAGATGGAAATCTGAAAGGCAATTATCCTCCAGACGATGTATACAAGGTTGATGTTACTACTGACAACCATACTAGCAAAAAGCATTTTGGAAATACTAAATTTACAAAGTTCTGTTGGGATCTTGCAGATGGCCGAAGTTGCACGGTGGTGTCTAAGTGAAGAGGCCATAGACAGGCCAGAGATGCGTGAGGTTGTCGTTGCGTTGTCTCGTATAAGAATGTCATCAATTGAATGGGAAGCATCACTTGGAGGGAGCAGTCAGATTTTCACTGGAGTTTTCAATGGTAGATGAAAATCTGGATCCTTCTTTGGTTGTTTTTTTAATAGTTATTGATTTATATAGTCTGCTTCTTCAAATGTAATGTGAGATATTTTAACTTCTTCTTCTTTCTTTTCGAGTTCAGTTTTGTTATGTCGAAAAGCTACTGAGGTTGTAAGAAATACTTGATTGTATGCATACAGAAGGGTTGTTGCTGTATTCAAAATCAAGCAAGGTGTTTCTGTAATCAGTTCAAATCTCACAAGGTTTTGACGTAAAAATGTCAACACAAATGTTTACAATTATGCAATAAAATGACAACAATCAAGTAAATGTCCACAAAACGCAGCATAGGGCTGATGCGACAGAAAATGTATCGAAAAGTGTATATCTTCCTCACCACAATGCCCAGATAGGTCATGGGTGCAAAAACAGCCTAAGTTATGTATGTTTGTAGCTTTAAATCTCTTAATTACCATTTACAGTCCCATGAATATTTGACAACCTCTGCACAAAGACATCAAACTCCTCATCCCTACTAAGCATGCTTATTCTTGCATACTCTGGATCACTCCCAAACCGCCTTCCACTTCTTGTCAGAATCTTATGCCCTCTTAAGAGCTTCTCACAGTCTATTCCCTCTTTGCATTTCATCCATGCAAAAGCTGTCAAAAACGAGAAAAAATCCTGATAAATTCAACATGTTTTTTTATATGATCTCAATCATTATAATCAGTAACCAATGTTAGTTACCAGGATATGTTTCAGTATAGTCCCTGCTGAATTTGCAGTATCTAAGGGGAAATTTAGGGACGTAAAAGAGCTCGTTGTTCTTAACAGCATCTCTCAGCTTCTTCCACCTTTGTACCATGAGGCGATGGCTATATTTGAAGAAATTCTCCAAGTCACGCGGCTTATGCTTTTGGCAGCTAAGAGAAATGATTTCAAGAATATTTGCAGCTCTAAGTTGTGCTTCTTTTGACACTCCAATTGTGTTTATCTCCATGAATTTCACCATTTTTCTAGCAACTTTTTCATCTCTAACAAGTGCCCATCTTTCCCATGAGTCAAACAAAAAACAAATATCAGTAAATTTATATATCAAATGCCAAATTAATCTTATATTTAATGATTAAAGTAAATACCCGATTCTTGATCCAGCGTGTCCCGTGCATTTAGAAACTGTGAAAAGCATAATATCATGATCTGCAGGAGAAGTAATGGCTGTATATTGAGGCCAATAATAAGCAAGATCATGAACAAGCATCCCTTTGGCTCGATTAACCACGGGTTCTCTAATAACACCATCAGGGTTGTTAGGGGACGTCACCATTTCGATGTATGGTCCATCTTTATCGAAGCAGCACGCATCACCTGACCATTTGAAAAGCCCCGATCGCAAAAAGTCCGCCATCTCAGGATATGACTGCAGGAATTAATAAAATCACCTAAAAGTCTAATATAAATATATAATCACATGTTTATAGTACAAAAATTGGTAATTTACAATTCAAATGTCACACCAAATCATGTGCTGACCAAGAAGTAAAGATACCATCTTTATTGTCTTCCAACACATGCTTTTACATATCCATGTTACTATGTTTGTCCTGTAAGGAGATCTTGGACGTTATTCAACCAACATAAACCTCAGCTAAAGACAAGCTCTGTCCCATGACAGTTAAAAGCTTTATCTTAGAAAAGTTGACTTCAATTTTATATTTCAAGATCTACTTATATACTAATCCACAAATTCACAAGTCAAACCAATTACTAAGTGCGATAAACACCATGAATCAATCCCACAATTTGAGCCTCACCGAGTAGTAGGGAGCAGCTGACACAACGTTGACTGGATCCGGCTGGTTTAGAGGATCAGAAAGTGCATAAAATGCAGCCAAAATAAGCTGACTCGATCCAGTTCCCGCGACAATGTGACGATCTTCGACTATTGCATTACCAACAATATTATGCAGCCTCTTTATTTCTTCCTCCAGTTTTGGCTCCAAAAACCAGCACAAGTTTTTTATATTGGCAAAATAACTTAGAGATTGAAAAACAGGGATTGTGACACTGTACTTCTGGCCAACCTCTTTCCAATAAGACTCATATATTGTGGGATCACCGCTGTCACATAAGAAATATGAAACACAAACATAAACATAATATAAAATCATAAACCAAGATTATTAGTATTATTATTAAATGAACAACAAAATTGACAGAAAATATAGAATAATAGTGAAATTAGACATACTGATCAAGATTGATAATGGCTTCATTGTTTGGGATGGACTCATTGCTTGAGCTTTTGGTCACAAGAATCCGATCTGTACCACACATTCTTCTCTCTCTCTCTCTCTCTCTCTCTGTTTTTCCCTTTTTTTTTTTAAATTTTTTTTCTTCTTCCTGCAAACTTTGATTCTGATGAAGCTGTTTTTGCTCTGTTAGTATCCACAAAGAATCTAACTCAGTGTGTTCCATTACTGTTTGCTTCAAATATTTATAGGCCATCATTTGCATAAAATATTCAGAAATAAATTAATGAAATTAGGACATTAATTAGTGCATTCGTTAATGCCCTAAATACAAAGAAAAACTTGGTAATGTTTGGAAGCGTGACAAAGTTTGTTAAAAAGAGGAGTTCCTAAATATGTTGCGACTCTTAAGATTCCACCAAATCAGGAGTTAATTTTGAAGCAGGGTTTGAAATATTAAACGGTCGAGATCAGGCCACATCCACACAACATATATATATATATATATCTAGAAAAATTATTTGATATTTTTATGCTAAAATGCATATGAAAATTTTTGCATTGTAGATAAGTAAGAATTTGTCAAGGGATTTAAGATAACGTTCATTTGCAACTGGATCATGATGATATGATCAATATCTGCTTTGGATGATGATGTTGTAGTCTAAATTCTCTATTTCAATTCGTGTTTTATCTTCTATTCCACTGTACAGATGCCTCCAAGTGTATAACATCTACAACCTTGTAATTTTATAAGGAAAGATTAATACATTTGACACATATTTAAGATATGACATA
>JACFYI010003498.1:733125-751335 GCA_014898755.1 Handroanthus guayacan | reverse complement strand
ACTTTTGGATGGTCCTTGTAAAACTTAAAGTCAGTATCTTCTTTTTAAATGTTCTCCTCAAATTAGAGGAAAATTATATATGACAGTGGAAGTCAAGAAATGGTACATACCTTTAAGCTTTGTTTGGTCATTAATGTCATCCTTGAAAGATTCATAATCCAACACAATTTTAAAATAAATTACCAATACAAAGTGACCCTTTGAGAGTGAAATTAACATGGCTTAAAGAATTTTAGACCCCTAAAGAGGAATGTTGAGCAATCATTATGTCCCATCTGCAAAGCGACCTTTGTCTTAGCCATATCTTATCAAATATATTAATAAATGTCAATATGAAACGTAGCCAATGAATGATGCCCCCACCCCAACCCCACCTCAAAAAAAAGAAAATAAAAATATAAATATAAAAATTAATTTTTTTTTTAAAAAAAAAAAAGAAGAAAAAACTTCCCAAAAGTCCAAAGTGGAGATTTTCCAAATCATGATTGAAGAAGGGTGTGGATGACTTTGGAAAGGAAGAATTAGAATGTTTATCTAGCCAATGCTTGCTTTTGGCTGATGGGATGATGGGCATGCTAGGTGCATCATACTATTTGGGCCATCCCTCCATTGCATCATCATGATGTACATGATGATGATGATGATGTCCCTCACCCCAACTACACGAAGGTTTATGCAATTCCTTCTTCCACGGCATCCCCTCATACTCAGGAATGTTCCTTTGCATTGACTCCATGGACATGCCATCTAATTTGATGCGCATATGTTGTTGATTATGTAAGCATGAGGACAAGAATTATCAAGAACTTAGGTTGTTTAAACAAGATTAACTAGGTACATCATTATGTTTCTTTGGGAAGTGTCTTCATCAGCCTTATGTGAAAATGAGTTTTAGGGACTATAATCAAATTTTAACTTGTGATATATTTGTGAGAAGTTATGAATCATATCAATGAGGCCGTGTAGAGAACTTGCATTTGACAAATTGGTTAAGTTGCAGCAATAGACTTATTCTTTGGACAATAACCATAATTTCAACCGAACTTTTCACAACAATAAAAAACTTTTACGAACTTCCTTCGAAAAGAGTTGTGATGCAATGATCGTCCTTCCCTTTCTTTTTTTTTTATTTAGGGTTAATTACAGTGACTTTCTCTAGGGGATAATATAATTATTGACTACACCCCTTCTCTTCTTGATATTACAAAAACTTCCCATCTGAAAATATTTTGTTTACATATCTCCCCCTTTTGTTAAAAGTTTTGGAAGAAAATTGTTGATATCTTAAAAAATTTGGTTGATTTTTCTAATTTATCCGTTAATGATGTTATTTGACACTTTTTCTAAAGTTTTTATGGATAAAGTGTGCTCTTGATAATATTGAAATTGAAAAATGCTCTAAGTTTTTCAACACTTTTCTTAATTAATAAGTTTATTTTTGTCCATAAAAAATTTAGAAACATGTAAAATAGTATGGTTAACTTGTAAATTAAAAAAATCAATCAAATTTATAAATGATATCCACAGTTGTCTGTTGAAAACCCTCACAGAAGGGAAGACATATAAACACAGTATTTTTAGGGAGCTATTCTTGTAATTTTGAAATTGTGAGAGATGTAGTCGGTAATTACACTATCTCTCAAGAAGATCATTGGAATCAACCCTTTTAATTACGAAAAGTAAAAACGAGATTGATTAGTACTGCTCGGGGACGAGCTAAAAGTGACTTGTCCAAATAGTCTTTCTTAAGGGTGCAATAGAGTCGAGTCGAGTCAAGTCGAGCTGAGCCAAACCAAGTTTGGGTAAAATTTTCAAGTTTGAGCTCAAGACCAAAACATGTATATTAGGCTAGAGCTCGATGAGCGAAACCAAGTTTGGGTAAAATTTTCAAGTTTGAGCGCAAGACCAAAACATGTATATTAGGCTAGAGCTCGATGAGTGTATTTTGTTTAAGCTCGAGCCTTACTCAAACAAAGTTTGAGCTCAGCCAGCTCGACGTGATTAGGTGCGAATTTCTGAATAATAGTACAAACTCAAACTCAGAACCAAACTCGAATGTTTGAATTTAATAAATTATTGTGCATGATCTAATTATCTTTATTTAAAAATATAATATAATTATTATATAATACAATATAATGTAAAATATAAATTAATATTAGCAATATATAAATTAGTATTATAACATATAAATAAATTAATAATATTAAAATATTAAAAAATATACAGGCTCGCGAGCCGGCTAACAAGGATATGAATGGCTCGAGGTAAAGTTCAAACTCAATTTGGCTTGATTTGAGCTTAAAGTATTTTGAGCTAGGTTGAGCTCAGCTTGCGAGGCTCGCAAGCATGCTCAACACATTTGTACATCTAGTCTTTGTTTGTTGTTCTTTTCCCACTGTCATCTCCTCTTCCAAGTTTGGCTTCTAAGGGAAGCCCATTGTTAGCCTTTGGACTGCCCATGTAACAGTGCTCAACTTTCCGTAATTGGGCGGATATGTTATAATTTTAGACTTTTTAATCCAGAACACAGTGGGCAATATGATCGCCTCAGTCACAAACTGGGTCTATAGCAATGCTGAATATGATTCACTTCATTGTGAACCAGCCCACAAATAAATTATGGTTATTCACGTGAAACAAATTGAAAAATTTACCTGCATGTCCCACTCTGCTATGGACATAGTCACACAGCATCATTTTGTGGTATGTAAATTTTGTATATTTATAATTCAATCCACTCTTCAGATACTTATAAAATATAATCGAAAGCAACTCCTATTTCTCTTTCATCATTTTTTTTTTTAAAATAAATAAATGAGACAATAAAATATACGGAGGATAACACATTCTTCAGGTTTGGTAATTTACTTCGGTTCCTGTTCTGGGTTTAAGATGAAAGTTACAGAAGTTCGAGATAATTACAACAAAAGGTAGAAGACGATAAATAATATTGTTTAAATAAACGAAGCCATGAAATGTAGATTATATATGTAGTGAGGTGTAAGTATATTTGTATCTTACAATGTATAATACTTGTACAAACACCTGTAAACTTGAGTATAAATGAATAGACATATTAATGCCCTTATCTGTGTTTTTCTATGACTTTCTGTATAAACCAACAAACCAGACTTTTTTAGGCACTTAAAGCATCTGCATAGTCTTTATGCAGATGCTGCTGGCTGAGTTCCTTAATATATTGAGTCATGTTAATATAATGTAGATATTTCAATTCCAGCAGATCTTTCTATTTGCTGTTGCTTTAGAAGAAATCGATAATCTGATCACATTTGGGGTCTTGTTTGGACAACGTAAATCTTTCCATCCTTCACGACACCTTCAATGTCTTGAGCAGATCCATATAGTTCATCAATGGCACTTCCTGCTCGGGCTATGCTAGAGAGAATTGGACGACGGAAGTTACCATCAACAACAAGTGGATCCGATGAGTAATCAAGCACAACTTGCTCTTCTTCGTCCATTGGGACACTGCAAGAAACAGCATGAAGAATTTTATTCAAATGATTTAATGCAAGCAGTGAGAACGGTATTTCTGGAGTTAATTCAACACTAATCGAGTGTAGTGTCTGAGTGAATAATCTTGCTTTCTTTCTCTCGAAAAATGTCATGCTACCTTGATTAAATCATTCATCAAAGTCCATTATTTCTTTTTATGGTTTAGACCCAGTCTGGGTAGTACACCTGCTATTTGCCCAGAAAAGGGTAAGCCAAGTACTTTAGCATGGGAAATCAAGTGGTAGTTGTAGAAGCTATAAATTACATTGGAGTAAAGACTATGAAAGAACTACAGCTTATTAAATTTAACATTATTAAATATTACCTATCATAAAGCCCAGCACCAGCATAACCTTCAAGATCTTCACCATTTGAATCTGATCGGAAAATTATAGACCGCCTTATAAAAAGACCAACTGGTTTGCTGGGGTAACCCAAAACCTGAAAAGGTTCAATGATATATTCTAGTTTAGCAGTCAATGATTAAAATGTTCTACACAAACACAGGATCATTAAATTTTCATGATATCACAATTGGTAATATCTCTAACTCTGTATGATAAAATCTCTATGGCTTTCAGATGTAAACCATGATAATAAGAATGTAGGGAGGCCCAACATATAGAAAAAAAATTGCAGCAGTAAGAACTAAATGAATGGCTATAGTCTTAAGATAGGCAGGTCATACTAATGCGATGAATCACAATTTCATCAACTACAATGTTTGCAAAAATTAATTTGTCTAGTCATCCAAAGTAGACAATAAATTCAGACACCACTCCAAGTCTAGAATTAATAACTTACGTGAGGAGAGTTGAGGTCACTTTTCTTGCAAATAAAGCTCAATGCACGGCCTGGATAAGCTCCCACCAGCGTCTCGCCAAGCCCCTTGACAACCTATCAGGAGACATATATAAGCATGCACTATCTTTTTCTCATTGAAAGTTACAAGTCTCGTGGCAAATTTAATGTTGATAGGAGACTATTTATTTAACTGATTTTCATCTTATCTAATTAACCAGCTATGACATCTTTCATGTAATGCACATATTCCATGTTATGGTTATCCCAGAGGCCATTGATAAATATCACGTCCCTCACATTCACCAAAATTTTTAAGAGTCAACATTAAAGTGAAATTATGATATAGCATGTGTTACCTCCGCATATATTTCTGACGAATCCCCAGAAGATGGATTAGTGGTGTGGATAACAAATGCATAATCAGCATTTATTATTTCTTGGACAAGGACGGCCATGCAAAGATAGTCATGATCAAGTTTCACCTTTCTTGTGCTGAAGTATGCCCTCTCATTCCATTTTGACGCCCATACCTGAGAAATGCAGAAATTAAGAATGTATCTATATAAAATCATTTGTAGGAATTATCGAGTCCACAAAGATTCTAAAATCTTGCGCAAGAAGTGACATATGTCATTTTTCTTGTTAGATACACACATAGTACCTTCTTTATAGCCATCCATGCTTGTTCCCATCTCTGCGCACCTTCATCACCAGGCCAAGGCATGCCGGAACTTTGCATCTTCTCTTTAAGCTCTTTGACCTGGAAAATGGTTACTCGAGTAAAACACAGATGCCTCCATGCCATTTTGATGTCCTAAATGATTCACTTTCTAAACATTGGCAATTTCCTTATATCTTGTTCTCTTTGCCCAACAAAAACTTACTCTAATAGAAGTTAGCCTTAGACTCTAGCACTAGATTTATCGTTAAAACATTGATATAAACTTTCCACGCTTACTGAAAGGAAAATTTCCAACAAATAGTGAAAAGCACAAAGTATAACAAATCTCTATGTTATATATCACTGGTCGGGAAACAACTGGTGGGGCAAAAAGGGACATACCAACTGCGGTGGAGCTGAAAGTTCTAAAACTGTGTTTCGAATTTCACCAAGGGCACTGAAGTTTCCTTTTTCTAATTTTCTCTTTAGAATTTGCAACTTTTTGGCCACAGCCTGCAAAATATGTTGAATTATGTTAGAAATCAAATATGCAGAAACTAACTACATTGACATTTTTCAGCACTGTAAAATGGAGTCTCTTTATAGATGCCATGGATTTAATGTTACAAGAAAATCCACTCCCACAAACAGTAATCATCCATCTTTGCTAAACTAGAAAGTGAGCAAAATTGTTATTGTCACCCAACCATGTAGTGGAAACATTCAAATTTGCTCCAGTTCTTTGCAACATCTAATATGTAAAGTCATTAGAATAGCGAATGCGGTGGTAAAGTTGACCAAGCACGACGTTCATTCTACAATTTTCAGCACATAAAGATAACTCTTCCACATGGAAATTCTCCAGGGGAAGTGAAAGTCTTATTCCAACCCTAAGATTTAGCAGGAAGGATGACTTTATTATTCAGAGAAACTTTATAAAAATTCAAGACAAAGTTATGGAATGGGAAAAACTGCATTCTCCCAACAAATCATGCAAATAAATCAATTTGAGGGTATCAGATTATAGGCAATGTGTAATAATGGAGATGCATGAGAATGTATGAACAAAAGGAGTAACCCGGTTTAAATTATCTGAAAGGACTGCTTCGAAAACGCCGAACGGCAAGGCAACAGAAGTTGGAATGTTAACCCAAGATGGAACTTTCCCTTTAAGGTGTGCAATATTGCGCGATTTGGCTCCAACCTGGACAAATTTAAATCAAGCACTTTGTATAAGCTTATGCATACAATTAAATCTTCAATAAGGACTTTTTAGCTGAATTCTTATGAATAGTGACCGCGAAATAAGGGGGAAAAAACAACTAATTTCTCAAATATAAGGTGAATATAAGAGGGTAACCATTTCGCTTGTAAATTCCTCTGATGATATTGCATATCTTCCAGCAAACTTCTTTCTAACCAAAGTCACAGATGGTGCAGATGAAACTTCCTTCGAGTTAGATGAAGTTACTAACGCATCATCTTTCATCTCGCTAAAGTTAATGCAAAAGGAAAGTGTCAACATTCAGATTCACATAATCATGAATTGTGTGCTTTCGGAGTTTGCTCTCTGTTAAGAAAGCAAGAAAAGGAAAGAGGAAGGAAAGAACCGAAATATCATTTTCTTCGATATTGGTATGCATGCATAGTTAATTTGTTCCATCCAGAAATTACCTGTACGCCACATCTGCAGAAGTAGGTTTCAAGTGCAATAACTTTCCTTCGTATGTCTGGATGTTTTCCAGTATACTGGAATCAAAGAATGTGGCAAAACAAACCTACACAAAGATAACTCATTTTACTGGGTACTTCCTGTTACAACAATCACACTAATGTACTAAAAAAGGCAACAAAACACAACCTTACTATTCCTTGCTCGAACAGAAACATGCGACAAAACATCAGGCATGTCTGGGGTCAGCACCGCTACAGCACCATCAGGAATTTCTTCCTCTCCCTTAACAGATTTTGCCACCAAAATTGTCGGTTTTGAGTAAGACTTATTCTGAACGGAAAGCAACTGATCAACGACAACAACATATCCAACAGCTTCAACTGGACTGATGACCTGCCAACTGTTTCATAACATTAACATGCATTAGTAAGCTACTCATATCTATTAGAGATCAACAAATATTATGTCTTGTATCCATGCAATCTCATAACTATACTAAGCTAATGATCGACAAGATTGAATAAAAGAAGACTGTGGTGCTATAATTGTGAGTATAAAGTATTTGGACTGATGCACCTAAATTAAGAAACAAAAATTTTTCAGTTCCGAAATGTAATGAATATTATACCAACCTTCCCAGATTAGCAGTCTGCCGAAGAACTGGATCAAGTCGATTAAGGAGGGAGGACAATGAAGCAGCTGATCCAGCTCGAATAATTTCTTCAGTAAATATATTGACCTGCATGGAGTAAATAAGATGTTATCTTTAAGAAGGGGAGGAAGTGCTAAAAGGATACACAAGGTTTCTATGATGACATACTGCCCACTGATCCACCCCAAGCCGTGCACCTAGATACTCTGCTGATGGTTGCAGTAGTTTATGGTATGACTCAGCCTTGCTTGCAAGTGAAAGCCGAGTTCTGTCAAGGACTGATTTAGCAAACAATGCCCACCGATCATCTCTGCTCTTCAACATGTTTAGAGCTACATTCCAACCCTTAGTCAACCGAAAAAGAAAAATATTTTAGTATACAAAAGGACTTTCCATTTAGTAGAAAAGACATCTGTAGAAAAAAAATGGCCATAATTTTGCTTGCCAATGATGCAAATAAAATTCTATTCATCTTCCTGCTGCCACTGTTTTATTCCAGCCTTCTGTCAGTTGTTTTTTCTCATCTCCCTTATATTTTGGTTGCACATGAAGTGGCTACCAAATCAAACTACAGAATATATATACACGTATATGTATCAATATATTCATAAACATACATGCATGCATATAAACGTATACATGTATTTATGTAGGTATCATCTCAGATTACTCAGGTTAAAATCAGACAATGCATGAACGAGAAATTCATATGATCTTCTCATTTCTAGTCAAAAGTAAGTCACATAATGCCCATCCATACAAAAGAGCCATACACCAGCTCAAACATGGTCATGACAGCAGTGGAAGAAATGATAAACTATCTGCTTTTCCTTTTTCTTAAAGATTAAAAAAAAAAAAGAAAAGAAAAAAAGAAAAGGAAAGGAAAAAAGAAAGAAAATCTTTAGGCTGATAAGCCCTAGCCTAGTTAGTTAGAGAGAGGCCTCATGAACACATGGTCATGAGTTTGATTCTCTCTGAAATCGTGTGGAGCATTTTATTCTACTAAATAGTAGCTTGGTTAGATTTTCAGCTTTATAGTAGCTTGGTTTGATATTTTCTTCTTAGTTAATGATTTCGAATGTCATTGATTTGATTTATTGATATTAAGAATTGGATATATTACTTGTATTCCCTCCTAAGAAAAATTTAGAATGTCATCGTAGGAGAGCCTTCTCAGATGATTTTTGTAGTACTTTCTTAGTGTGTGCCTAGGTTTAGCTATGCTGTTCAGGATTGCTTCCCAACTGCTAGGTCTTTAGTTTTGTAATTTCTTGATATTTATTTGAGGATGTCCTGGCGTAGTTTGGTTGTAATTAATTATGTGATTGTTTCTTTCTGGGTATTAATACCATTACCTTGAAAAAAAAAAAGGAATGCCTAAATTTCAAATGAACTCCAATAAAGAAAAAATTATCATGATAAAGATCCACAGGCCTGCACATGCCTATAGTGACGATCCATATGTTATGGGCTTTTAAAGGAACTGAAAAATCAGATATATAAACCTCACCTTTAAGCAATAAATGAGATCCTCATTATTGTCCACTGAAAGTGCAAGGTTTTCAACAACAAGAGAGATGAAGTACATGATTTTCTGCAGAATTCACCAAGAGAAGTTGAAAAATTTTTTACGTTAAAGAGTCCAAAAAATGAGGTAAATCTACATGAATTTTATTTCAAAGACAGTTAATATTTATCACAATAGAATGAGACATATAAGGTTTATAGCATACCTCTGGAGTTGCATTACTCAATTCTTCGTATCCACGCTCTATAGCTGTTCTAACTGCAGAGTCAAGAGCAATATCCAGGAATATAAGATCTTTAAGACGGTCATTTGGCTGGGAAAGTAATGGTCTAAGCTCCTCACGAGCCTCTAGCAATCCCTGAATGGAAAAACATTTTCCGATAACAAAGGAAAGAAAACAAACTCAAACTGCTGTAATAAAATAGTGGGTAGAGAAGAACACCGACAAAAATTTGATATACCTCAAGAAGGGGTTCCACATTTTTATCTTCAATGTGTTCCAGAACAAATTGAAGTAGTTCCTGCCCGCAGAATCACAACAGATTCACAAAATGTTCCAGAATATATTTATTCAAAGTATTCTTTGATATATTGCAGAAGATCCACTACCGGAAAACCTGATGGCAAGCCAGACACTGGATTTATCTTCACTCCAACCATGAAGCCTTCTCCCTGATGAAAATTAGTGACCATTAGATGAACTGCAAAGAGATGAGCCAAGTTGCTAACAATTACATTGAATGGAAGTACCTCAGCTCTGTAGCCGATGCAATTTCCAATGGCAGACTCAAGATCTGCTCCTGAATGTACTGCCTGCATCCATGCATTGGATATAGTAAAACTTTGGGAAGAAAAGAGTCTGAAAGGAGTAAGTTGGAAGAGTGCTGCTCAGCAACAATCCTCACCCAGCCAAGACAGCAGTGGGACAAAATATAGGTATTTTGAAAGCTTCAAACTTTCTTTCAAATCAGTTCTCATTGTAGAAAAACTGTATTTTACCGCTAGGGACAAGAAAGATACAATCCAAATCCTATTTACAGGAATTCACTTTTGGGTTCAGATGCATAAAAGAGTATAGATATTACAATGAAATGTCGATTTCAGAATCCAATATGGCATGTAACTTGGATCATCACTCTAACCTTCAGTGTTCGCATGTAATTTCCAAGATCACGCAGAAGTCCATCCTTTTGATCATGCCTAAAATTTGGTTCAGAGTGGATTGCACGGTCATAACTAAGAAGACGTTCTTTTGTTATTCCGTTGTCATTTAAGGTCTTCCAATAAACACTAATGTCAAAGTCACTCTTGATGTACTCAATCAATGCCTGCAACAGATAGAATTTGATTAGAATTACATGTAGCAACATACATCTATCATAGATACAAATGCATACTGATATAGATACAAATGTAGTATCATAGATACTACATATTCAACTTAGCTAATATGATTGTTTACCGATATGCTGCATACCTGACAGATTACAACATCATCAGGACTAGTGTTGTTGTGCAGTTTTTGATGCCATTCCTCCATCATTCCTCCCTTGCAGTCATTGTTTCTCTATAGTTGAATAATAATTAAGCAAAATTATCAAATCCAAAGATGAACTTCGGAGAAAATGAAAGGTAAGAAGAGAATACTTAAGAAAAATACCTGAATGACTAATATTTCATCCCTTATCCGTTGCCCCACATCTCCTTCACCTCCACGACCGACAGTTGACAAAATCATACGTAGAATTTCACGATACTGTGGATAACTTTTGTAAACATTCTGCAGCAAGTCTGTAAGCCTGTCCTGAGCTTTGCTTATCTCTCTGCAATAGTAGAGGAATCAAAAGCAACCAATTAAAACAAACAGGCCACTTGTAAAAGAAAACAAACACTGATAAACATATCAAAAAGCTTTCTTATTCAAAAACATATGAGAAACCAAATATTTTCCAAAATCAAGTGTGTGGAGGACTCCCAAAATTGGTTGTCCACATATATGAAGTCTGTGGACCATAGAAAAGAGATGACACAAATTTTCAAAGCAGAAAATACATCTGTTGTAGCAAACAAAACAATGGTATAGGAACCATACCTTGGTTTTACATTGTAATTTTTGTTCCAAATCAGTTGTCTTGAGGCCATGTATCTCATCCACACAAGAATTGCAGCAAGACCCAGCTCACCAGCATTAGTTGCTTGTTCCATCAAATCTGCTGCAATATTAAATCTGTAGCAAACAATGTCATGTGTTCTCTTAATATTATTCTAAATCATCTACTCCGTAAAAGTTGAAACAAGCAATGAACCAAAAATATGTCAAATGGGATCTAAACATAACAACTAATCTATTATCACATAGAATAAAAGCTGAACTGAGCTTCATCATCCCCCCATGAGAATGAAGTACCGACACTTAGAGGGTGTTTGGCATTGCTTTTAGCATCAACTTTTAACTTTTAACTATTAGAAAGTACTTCTAAGAGTGTTTGGTAAGGTGACTTCGACTTTTGCAAAAGTGATTTTAAGCTAAAATCAGTCAAAATCTAAAAGTACCTTGTGAGGTGCTTTTAGCCTCTATTTCTACTTTTCCATTAAAAGGATTTTATTTATTATTTCGAAAATATCCCAAATTAAACCCTAAAAAAAGGTCAAATTTGTTACCTAAAAAAAAAAATGTATTTTATAATACATATTAGATTAAACCTCAAAATCAAACAAGGTCTAATGGGAATACTTATTAAAGTATTTATAATATATATTAAATTAAATCCATTTAATATAAAAAATACTAGAAGAATTTTATGAGTTCTTTTCCCTTCTCCCGTCCACGGGTGAATGGAAGTATTTAATATTGAATTAAATCCAACATATTCAATGTAATAAATAATTTTTAATGAATTATATTTAACATTTTCCTTCCTTATCAAAAAATTCCAGCCTAACCCAAATTTGAAATCAAGTGTTTGTAAGGAATTGAATTCAAAATTCGTACAAATGCAGCTCCCAACCCACATGTGACAACACTTGAAGATGGAAATATTATATGTGGAGCAAGATAATAATTAAAAATATAAAAAACTATGGGAAATTTCTTTTTTTGGCAAACACCTGCCAATAGCTTTTTATTTTTTAATTCCAAAAACTATCAACTTTTTCCACCTATTTTTACAACTAGTTTCTCAACTTCTTTGCATGAAACCCACTTCTTTCTAAAGCAGAAACAATGCCAAACACCCTCTAAGTACCTAAGTTAATATGAGATGCCCATAGCTAGGAACCATGTATGATGTCAAAGATAGCACACGGCATTGTTTCAAAAATAAGATTGTTTTGCATTTATGAGAGCTGAGGCCAATTTGAACAAGAGATATAGAATTAAAGCAGTCATTAGGGGTGTAAATGTATACTAAACAGATCGGATACACCATATCTATATCCGATTAACTTATCGAATATCCGTCTCCATATTCTTATCCATGTTTTCGGATAGGATATTAAACGGACCGAATATGTGATTATCATATTCGTATCTATCCATAGTCGAATATCTCCTAATCGAAAATGGATAATACCAGTTTTAAACGGATACGAATAACATTTCATATAAACAGATACGAATGTGAATGGTAATCAAATCTTCCAATATCCACAGACAGCCCTAGCATTTCATTTTGAAAGATTTCTAACATCCATTTTATATTTATCTCAGCTCAAGTTAAGTGAAAACTCAAAATGTAATTCTGATATCATTTTGAAGCATCATTTATGAGAATGCACAAATGAAATTGTCTGTACTTAAAAGGTTTCATGTCTTGTAATTTAAATTTGGATAATTACAGAATAGTAGAGGAAGAAGAGAGAGTGCTCGAGTCAGAAATTTTGAAGTACGAAGAGATTTCTCACCGATGCATGAAGGACTTCTGGGCTTCACTTTCCAACCTTGCTATTTTATCTAACAAAGACTTTGATGTTCCTTTCCCATCTCCAGCGTCCTTTGAGGCAGAAAGAGTAGTCAACAGCATGTATTAAACCAGATGTATAATGAAAGAGGAGAAAAGACCATGAGGAATTAAGAATTCAGATAACAACCTTTTGAACTTGCGGAGAGCCAGTCTTCAACTCGACGTAAAAATCTGACCCTCTGTTCTTTACCCAGTTTCCACCAGACAGAAGTACAAATGGCATCCCCACAAAACTGTCATCTTCAATTGTGATTTCTAATGATTGGACCTGAGAGTAGTTTAAGGAAGATATTATTCTCCCAGAGCAATGATTTGATACCTAGCCTTGTAGCATCTAGGCATACAAAGAACATATGAAAACTCATGTGCTAAACCTTGTGTTGATTATCAAAGGAACTTGTTGCAAGTTCTGTTTCAGCAGCATTGTCTAAAGAAACCGAACCTGGGGGCAACACAATTGCAGGAGGTGCCTGTATAACATCACTCATCTTTAGTATTCTTAGATTAAGATAATATACAACACTAACTGAAAACATACTTCCTATCTCCATTAATGTGCTAACTTGCTAGAGCTAAAATCTATTAGAAAGCTCTTATACGTACTGCCCATTCTCCAGGTCTTTTGGATAAAGCCCAGTGAAGAATAACAGGCTCTGGAAGATTTGTAGCCAGATAAACTTGTGTCTTGCCAGAGTGCTTCGCTACAAGTACCTTCAGAAATAAAAGGACCACAAAGCATTCACTCAATGGTAAAATGTTTTAACTCAAAATTGATACAGCATTGCATACTTACCAGGAGTTCTTTATCGGCAAGCTTATAAATTTGTTTGTTCATCATAGGGCCATCAATAAGATCTTCCTTTGCCTTTGCGAACTGTTGAATTGCAGAGAGCACTTCTGGTTCTGAGGAGATTTTTTCCTCTATGGATACAGAGGTAAACTTAGTGAGAAGCAACATGACATCCCTTTTCTTGCGCTGAATTCTTTCTACGGTGAAATAACTTTTTTTAGCCAGTTGCTTAGAAACCTTGGATTTTATCTCTCCTTTGGTTATCTTTCTTCGTATTTCGTCGAGGGAAGCACCCTTCTCTAGTTCAACTAGCAACTCTTTTCTTGCTTCTTCAAATTCTTTCTGTTAAATTAATGACATTTAGATCGAGATAGTAAAGAATAACAGTGAGCAGTCCTTTTTCATAAATAGTAGGGAACAGTCCTTGCACACCCTTTTATTTAGTAAAATAACACATATTATGTGAGAGAAAATGTATCATGTATATTACTATCAAAATTATTGAACTTCAAAAAGCGCATGCAAGGTCTGATACATACAAGTTGTTGTTCCGGAGAATAATTTGGCTTTCCAGCTCTCTCCCATCTTATATATGCTTGTATTTGAACAAGATCCTCAGGTATATCACTCTTTGTTCCAGAAACAAGTTCCTCCTTATTCTCATTTGTATCATTTCTGCTCGTGATCTTTTTCCGAAGGTCCTCTATGGATGTACCTCTAGCTATTTCTTCCAACAGCTCCATTCGAGCCGCCTCATACTCCTCCTATTTTAAATACATAATCAATTAGCAAAAGCATATAAGTAACGTCCAAAACCAAACAAGATAGTTTTAGACCATAATGAAGTTATATAATTGTTTTAGCAAAAGATCTCAGCATCAATCAATTTGACAAAACTTATCAACTCTTTTGCCATATCTTCATGGTCAAGAATGCTTAACAGACCAAAAGGTAATCTATGGATTCAACATTCGGTTATGCATTGGCAAATATGGAACAGTTCCACACACTGACTGTAAACATATTTCCAAATCTCATGCATAGAAATTTATTAAATTCAAATGCAAATAAAACATCACATCCATTATTCCTCATAACTGGGAAAGTAGAACAAGTAGGTCAAGAATGGTTTAACATAAAGTAAATATATCACAAATTTAGATGTCAGTGCCACAGGAAAAGAACAGTTATAAGTTAGCATTGCCAAAAAGGAGCTTGAACTCAATCTTCTTAGACAAATCCTACTAAGGGGACATGAGGACAAGGCACCATCAGCGTTCTCAACCCAAAAGTGAGTAGCAAGAATCACTTACCTTCTCTTGTTCCGGGGTATAAATCTGTTTTCCTTTTCTCTCCCACCTCAAGTATGCTTGAATTTGTACAAGATCCTCAGGAACCGAAACGCTTGGAGTCGTTGATTCTGTCTTGGGCAATTCAACATAAAAATTACCCCCATTATACTTGTACCTGAGGACCATGGGGGGAAAAAACACTCTGCTGGTCAAATGGTTCAACACATATGCTCATTAGTTTTTGAAATAATACATTACTTTACCATTTATTCTGGGCTTCATCAAAAATAAGAAACTCTAGAGCTTGTATTGCAGGATCGTCAATCTCTATTCTCAGTGCAGAATTTGAACCGGACTGAGGAAAGATCGCCATACAAATACATGTTATCTTACACATATGTCAAAAAGCAGTTATTGCCTATGTTATCACACTGCACTTTGTCAGCTAAACCAATCTGAAACTTACTTTCACAAAGGGCGTCCTAAGTGCTTTGTTCTTATACGCCATGGTTCCAACTGGACGAGTACGAGGAAGTATCCATTTACTGACCAGAAAAAGAAAAAAGAAATGAAAAAGTAACCAAAAGTCATCAGAAACTGTGAGTTTGGTGAAGCATGCCTTTTGACATTAAATAGGAATCTTGCTCTGATTGCACTTACTCTTTTTGACCTTTTATTGCTCCCCAGTGTAAAAGTAAACTGTCACTACTACTTGTAACTTGAATATCTACGACTGAAGCAGAACCTGGAGTGGGATACTCAACATCAACCTGTTTATTTGCATCCAATGCTTGAGTGTTAGTAGATATGGTTTGCATCCATCATCCCCAGAATTTTCTATATATATGATGTATATAGATCCACTTCGTATCCCACATTCTCAAAGATCAGCCATAGTATGCATACCTGTAATTCAATATTCTTATCAAGGTTGAACTTCTCTGTAACCTGCTAGAAAACAATAAATAATCAATCAATGAACTTAAAAGAAACTATCGCTAGTGCATTCACCATTGAGAGCTGCAATGGAAGCCACATGAAGCCAGCCATGTTATTGCCATCTCATACCCAATCTTTTAAATCATTCACAGCCTTTAAGTAGAGATTAGTGATCTCTCTTCCAATTTAGAAACCTTAGGGCAAACAAAATCTCAGAAAAACTAGAGATGAACTCTCATGTAGTGAAGAAAATGTCAATACAAATTATTAGCACAAGAAACAAACGCCTTTCTTCTCAGTGAGACATTCATAATACAAGAAGAGCAAACAAGAGTAGGACATATTTGTTGGTTTAGCATAGAGTGATCTTATTAGCAATGCAAAATAATTAAATGAAATCTTGATCTTAGTTGTTTCTTTTTTTAATTTTTTTTTTAATTTTTTTTTAAATTTTTAATAAATGATCACAGTTGTTGTATATTTCCACTAAAATGTGAATAGTTTTGGAGAACTAAATATATAAAATCAGTTACTATCCTGAAAGTCATTTCTGAATCACGAAACATGAAATACAAGTTCACAGCATTTTTAGGACTTCATTCTGCCAGCAGACGTCCCCTTTCTAACTAAAAAGTGAGATAAGAGATCTGTAATCTGTTGCTTACCCCTAAAGAGAAACTTTCAATGGTTTAAGTAGAATCGAAAAGCAAACTAACCTCACCAGCAGAGGAACACTTATAGCACTTAATATTACGAAAGGAACTGCAAGCCTGATCTCCATTAGGACAGCAGGTAGAAAATT
Organism: Handroanthus guayacan; assembly: GCA_014898755.1. Lineage (NCBI taxonomy): Eukaryota > Viridiplantae > Streptophyta > Magnoliopsida > Lamiales > Bignoniaceae > Handroanthus > Handroanthus guayacan. Next base: position 734,711 of record JACFYI010003498.1, on the reverse strand, counting down.
CATATTTGTAGTTGTATGTTTCTTCATGCATCTGTTTTTCATTTTTATGGAAAGGCTTACTTCTTGCCATCATTTTTCATATGCGCATACAATTTAGATTAACAGTGATATCGAAGACCAACTTGTGCACCGTTGAATCTTTAGTCTTTTCCATCAAATTAGCATCTTCTTCTCCAACTTAAGATTAGATTAAGTGCTTAAATGACGCATTTCTTGTTTAAATTCTTCCAGATGATTGAACAAGAAAATATCACATCACCTGATGCAGCTTCACTTTTCAATTAACCGCTTCTCAGAAAACTATCACTGTCTTACACTGCTATCTGTTAGACAAATCTATTCCACAGACTTGGCTTCTTCATCATCTTGATTGAGGCGACTAGGATTCTAATATTAAAAGGATTTCCATTTACATGCATATACTACAAGCCACACAAATGAAAAGTAAATAGATAAATGGTTTTGTGCTATTACCGTTGAAGATGTATCAGCAGCCAAAAGTGCCTTAGTGGATCTTGAAACAGCACGCTGCTTTCCCATCTTTAATTTGTTTTTCTGCAATGTCAATCTGTTACCAAGGAACTCCGTTGATATAGAAGATTTGTGTGCTGGTGAATTTGCTTGGGACTTTAAAAAAGTATTTCCCCCAATGCAAGTTGAAGAATAGTTTCGACTTTGATGCTCCAATACTTTTGAAGAAAGGAAACTCTGATGCAGCAAGTTATTCCTTATGGTGTTGCTCATGTTTTCTCAATCGTCAGATTAACTCTAAAAAGCACAACTTCAAAGTCAATATTTATACTGCTAAAAGGAGCAAGCTTACAGATCACCACCACCACAGTTCACAAATAGGAGTACAAAACATCTGAAAATATATAGCACATATACAGATATAACATCACAATCAAATACATAATCACATATCTTCAATTCTTATTCTACATTCGCCAAAAGAACCTCACGGTTTAAATGATCATACGTGATATACGCCATATTCAAACAATGACACTTACATACGCAAACACATACAGGAGACACAAGAATTCAACATTTAAGTATGAAAAAATTATCAAATGTACAATTGAATTTGAACTTAACCAGTGAAATACAAGAGTTTTTCAACTCCACGGAGATCACAGTCAAAAATCCAGTAAAATGTTCTTGAAATTCACAACAAATTAAGCAGGCAATTCAGTCATTTCAGCATACAGTTAACATGCAACGCCAAACTAGCTTCAAGACACTCCACAGAACAATTAAATCAAAGTGTAAACCCAGTAACTCGCAATACATCCAATTCCGCATAAATTTCTTCGCGTTTCATCGAACAAAAGTAACTACAGTGATGAAAACTTACCTCAACCAATCGCCTATGAAGGAAACACGCAATTCTAGATGAAATCAAGGAAAAAGGGGAGCTTCGAGAGTGTAAAGCAATGATTGATAGTGCAAAGTGGGAAGACGCAGAAAAGGAACTCTCCTAAGATGTTAATAGCGCTCGTTATCATGAACCTTTGAACACGTGGCGATAAATAAGATGGACACGAGAAATATGGGCGTTTGGGGGTTCGGTATTAGTCACGTGC
>JACFYI010003498.1:718052-728933 GCA_014898755.1 Handroanthus guayacan | reverse complement strand
TGGCATTATATATGAATTATTTTGTGATAATTAACAATTCATTTTTCTTTTAACATGTTAAATTCATATATATAGGGTAAAATTCACTTTAGACACCGCATGACATGTTCCTTAACATATGTGATACCATTGTTTTGAAGTATTACACATTGAGTATCACTATTTTGTGAAATTCAATGGAAGAGATATTTTCATCAAATAAGTTAACGGAATGACTCAAAATAGGGGTAAAAATAGGGGTTAAAGCTCAATTACAACAATGAAATTTTTTTCCTTTAATTTTTGAATATTTAGCAAAGAAACGCGAAAAATAACCATGAAAGCAACACAAGTGCCGAAAAAAGATTTCTTCCATTGACATAGTTGAGTAAGCACTTCATGGTTATTCTTCACGTCTCTTTGCTAAATACTAAAAAATTGAAGGAGAAAAAATTTCTTGCAGTCATTGAGTCTTAAACCCTTGATTTTCTCCCCATTTTGAGCTCTTTTGTTAGTTTATTTAACTGAAATACCTCTTTTGTCAAAATTCAGGGAACAATGATACTTGATGTTTAATGCCTCGAAACAATGTATCAGATATATTAAAGGAGATATCCTTGATATGAAAGGTGAAATTTTTTCCTATATATGTGTATATCTACCCTATTATAAAAAGAAAGAGTGTGTGTAATAATTAGGATACCAATTTTTTAGTGTTCGAATTTACCCATTATATATTATCGCACTAATCAATTCCATTTTTTTCCCCTTAAGAAAAAGTGATTCATTATGTAGCAGAAAAAATCAACCAAATACAACGCAAGGAATATATCCAGATGATGATATTATGATGATGTTTGGAAATATGAAATCTTGTTGAAAACAATTAAATTAATGTACTTAAATATTATTTTTGTTAAATATTAATTTCTATCTAATTTTTATTAGTATTTCGAAACCCCTTAATGAAAATTTTAGATAAGCCACTACGCACACTAAAACTATCATGCAGCATTTGGAAGGGGCCAAAAAAAAAAAACATGGATAAATACTACTATACAGTAGATAAATATCCACATGTTACTGATGAGACTCAAACCTACACCTCTCTTGTAAAAAGAAAAAGGTAGTGCCACTTTATTCAAAGGACGGTGACTTCAGCAGTTCACAAACTAATAAATTAGTGAAAAATGTCTAGAATTAAAAAGATAATCGAAAATAAACCTGATGGAATAAAAACCAATTCTACAATTAACAGAACGATGGGCTATTCATAGAGTGAAGATCACGTACCCATGCGTAGAAAAGCATTCCATTTGGGCTCCCACTACCGGGTGCACAATGCATCTGTTAGTTTTCGCATTTTTTTTTTAATGTTTATTATTTTTAATAATCTTTTTAGTTAATTAATTAATTTATTTATAATTATATATTGTGCAATTAAAGCTAATATGTATGATCGTCGATTATTTAGTCTTTTTGTTCAAGGAACGTTCACTATAGATCGTGCAATATTGTTCGTTTGGGCATTTTGGTCTGATTAAAATTTTTTAACACATCAACTAAGCTTAAAGATCGGGAAATTAAACTTGAATTAAGTTTGATTTAATTCAAAGCAATTACATGGCGAATAAAAATACCAATTTTAAAAGGAATATTTAGTCACATTATAAGTATAATCATATTTATTTATAGTTAATTGGGTGTATGGCCTTATTAAGTTTATGTTAATTAATCTCAATGCATGAATATTTCTTGCACATTCTTTTTCTTTTTTCTTTTTCTTTTCTTGTTCCCTTTTTTGTGTGTGATCGTTTAATGAGAAAAAGCAGTACGAAGAGTTTATTATTAATGGATGTTCTAGAGACAGAGTGATGGTCAGAATTGCATTTATTTCTCATATTTTTGTGATGAAAATGAATTTTATGCAATTATAGATAAATACTTAATTTTTTTTTTCTCCTTTTGTTTCTCGTCTTAATCAGACAATCAATACTTGTCTTTTTCATTTTACTAAATATCTGGGACATCACATGTTGTTAGCATATGATGGAGAAATCCACCAAGCAAATGGACAGGAAATTTTACAAATTCTGCCAATGGAAAATAGAAAAAGAAAAATGTTTTTGCCTTAGAGACTTAACAGAAAAAAACTCCAACGAAGGTCACCGTAAGCAAATGAATGATTGATAAATCACAATCAGCATGTTAGACATCAATTTTTTTTTTTAAAAAAAAAAAATCTGGAAATTAGATCATTTTTGAAAATTTTTGCTATTGCAATTACAGTCATGTATTTATAAAATAGTTTAAATTTTATTATATATATTATAATAATTGTACTTATTTTAAACTACATATATGAAGAGTTCAGGAAGAATTATATATGGATGCTTCTCTTATCAAATCTCTCTCTTCCTCATGTATGTGCATGCAACTCTTTGGTTGCCATCATACATTCAAATGCAACTAAATGATCGATGTTTATCTTAAATTGGGTCATATCAAATTTGTATATATATAGATCTACTCGGGATCACACTGCTTCCTGTGGCGCCTCAAGGTCTTAGTTGAATTTCATTGTATCAAATTTTGTACAGGATCGACCTGAAATAAGTGGGCCATCCCATTGCTACCTGTGGCACCCCAAAGTCTTACTTATAGTTTTTGCCAAAATGAGCAATATCCTTTTCCAAATTTAATGGCTAAACTCTAATCATGTGGAGATGCAACTTCAACATGAATCTTTAAAGAACCAATTCATTCTAGACCAAATCATAGTTTCATATAAACTTGTTGTTGATGGTCGACACATCTTGCCTCTTGAAAATGAATATGCATTGACTTCATATTAATCGAATATCTAGCCAGCTCAAGTTTTCACGCAATATGAATATCACCATACAGAATGTAATAAAAACATGAATAGCAAAAGAGATTGCATGGTAATGAATCAAGTAACTGCAAATTCAATATCTAGAGTATGTCTACAAAAGAGAATCAAGTATATAATTAATAACATAAAAAATTTCAACATGAACATCAAAATAATAAAAAAGAAATTATATATATATATATATATATTTTCATTAAAAATCATACTAAACATAATTTTTCCTTACACAGTACTTCTAAATCCCACAAGGAAATAATCCAAAAAACCAACAACAATTTTCTTCTAAAAATGAAAATTTGAAAAACAATGAAGCACTAATACATTCTTAAATACATTTCCCAAATTAAATCACATTTTCACGTAACACTTAAAAAACATTTTTTTCCCCAAACCATAAACATTACCAACACTTTCCAATCAATAACACTCGATGACGAAGTCATCATGGTTTCTTCTCCGCCACCGCCAAGAGGGTGCTGCTCAGCTTAAGCATCTCCTTATCAAACTCCGTCACCTCCGGCAACGACACGTCAAACTCCGTCAACCCATCGGTGCAATCCGAGAAAGTCGTGGCCGACAGGTAAGTCCTGAGAGATGAATAAGGGTCATCCGTTACGAACCCAATACACTGTTTAAGGTTGTCGATAATGTTATCAAATGCCTCGTGGCAAGTGCTGTCTATAGATTGCTTTGTCTGAGGCTGAAGCTCGGCAGGAAGCTTCGGTCCGATGCCGTAGGCGATGGATTGTCCGGCCTTGGCCTTAACCATGACGGCGTTTAGCGCGTTTGTCATGGCTTCTGCCCATGTTTTGCCCTCTTTTATCAACTGAGCACAGAGAGCCTTGTCGCTGGCGGTGTCACAGAAGTTGGCGGTGGCGGATTGTGCCGCTGCGGTGGAGAGGATGGCCGCGGTGGCGAGAAGGGAAAGTGAGAAACGGATGGTTGTTTTCGTGAAAGCCATTTTTTGTTGGGGTAGTTTTGCTTGGGTGGTTTTATTTATGTGCTTTGCACTGTTTTTGAATTATTTCTTTTTTCTATTTATAGTATTATGCTTTGAGGCCTTTTAATGGTAGTAATATTAAAAAGGGTTAAATATGTTTTGTGGAAATTTTTTATGTACAAATAATTGTTTTGGATAAAAGAACGTGAGTATATTTTGGATTTTTGTAAGTTGTTGAAGTTTTCCAAAAATGGGTTCATTTCCAATTACTCATTACCCTTTATTTTTAGGAAATTAACCCTTAAAAGTTGTTTCTCCATTGTTATGATTGTTGGAAGGCACGAGTTCTCTCGAGGGTGATGCTGAAATACATTTTGGATCCTTTATTTTAATTCGTATTTTATTTTGATTTTATTGTACGAATATTTGTCAAGTGTATGGCATTTAGAGAACCTAACTGGTCTGCATAATTTTTAAAAGTAATTATTTTTGGAAATTATAAAATACTTTTAAGTTTATAAAAAACTAAATATTATATGTAATGATATGTTAATTATATAAAATTTATAAACTAATGAGAATTGTGAAAAGCCTAGAACTAAGTTAACAACTTCATAATATTTTAACAGAATTTATAAAATCAAACATTTTTCCCCCAAATACTCTAGACCACTAAACATTTTGTAAAATATTTCGAAGAGTTTGATTACATGAAAAGTGTCCTATTAACCGATATCAGATTAAGACGATCTCTTTTGAAAACCATGTATTACTTTATATAACATGTGTGTTAATAAAGGAAATCACTTGTTCCTTTATTTCAATGATATCAATCGCTGGCTTGTACTCAAATAAATGGATTGATTACTATCATTTGAAAGAAAAGATACATTAATTTTTACAATCACCCAATTCTGTCTCCTTGGTCTCTCCCTTCTACTAGGGCCGGCGCTCGTACCTGCTGCCTTCTTCTCCTTCTTGGAGTTCTCTCCCGCCAGCCGCCATGGAGCCAGCCATCATCTCCATGGTGGTCCGGTCTCTCTCCAGAGATCTTTTTCTCCTTCTGTCCCTCTCTTCACCATCTCACCTATGTCTTCCACTCACTCTTCAACTTGTCTCTCCTTTATATCTTTTTTCAGATCTACCATTTAACTTTTGTGTGCCCAAGAATGAAGAAGAAACTTCATTTAGGAGTATTTTTTAAGGCCATTTTTCTACAAAAATGGCAATGAATCATCATTTTACTCTCTTTCTTTGTGAAAGAGAGCCCCTTGGAAGACTTGAGATCCCTCGCGTCGGTGGTCAAGGCGTCTCATACTCCCTTGTTCTTCCTCTTTCAACTTTGATGTTTTTTTTTTAGCTCCTTTTTAGAGTTTCTATTATGTAAACTGTCTAGTTGGATGTGTAGGTTTTATGTTGTGTTTTTCCTTTTGTCTTCAATTGTAATTTCATTGTTATTTTGGTTATTATTGAATGAAATTACTTTTATCTATTAAAAAAAAAAAAAGAAAGAAAAGATACATATGCCATCAAGTTGAATTGAGGCAAAGCTTAAACAAGCTTTGCATAATTTAAAATTATTTTTGTCTAATAATAAACTCGATACATATACCATCATTGATGGTGTAAAAAAACACTTTTCCCATCATCCTATAGCATTTGATAAATATAATGTTCTTCCAAAATTCAATGTACAAATAATATGCATTTTATTTTTCAACAAAACACCAACATTTTTAATATGCTTAACCTTTCTAAATTGTCATTACTATCTGTTTAAATCTCATAATATTACAATATAGGGATCTATAACTAGTAATTAATACATACATATATATATATATATGTGTGTGTGTGTACACACACGTGTGCGTCTCACAACTCTACTACTCTCATTTTCTAGTCTCAAATCTACCAGCTAGCAAGTGTCATAAAACTCTAATTTCCCAATAAAACATCAATCCTCTTTAATTTGGTCTAATTTCCTGTTTTGTCATATGATCTTATGATCTGTCTAACCCTCGTAAGTAAAAATTATGGAGAAAGTAATTATTATGTGATATTCACAGCCCATCATTATCATTTTATGGTCTTGCAACTGTACATACTTACATATATCAAGTGTGCACTAATACTTCAACTATTAAATGAAGATGTATTAGTGCACACTAAAAGCTAGTGTGTAGAGAAAGAGACATTAGAGGGTGTTTGGCCAATCTTGTTTAATTAAAACATTAATTATGTTTGTTCTTACGTTTTATACGATATTTTTAGGGGGTGTTTACTTTGGCTTTTGGGTATAATGTAGGTTTGGGTTATTAATGGTTTAAATATTGGTTTTAAATGAGTAAAATGGATTTAATCTGTTATTTACCTTGATTGTTAACATTGATTTATGTTACCTTAATTTACTTATGTGTTTACTTTGAATTGTATGGATTAAGTTGTGTAAAATTTGAAAAGGCCACAATACCTTTCACATTAATTTAATAAAGGAAAGACATCTTTTATTTGTGGGGGCAAATTTGAAAATACACAACAATGATTACAAATTTGGTTTCCTCAACCAAAAAAGAACAATAGTTAGCCAAACAACTCATTAACCTACTTTAACACAGGTTGAATTGCAAAACCCGTAGTTTAGACCATTCAAAGTAAACAAGGGTATATATTAGTATAATTTAGTTTATCACCCCTTAACCATCCAAGTAAACATGTCCTTAAAGTTCATACTCTTATTTTGGAAATAATTTATGAAAAACTTTTGACAAAATTTATAAGATCGCGAAGATTATAATGCATTAGTAGTAATTTTCTAATCATAAAATGGTTAAATCAACAGAGCATCTTAATATTTTAAAAATAAGTCGAGTTACTAACTTTTTCCTTTTTCCTTTTCTATGAAAAAAAAGCTACAAAATCTTAGCATGTTATAGTAGAAGTTTAAACTCTTTCTGAAAACACTTGATAAGCTCCCAAACATCTTCTACAATATTTTCAAGAGCTTATAAGCTCACCTAGACATCGTCTTGATTAATTACATATGTGAACCTCAAAGAATAAAAAAAGTAAAAGAAAATAAAATAAACTTTTCTTCTAGGTCCTCATTTTTTTTAGTTGCATATATGATTCATATTCATTCAGTTCATAATTCAAATTTCCTATTTAGTACCTTATCTTCTATTTTCTATTACGAATAATGCAACACCCCGAAAATTCCCCTAATTAAAATTTTAACTCTTCATTTTTAAACCTTAAATCACTATACAATCTTAAAATTCGCTTTATCATCAAAATAAATTTCTCATATTTGAAAAAAAATTTCGTACCCGTTTACGCATTTTTCGGCCCAAAACAAACTTATTTGAGCCCAAATGAGGCCCAATTAAACTTTAATTTTAGCCCAAACAATTGTGGCCCGATTCCAATTTTTCAACAAAAAAAATGGGGATAAGATCAGCAAATCCACCAGTTGAATTTGCCAAGGATTTGTCTCCCAAATCGAAGTTTAATCATGATAAATATCCATTAATTGCTAATTAAGTTCTTGGTAGAAATTTAATTGCTTAAAGGCCCTTCTTCCTCTTTAAAAATTATGAGAAAACAAGACAAACATTCACACTCTTAACTCTAAAAATAAAAAAAAATAATAAAAAAATAAAAAAAACTCTTCATTCTCAACACAAGTTCACTCCCAATTCCATATTTTTACTTATCACCCAAAAGAAAAGAATATTTAATTATATAACAACCATCTATTTGCAAAGAGGAATATCTAAGGGAAGATACACTCAAATCCTTCTTGGTAAGTTTGAAATTTTAAGTGCTTAAAGAGGAGTTGTGAGGTTTGAGATTTGTGATTAATAAGTCTAGCATGGTTATATGGTGTGATTTTTAGGAATTCAACCCCAAATCTTGGATTTCAACCGCACATCTCCAGAACTTAGGACCAAGGTGAGTTTTTATGGTCTTTCCTTCTTTCCTCAGTTGATTTTTGTCATTAGTTGGCCATTTTTTGTTGAAAGCATGATTATGCATGATATGAGCTTCTATATGTTGTTAATGTTGATTTATTGTGAATTTTGAGCTCATAATCGCTTGAATGGAAACTAAAGAAATCTTAACATATATGATGACCATACCTTAGCTTGAATATGGATTTGGACCATGGACCATTGGAAAAACCGTAATAAACTCTAAAAATCAGTTTATGGAATTTAAGAATTCAAAATTTATAAAAATTTGTAAAAATTTGTAAAAATCAAAATTTTATCTTAAAAATTAAAAGAAGAGACTTTCAGAAGCCTATTGGAATTTGGGATTAAAAAAAAAAGTTCACGTTACTGTTCACTGCGCGACCAAGCGTGCGCATGGACAGAATGCGGACGCGTCGACGGCAGTAGCCTCGGCTATTCTGCCTATTCGTGCTCCTGTTTTTTAGCACAGACGCTCCTATGGTAGTTTTTAAAATTTTGTTTTTGACCTCTTTGGTTATTTTAAGTCCATTTTTTACCTCGTTTCGATATTTTAAAATTTTCAAAACAATTTTTCCTAAGTCCGAGGTCCAAAATCCAATCCGTTTGTTGATTATGTTTGATATTTGAATCTATGTTCTTTGAACCCATTTGATATGAGAATATGTGATTGGTTGAATTCAATAAGTTTGTATATATTTATTCGTTCCGAGCCTTTATTCATGATAAATTGGGCCCAGGGTAATTCTCAGGTAGTTTGGATCAGACAATATCGGATTGTCGATCTGTGTCCCTGGAATTCCTGTTTGTGAGGTAGCCCAGAGGAATTCTGGAGTCTAGGATTCCGAATGGCTATTCTAAGGCACGCGATCGACCGTGTCTCAAGTTTGATAAGTGCTACTTGAGCGGCCGTTCGGGTATGCAAATGAATGAATAAGGTTATATGTCTTTCGTTGATGTTATAAAGGTAATGTACCTACCAAATATTAGTCTTTTCCATATCTGTTTGATAACATGAATATGTTAGAAAGTTTGAAACTTTTATTTCGATGTCATGTTTTTGTTTGTTCTCATTACGTTGACACATTCATGACATGATTTTCATTTGACTTTTCAATTTGATTTTAATCCTATGGCCATCATTCCCATTTTATACTATAAGTACTCACTGGGTCCGTAGACTCATGATTTCAGATATATGTATGTAGGTGCGTAGCCAGACCATGTTAACCATGAAGAACCTTATAATGTTTTATTTTGGGATTTTGTAAATATGGTTGTATTTTGTAAGTTGAACTTTGTAATATGATTTGTTGTATTTTGGATGGTATTATGTTAGTTTGTCGAGAAAAAAATAGAATGTAAATTATAAAACGTTTGGAGTCCTTAGTTTTGGATACATCTGAGCTTTTCGCTTATGGTTTCTGATTAGTTATATTGTTAGATATTAAGTTATGAACGTATTGTTGGATTTTCTAATTATGAATTTTGGTTAGTTTGTCCGCGAGTAGCGTTTCGGGATCAATGTTTGTATGTATGTCCGATTGTAGAGAATCCCGGGGTGCTACAAATAGTAATTAAATTGTATATTTTCTAAATAAATATTTTATTGTAAATGTAATGCCCGGATTTTTTTTTTCTAATTATATATATATATTATTCATTTTTAGATCATTATCTATTTTAGGGGTTTAAATAATAATTTAAAATCAAACACCAACATCTGAGTCCCGGGGGAATTAGGATTCTAAGTAGCCTCAAACCCTAATTAGGTCAGCCGAAAACCAATATAAATATATCTCTAACTCTGATATTTACCCTAAAAGACTAAGGCTTGCGACCAGAGGTAAATCCCTTCCCTCTTTTCTTTTATTGATTTAGGATTTTAATTATAAAGCTATCGTTAATAGGGAATCAAGTTCTATTAATTAGGTGTAATGTTAATTTCATATTCTTATTCGTAGATCCAATTAAAAGCACGTGATCGATAGTGATTGCAAATTTTTGGGTTGTGCTTAGAGGTAAGTGATTCCTATCTTTTGCGTTTTTTTTCGTTATAACATGTCTTTCACTTAAATTAATATAATTCCTGGTTGATCGGAGAAATTACGTCTTTTAATGTGTTCATATGAAATTGTGTGCCATAGTTATATTCTTTTTATGCCACTGAAGTTAAATTTCGGCAGACGTATAGAATGGCCATCACAAACCTTAGTTATACAATTGATTGTATTTCCGGTGCCGTCCGCTGACTTTAATTTATATTCATCCAGAAACCATTTAACCATGGCTGACTTTTCTTTAATGAATTGCCTCGGTCAGATAGGAGGAAATTGAAGATTCGTTATGTCATTAAGTCCTCGTGTGATTACCGAGTTATTGTCAATTAAGAATTCCTTTTCCTTTTAGCGGTATTCGAGATTAATTAAATTAAAAGCTCTTTAATAATAATAATAATAATAAGCAATCACTTCCTCTAATATGTTTGTAAATTGTGAGATAACCTTATTTTTCAAATACCATTCGCATTCCCTTGAACAGAATCTAATTTTGTCCACGACAGTGACCAGAATCATTATCTTGAACCTTAGTTGTAGATTTGAATTATATTACGTCAGCTACTTGAAAACCTGTTCTTGGAGAACACATGACTTTACCATTTTTTTTTTATTATCTCTTCTTTAATGGTCTGGCTACTGTCAAATAGGAGTATGTGAATTGGTTAATCAATTAAGCTGCCACGTGATTTCCGAATTAGTGTCAAATAAATATATTTATATATATATATATATATACACGTTTTTCTTGTCATAGTGATACTTAAGATTCATTAATTAGGAGCTTAAATTAAGTTCGCAAACGTGATAATTATAATACTAACAACTTCAATTAAACTTTTCTTTAATGGATGGTTCATGGTTTAATAGAATTAGATTGAGAAATTTGTTGTTTAATTAAGTTGCCATGTGATTGTGTGAAACATCGTTAGACCAAAAAGATTAATTTTTCCTTTCACCGTGGTTTCTAATATGACTTAAATTAGAAGCCCTATGATAATAATAATAATAATAAATTTAATTAAACTTATGCTC
>JACFYI010003498.1:680964-694033 GCA_014898755.1 Handroanthus guayacan | reverse complement strand
TGTTGGCTGCTAATTGTAGCTGTAGACAAGGTGGGGTCTAATTTTTCATTATAGAACATTAATGTGGTCGGCTCTCTTGTTGGCTGTCATTCATTATTCTGCTATTAGTCCCTGTCTTGTCATCTGGTTATTGGTTGCATTTCTCTTATCATATTTCATGGTGTAAGGCAATCAATTTGCCAATTTTAGTACCATTGTAATAATTTAGTTCAACCTAACAAATTTGCTTATCGTTTTAGTTAGAGCTATGGCTGCAAAGTTTGAAAATCCAGAGTGAAAAAGTTGACTTTCCACTTTTGACCTGTGATTATTTCCTTCTTGGTTTCATACATTCATCATTCTTTTCTAATTTTTTTAATTTATTTTTTTGCAATTAAACTGGCCTTTTAAGTATTGCATGTGATCTTGATTGTTGCCTTGTATTCCTCCTTTTCTGTTGAAAGAATTTTTTTTTTTTTTAATCAATTTTTCTTCAAAGAATCTGAATGATCCTCTTAATCAGTTCACAATGAAGGAAGCAATTCTTAGTCCATCAGTAAAGATCATCATTCTAGTGATTCTCCTATTACAAGATGCATCCTTCTCCGACCCAAGATCTCAGACAGTCAAGATCATGTGTGGAAGTCAAATCGAGCACAATGCAACCCTTTATGTCCCAAACTTTGTTGCCACAATGGAAAACATTAGTGTCCAAATACGAACTTCGGGCTTTGGTGTGGCAATAACGGGCTCAGGACTTGATGCTAACTACGGTTTGGCACAATGCTATGGTGATCTGTCTTTACTCGACTGCGTATTGTGCTATGCAGAAGCGCGTACCATTCTGCCTCAGTGCTATCCTGAAAATGGAGGAAGGATTTTCCTCGATGGTTGCTTCATGCGGGCTGAGAATTACAGCTTCTTTCAGGAGTATACTGGCCCGAATGACCATGCTGACTGTGGAAATAGAACCCAAAAGGGTTCAGCATTTGAGGCATCGGCCAGACGGGCTTTATTGCGAGCAGTTTCAGCAGCACCAGACAATAATGGATATGCTCGGGCCCAGGTGGCAGTTTCGGGGACAGCTAATGAATCGGCTTATGTTTTGGCCAACTGCTGGAGGACGTTAAATGCAAGTGCTTGCAGAGGTTGTCTGGAGAATGCTTATGCATCTTTGTCGGGTTGCTTGCCTTGGTCAGGTGGACGGGCATTGAACACAGGGTGCTTCATGAGGTACTCGGACACCAATTTCCTTAATCCTAGTCCTAGACATCAAAGTTCAAGAGGTAAAATACAGTTTTGCAGTTTCATTTTTCACTTTGTGTTCTTTTTGGGCATTACAGTTTTGTAAAGTCAAGTATTTCCTTAATCCTAATCATGTGTTTACTTCTGCAGGGACAGTAGTAGTCATTGTAATTGCAGCTGTTAGTGCAGCTGCTCTTTTGATCATTGCAGCAGTCATTGGAGTTTATTTGTGGAAGCAGAGAACGATTCGAAAGAAGAGGAAAGGTAAATTGTCGTTAAATATAAGGTTGTCTAATTTTAGGAACACCTTATGTCATTAGTTCAGCTGCGAAAACTTCCCTCTTGCTTGACATTGCAAGAAGACCCCGTGAAAATCTAATAGATTGACCGAAATGTTACAAGTTGACCCGAGTTAATCTAACATATTTAATTTTCCGAAACCACAAGGTGTGTTGGGATAATATCATTAACAAATTTGAGTTCAACTCATGTTTTGCAAATTCTCAATTCCAGGTTCAGGTGATGCAGAGAAATTAGTCAAGTCCTTGAATGAAAGCAGCTTGAACTTCAAATATTCCACGCTAGAGAAAGCCACAGGCTCTTTCGACGTAGCCAACAAGCTTGGACAAGGTGGATTTGGGACAGTGTATAAGGTTGTCACTGGACAAAACTTGTATAAAACGTCTAGTATTTCCAACTCAAGGACATTGATGTCTAAAATGGGAACTTACTGCAGGGAGTTTTGCCAGATGGCAGAGAAATTGCTGTCAAGAGGCTTTTCTTTAACAACAAGCATAGAGCAGCAGATTTCTACAATGAAATCAAAATCATTAGCAGCGTCGAGCACAAAAATCTAGTCCGGTTGTTGGGGTGCAGTTGCTCGGGACCTGAAAGCCTACTTGTTTATGAGTTTTTGCCAAACAAGAGTCTTGATCGCTTTATCTTCGGTAAGTACTAGGTTTTTAGAGTGTAATGATCTAGGATTCTGTAACCTATGTACAAATCCAATGGTTGACAGATTCAAGCAAAAGTAAAGCACTAAACTGGGAGAAGAGATTCGACATAATTATAGGAACGGCAGAGGGGTTAGTCTACCTCCACGAGAACGCTAAAACGCGAATCATTCACAGAGACATAAAAGCAAGCAACATACTCTTGGACTCCCGACTTCGTGCTAAAATTGCCGATTTTGGGTTGGCAAGATCCTTTCAAGAAGACAAGAGTCATATCAGTACTGCCATAGCAGGAACATTGTAAGTATATCGATCTTTTACCCTTCTACCACAGCTTGTAATGACACGTGATATCTGAAACCTGGAACGCAAGTTGATCCATGAAAATTTTCAACCATGTAGGGGATATATGGCGCCAGAATACTTGGCCCACGGCCAGTTGACGGAGAAAGCAGACGTGTATAGCTTTGGTGTTCTTCTGCTGGAAATTGTCACGGGTAGACAAAATAACAGAAGTAAAGCGTCTGAGTACACAGACAGCTTGGTAACAAGTGTAAGTCCGAAAAACCTTTTCGATTCACAAATCACCATTTTTAACTTTTCCATTTTGTTGTCATGATTATGTGCTGTCTTCATTAAAAATCAGGCATGGAAGCATTTCCAGCTTAGAAAAGTCGAGGAGCTCTTTGACCCAAACTTAATGTTGCATAACTTCCACAACAAAAACATAAAAAACGAGATTCTACGAGTGGTTCACGTGGGACTTTTATGCACCCAAGAAATCTCTTCATTACGACCATCCATGTCGAAGGCACTACAGATGCTGGTAAAGGAAGAAGAACGCCTTCCAACCCCGACTAGTCCCCCTTTCATGGATGAGAAGACAATGGAACTAAATGACATGATCGAAAAACCATCATCGCCCCTCGACTATGGTGATGGTGCTTCAATTGCCAACATTTCCCAGAGCGTATTTTATCCCAGGTGAGATTAAACTTCCTTTAATAACTAGATTAAAAGCTTTGGATTATTGAGTACACATGTAATAGACCTATAGCATTTGTCTCATTCTTTGTGTTGTAATTACAGTGTTGAATATGGAGACATTATATGAAGTTTGCAAATTTTGGTCCAAATTGACTTGAAGTTTTCAATCCTCACATGTATCAAAGAACCAAAGATACAAAAATATAAGTTACTAAAATATTATTGAACACTTGACATAAATTTGCTCAATAATAGCATTAATCAAATACGTATCTAGATACACCCTTTGCAGATAATAATCTTTGAATTCTTAATTGTTCCCTAAATTCTTTAATAAACTTCTCTGCTCTCTCATCCACATCCTCAAGCTCCTCAACAGCAGCAGCACCATCCCGGTTCCGGCAACGTACTAAAGCATATGCATCATCCATACTTAATCCATTTTCTCCATTTTCTTCGTCGTTATAATCTTTATATTCATATTTAGTCATAAGCAAAATCCCAGAACTATTATTGCCTTCTCGAAGCCCCTTGCCATCCACATGGATTTTATGTTCTGCCTTCTTCGGGTGGTTCTCTGTGTTATTCGCCTTCTCAAGCCGCCGTCTGTGCTTCTCCCTCTGGCGGCTATGGTAGCCACACGGGCACTCGTATAGGCTCAATTTTGGCTCCGATGGTATCGAGGGACTTGATGGAGTGAGTGAAAAGCTTATGAAACCAGAGAAAAATTTTGTGATTGCTTTGGAGAAGCTATTTAGATTTTTCCAAGGCTTCTTGTTCTTCTTATGATTCATTTTTTCGTGTTACTTTCTTGCATGAGTGTTGGCTTTTTGGTTGTTGTTTTAAAGTGAGGATGAGGGTTTATTTTGGGAGATTTATTGTGATCTGCTTAACTTATGCAAGTTTGAAATCGTGGAGCCAAACATAGAATTTTTCCTTCTGTGAGAGAATCCTCTTTCATGCAAATTTCCAACTTGTAGTTGTAGCGTAATCTTTGTGAAGAAATATCCGTTTATTTCTGTTGATCTGGTGATATTGGGTGGTATTAAATGTCCCAAAGGATTGTATTTAAGTTGAGTTGGGCCTGTTGGATGCAAGGTCCACGGGGCTGCAAATCAGGACACAGATCGGATCAATTCACCCTAACCCGATTGGACTAGACATGAGAGGATCTCGTGCATTGGCACAAATAATGGTATCTATACGGCACATAGCAAGTCTTACAAATATTATGGGTGTAAACATGAATTTTGACCATGGGTCTAACCCAATTCAAATTTTCGAGTGTTGGATTAAGGTGAATTTTACTTGGTTATGGGTCCAAAATGAACTTAAATGAGTCTAAAATGAGTCGAACAAAAATCCTAAAATGTTCAAAAAATTAATTATATATTTTTCATTTTTGACGAACTTATAACATGTAGTCTCATATCGAAGCAATGGATGGAAAAAAGTAGCAAATTGAGTTTTAAGGTTTTTTCGTTTTTTCTTTTCTTCTTTTGTGTGTGTGCGTACGCGTGCGCGTGTGTGTTTTGGGTTGATTCAAATGGATTCAAAATAAGCTCAAATTCAAATGCAAAGAAAAAAGAAAGAAAAAATTTAAAATTAAATACTTCAAAAAAAAAAAAGGTTTCAACTTTCATCCGTTAACGGATAGCAAATGTTGACTATTTGACTTGATAAATCAGTACATCCCACCTAAGTATAAGCAAAAGTAAACAAGGATTGATTTGTTCTATGTTAAGCAATCAATCTTATTTTATCAAAAATGTACGAAAAGAAATTTTGTCATTTTTCTTCTCTCCTTGCCCTCATATGATGTTTTTCATTTTTCCTATCTTTTCTTGAACTATTACTTAATCATTCTTGTTCTCTCAAATTGGTAGACACTAATTTAGTCGTTGAAGAATCTTCGTGACTAATTCCAGCAGCAAGTTTTTGTATTTCAAGTCCTCACTAGGCATCACTAATGATTCATATGATCTTAAACCTAACTTAATCCAATACAGATCTTATTCAAAGGATTCCTAAATTTAAAGTCAGATAAAAAGTTTATTTTATGAATTTTTTGTTTCTGAGTGTAATTGGAGTCTGGTTAACTGGGTAACACGTTAGAATTGGAAGAAAACAACAATTGTAACTAATTATGTTTAGTACAAAAATTTTAATGAGGAAAAGAAAAGAAAATACTAAAGAAAATATTTTTGTTTTTTTTGGTTGGTAAAAAATATATATATATATATATTAAGGAAGGGAAAAAGTTATGGAAACATATAGTTTAATTGGGGAAAAGCCATTTTCCTCAGAAAATAGTGAGGAAAACAAAGGTCACAAAATAGTGAGGAAAATAAAGGAAAGGCTTATTCAGACTTTCTCCTCTTCTCAAATACGTTATGAATTTTCATCTCCTCATTTCTTTTCTCATTGTTTTCTTTAAATAACCAAACAAACTTGAAATTTCATATTTTTTTCTTTTCTTTTTCGCTTCCATAATATTTTCTTTTTCCTCATCAAAATCCTTAAATTAAACATAGCCCAAAAGATGAAACATAGAATGGAATACAACTTGATCTAAACTGCGGATTTTGACAAAAACAAATAGACCACTTTACTGCAAATGTTTTTGAGACCTAATTCATTTTTAAACAATAAGGTCTACTACAAAACCCAAACCACCACAAACAACAAGGACAATAGCAATAACAATACAAACAATCCTATGAGAAATGGGAAGAGAAACGTTTCTAGTTTCTAACGTGTAGCCACCAAGTTTCCCATGAATCCTCCAGCAATCTCACAATGTTTGGCTTCAGAAAAACCCGCTTCTAAAGCCAGCTTCTCCAACTCTTTTCCTGAATCAGAAAAATATATACAGCTTTTAGCTTATTTACATGGAAGGTCTTAAATCCAAACAAGTCATATCTTTTCCCCACTTTAAAGGGAGGGATAAATTAGTAGTGCAAATTCTTTTCTATATGTTTAACTCAACTAACTCCATTAATATTGAGGTGTATAAAACCAGAGGAAAATGGAAGATACCTGTGAGATACTCCTTGATTGAGTTCTTTAAGTACCGGTACTCACTTGTTAGTCCGTACCAACTTGCCACCGGAACCACTATATAATCAATCGTCCAATCCTGCAAAATATTATAGCTTGCTATATTTGTCGTGGTAATTCGGGGGCAATAAATTGAATTTGAAACTTTGTAATACCAACAATGAATTTAGCCGAATCAAAAAATCCGTAGAGCTAATTTGGGTTTTTTGCAATAATTTAAAAAATATTTTTCATCTTTTAGTTGAATTTTAATTATTTTAGAATGTTTGGCAGTAGCTTATTGCTTTTGATTCTCTAAAGTAAAGTAGGGTAAAAAGAAAAGAAGAAGCTAAAATAAAAAAGCACCTTTTAACTTTTATTTTCAAAATCTCTTTAACTTTCACTATAGTTTTCTATTTAATTTTTTGTATAACTTTTCACTTCCAAGAAAAGCAAAAGCTGTTACAAACACCCTTCAAGTACCTGTATTTTGGAAGTTAATGAGCTGGTGCTCTTGTTGAAGTCTAGAACAGATAACTTGGAGCCCGGTTTAAGAACGCGGTACATCTCCTCCAGAGCTTTTTTCCTATCTACCACGTTTCTTAATCCATAGCCGATTGTAGCAGCATCAAAAGTGGAATCAGGAAATGGCAAATTAGTGGCATCTCCTTCGAACCACCTAAATTTTACCAAATTACATCACGTTGTCGTAAAGGATGCATAAATACTAATAAAAAGAAGGATTCAACTTTAGGATACCATTTTAATAGCATCTTACTCAATGTTCTTATAACATGGGTTTGATCGCTCTCGCTGGCGAGATGCAGCTATCTGTAATTGCTCCTTTGAGAAATCCAGACCTATCACCTACAAAATTGTCACCCCGAGAGGGGAAAAAGTAGAGCACATAAAAAGGAAAACTCAGTATGCAAGTTTTATTACAGCATTAAGCCATAATTACTAAGATTTGACGTAATTACAGAAATATTTCATGTAATTTGAAAAATGAAAACACCCCTTTAGTTAGTTAAGCTGACAGAACCTGTGTAATATTATGCTTTAAAAATCTAATGAAACCCTACTGATCTAACACATCTAAGTTTTTAAGTGATCTAATTATAATATGACACGGGCTTCGTTAGGTTTTTTCTCAATTGAACTCATAGTTGGGAGTTCTATTGTTGTTTTTCAAATTAAACCAAACCTCGAGCATTGTTGAGGTAATTGTACCTATTAAATATGAAAACTGTGGAATCTCAGCACACAGTCAGTCAGTCAGTACGAAAAATTAATGATTAAATTAAGAGTAACTGCACAGATTAATGGAGTAAAACATGATTACAAAATGAAACCTTGCCATTGACGCCAACTTTCTCAGACAACAGAAAACTCAAATCACCACTTCCGCAGCACACATCCAACACCTTGTCTCCTTCTTTTGCCCTGTTTTACAATATCAAGTTAATCCTCATATTATAATTATTATGATAAATCATATTGCAACAAAAATTAAAAATTATCACTTAATACATTTCATAGTATATATCATTAGCAACAACTTCTTATTGTCACTTAATCTTTTATCACTAATATTATACTTTTCCTTCCCCGTGCCCCCCGGTTTTTATTTTTTCGAGGTCCTTTGAGGCTCCATAGAAGAGCTCCTTGACCACATCATGACTTAGGAAAGTTGAACAAGCTAATTCAATCTTGGGAGGTTGTTGGAGACGATTTATAATGTTAATAGTGAAGGTACGCTCCAACTTGACCATTTTACCCTTGGTGTTCGCGAGAAAAATATTTTCCAGTCAAAGAGTTCAGCCAAAAGAAGACTGATTGGGAGTACAATGTGCCAACTGCCAAAGGAATGTTAAGTGAAAGGTACAATCCACTACTTCAGTAACTTAAGGGCGTAAAGTGCCGAAGTACCAAAATTCGGAGTGCAAAAATGCCAAATACACATTACAAACTCACAGAAGGAACCACACATATTTTCACACAGTATATCAATGGAATCTTGAAGCACAAAAACAAAGTAATTAAAAGGAAGAGAAGAAATACCCGCTCCAAGAAATAGACCACCTCTTCCATAACCTATGCAAGCCCAGGCTAAACAAATCATTCAACTGCACAAAAGACAGAACTCATTAAAAATCAAATCCCATTTGATTAAACGAATAAAAATAATGATAAAAACATGATAAAACTCAAAGTTATGCTCACTTTATCATAAACAGGAGCAATGCGGTTGAAAAGCTCCTGACGCTCAGCTGCTCCCTCATGGCTTGCGGGTTGTGATTCGGGTCGACGTCGAACTGTAGCCATTTGATTTTTTTTTTTCCCTCCTTTTTTTCCCTTGCTAAAGTCCTTCGATTTCTTCGAGCTGTTCTGGCTGGGTGTAAGTTGGCCGGCCAAGAATTTATAATCAGTTAGGAAATAATTTACACTGTATAAGAATATGGGTTTTAACTTTAAACCAAATATTATTAGTAAAGATCCAAGATAATCAAGAATATATAGGGGGGGAAAAATTAAAGAAAACTAAAGATTATTTAGTATTATTATACAAGTTCCAATGCTTAAAAGGTCAATTCCAGCCATAAAATATATTAATACATTTGATCGGTACATTGTGCAGGGGTATAAAAAACAATTAAATATTACCGTTATCCTATGAATGAAGTACATTGGAAAGGCAACTAGCTGTCAGCCACCTGATTTGCTGCCCATCTGATTTGCTGCCGTGTGTTTAGGACTTTATTTAGCAAACTTGTGTGCATATCTTTTCTATTCTTTTTAGTCGCTGTTTTCCTTTGTATGTGTGCGCGGATGGCTGTAAATTCTGTGTATATATCTATGGCTATGAAATCAAAATTTACAGCCATCTATGCACACCTACAAGAAAAACAGCGACTAAAAAGAAAAGAAAAGACATGCACACAAGTTTTCTAAATAAAGTCCTAAACACACGGCAGCAAATTAGGTGGCTGACGGCTAGCTGCCTTTCCAACAAAGTAGCACAACCTTCTTTTCTTCGTGGGTGCATGTTCGAATCCCACCAATAACATGTAGGGTTTTTGTTATTGTATATTAGTATTTGCCTACTGCAAAATAATTTATATATAAAATTTATTTTGTGTTTAATTCATGTATATGACCTTTAAAATATGTTCTTGTAATAATAGTTGATGTAATGATAAATGTAATTGCTTCTCTCTTTTTTTTTTTTTTTTAAAAAAAAAAAGAACATTCAGATATCTGGTACAATAAATAATAAAGGAAAAAAAACCCTCAAAACCGACTATTATATAGTAAATTTTCAAAATTATCACACAAAAAGAAAAAGAAAAAGAAAAAGTTCCACACATTACAGGATTGAACCTTATTTTTAATTATTATTATTATGAGATTTCAACCGTGCCATTAAAACAGAACCTCATCTGCTGATCTCAACTTTTCTAATTATGATAAAAAAATACCATTAATTTGCATGGTAGATCTGGGAAGTCCTAGAGAGCTAAAATACTAGTATATTGGCATATCTTACCGGGAATCCGAAACCTGACTCACAAGCTATTAATAAAATTGGCGCAAATCTTGTCGCCCATTTTTCAAGTATAAAAGATATTGATAATTAGATAAATAAATTTATATATTAAAGTGCATGAAACCAATAATTATTTATAATATGTACAATGCGTATGATATTTGTCAAATTAATGCACAAAACCAATTAAAATACGATTAAAATTTATGACTCGTCCTTGAATAATGCTTATCCAAATATGTGTCCAAATTCCAAAGAATTAATTAGCTGATTTACGAGATTGGGCTAGAAGCCCCAATTTGTGGCTACATTGGGACAAACTTTTTATGCCAAATTGTTACCGGAACTCCGAGTCCAATTTACGAGCCAGGTTTGAGCTTGTTTTATTCTATAATTATATTGTTTGTGCAGCCCAAGAAAAGAGCTTAATTAATATTTAACCAATAATAGGTGCCCATATTTTTGGGGAATTCAATCCAAAACATTATTGCCCTTGGGTTGAAATGTTGCCATTTTTGAGTTGGGTATCACCAATCCTATAGCCAGTATCGAAGATATTTGAAAAGTTCCTTTTTTTGGTAAAAATTGTATTACATATGTTCATATAAGGGATTTAAAATTCTTATATCCAAATCGAATTGTTGCGTTGTCCGAATACAAAATTTAATGTCATTTTTTAACTAATTACTTCAATTAATACATTTAAGATTGAATACATGAACTAATGTATACAAATCTTCCAATTATCATACAATAGACAAATTCTCTAAACCATCATAAAAACCCACACATTAATGGTTGAAATCGAACACACAACCTAAAAGTTATGAAACTTCCATCAAGTCTTTTTGGGTAATCCAGCCTCGAACATTTTTGAAAAGATTATAACCAAATATTTTTTAATGAGAATATTACACACATGCATCAAATATATCCCACCATTAGTTCCCATTAATTTTCCAAATTACAAAGGAAATAACACAGAGCACAAGTTAAAAAAGTAAAGTAACACGAAACCGATCCATATCCATTACCATTGAAGAGCCAGGGCGAATAATGTTTAGAAAAGAAAGAAGGAAGAAAAAAAAAACAAGGAGAGCATTTATACTTTATGACCACTACAAACCAAAACAAGGGGAAAAAAAGAAAAAAGAAAAAAAATGTAAAATAAATATATTAAAATTCTTATTGTTTGAAAGATTAGAACTATAAAGTCAGTAGGATCAATATTTCAATACAGGAGGATATGCACAATACTTATGGTCAGTCTTTGTGAAAGAAATGAGGAGAGAAATTATCCATCATCGCCAACTCCATGTTCTCCGGCGATTTCCAGTGCCTCTTCCTTTGATTTATGAACCAGTTATTTATTTGCTTCTGATCTAGCCCCGTCGTTTCGGCCAATGCAATTTTATCTGCTTCCTGCATGTACATATATATATATATATACACACAAACACGACGACCATTATTTTGATGTTTTGAGAATAGGGATCATAATTGTCTCTTTCAAAGAGGTTTGTTGTAATTATCAAAATACTACTTACCCTGTATTTTCAATAATTACTATTATATGCATCAGTATTAATCACAGTTAGATCCCTAAAAGCTTAAAGAACATTACAAGTAGAACCCCTACTATCGGATTAAGGCCGGATCTACTTGTAACATTTGTTATCTTTTCAGGGGTATAATGGGTATTCAAGCCACAGAAGGCGTTTTGATAATTATAGCAAATTATATCATGGGGTGTTGTAATAATTATCCCTTGAGGATATTAATCTATAACAACTGCAACAAGAAAATAATGAGTCACTTCCCTAGATTTCCATTTGAAGTTTAATAACATTACATAATAACTTTCATTTTATCACTACTGGTATTATTTAAGTGACAAAGAAATTTTTATTTTGTCACACTCTAGCTAAATAGTAACAAAAACTACGGTTTTAAATTGTCAGTATTCTTCCCAATTAGTGGTACACCACACGCTTATAGTGCCAACAAAAGTTTGCCGTTATAACTTGTAATTTGTGACAATACAATTAAGTCGTTAGCATACATGTGTTACTAATTATTAATGTAAGCATATTCATAATATTATCCAACAGTATTTCATGAATAATGATTGAGATACTAACCGTTGGGTATGGCCATTTACAGTGCAAATTCCACCACTCAAGCAAAGTTTGCCTCGCCTCCTTGGGTAGTTTTCCTTTCTTCTTCTTCTTTGAAAATTCAAGCTTTAGACTACTAATATGGCTACCATACTTGCGTAAAAGCTGATCCTTGAGCTGTCGATCTTCGCTCTTCATTTGTGCATCTTGTAATTCTATCTCCCCTCGGCTGAACTCTTCATCAGACGATAATGCACCGTCATCTAGCCAAAATTATCACAAAAGCAAAGATAAATTAACAAACGCTATCACAACACATATTCAAAGAGAACAAAGATCCATCTCCATAAGCATCCCCTGTGATTTGACCTAATTATAACAACACTCTCTGTGATTTCAGAAATTACAATATATCCCCTATCATGAGTTTAACTGGCAAAAAATTTTTAATAAGTTGTGGTTAGGAAATTACATTTGGTGTAAGGAGAGTTAATGCAAGTTTTCAAACCACCAATTATAGCTCCATTAAATTTTCCATCAACTAATTAAATAACAATAAAGAATACTAGTATAATTTCTCAGACGAAGGGTAGTGTTACGGTAATTAAATCAAACATCATGAAGTGTTTATATAGTTACCCCTGTAATAAACACTACATGTATACAGCATGGGAAGATTATCGTTTCTAAAAGAAGTACGACACAATAACACAAACGACGTAAAGACAAAGCCATGGAACTACGAAAAGACTTCAAACAACATGAACTTTTTACATGACTTTGCAACATTTTAAGAGTTTGTAAGAGCCAGTTGGTGATTGTTGTCATTAGCTCTGCCATCGGAAAATAATGGCTTTTACGTTAGCATAGAGAATGCATTGTACAACCCACAAGTCCAACATCAGAATATTTGAGAATTTCAGAAAAAGATCCTCTTGGGGCTGCGGGCGCGAAGTTCAATGTGAAACATATGAAAAGATGCTCATAGTACAATTAGCTTAGCGATAATGACTGTAACCATAATATATACTCTGATCTATACTATATATAAAGTATGAGCACTCTAGGTAGTTATTTTGGTATGTTTTTTAATGGATGAACAAAAACAACCCTATGATTAAATATAATTACAAAGTAGTTTGTGAAAAATAATGATAAAATAATTTTCTTCTCTCTCTCTCTCTCTCTCTCTCTCTCTCTCT
>JACFYI010003498.1:666905-680864 GCA_014898755.1 Handroanthus guayacan | reverse complement strand
TATTTTATAAATAAAAAATTTAGGCACATACATCGAGTGTGCACAGTTGCTAGTTCTATATAAAGTATGAAACTCTTAGATAGTTATTTTAAGCGTGTGTTTTTATGTGTTATATTTAAAATACCTCTTAACTTAAAATACCTTTTAACATTAATTAACTCACCCTAATAACTACCCACAATCCACTGAAAAATCATAAGCTACTAATTTATCTACTTACATTAAATTATTTATCTACTTATATTCAATACATTAATTATATTCTAATTATTAAATACATATAAATTAAATACTCATATTATATGCACACTTATCGAATGCATAATGAATGCTAGTATCAATAAAACAACACACTCATAATATGTTAAACCTAATTCCACATTTGCCCTTTTATTATCTCATACATCATTTTTTTTTTATTCTATATTTAATTATATTACACTAAAATCATTTTCAGAGAAAGAGAATCTTAGTCAAGGGCGCAGTACCTGCAAATCAGTACGACAATGAGATGAAAATTCAAAGCACGCGTGCAAGAAGATTCGAACAACTACTTGTTTGATATGGGCCTCCATAAGGCCGGGCCCACCAATATTTACCAGGCGGCCCAAAATTGTCTATTGGCTGTATTCAATACATTTTGAAGTAAATTCTGACCCAGCCGCTCATGGGCCCAAAGGGTCAAAGCCAGAAAAGACTAAAATCAGATACAGAATATTAACTACTGGTGCATGTGCTTTTAATGATCTTTATCTTTAAATATAACTACGCACTTATAATCTATATAATTATATGCAAAATATGAATATCATAACCATTTTATTTAATTTTCACCATATTTAAAATTTTTAAATTAAAATAATTCATTGACATTTATATTCTTTTTTATTATTCAAAACACACCCTATTAATGAAATCATTTAAAACTTGTTATGGTAAATTATCCAACAAAAAATATTAATATCGAGTTTATTCATATTCTTAAAAGATCATATTCAACTATATATGTAAGCGGGCTATGGAATGTAATGTAATGAATATTTGGTGGTAGTTATAGTATTAAAGTAAGTAGATATAGACAAGATATTTTGAGAAAAACACGTGAAACGGGACCAATAGGCCCTCATACTCTATTAAGAGGTATAGATATAAAATTAACACAGCCTTTTAACATGATGATGATGATGATAAGAACTAGTCTTTTAAGATAGACAAATTAATATCATCGAACACGAAATAAACACTGATCTCAAAAATAATAAAAATCAATTAAGAATAAAAAGAGAAATTTACAATATAATATAGTATAATATAATATAAAGCAAAGACCTTTTTGTTTATCTTAAGAAATGATCCTAGAATACTCTTATGTTAAATTCCAACTAATCACTATCGACAATCACCACAGAACATAACACACCAACTATATAATGAATTGGTTATTAGTTTCTAACGGAAGGATATCGAACAAAATTAATATTAAAAAGCAATTTAAGAATACCATATAACAACACATCATAAAAAAAATATATGATTGTGCATGAAATTATCGTATTTTAATAATAGAATAAGACCAATAATTTGAGGCCCCATGGATATGGCACAAATTTCAATAACATGGTAAAAACGTTCAATAAACAAAGAATTAATGGAAGCAGTGCAGAGCGTGTGCATGTGTGGGTGGGCCGGGCTTCGGCGCAAACCCCGGGCGTCCATGTGAATATGAATACGACAGCCCGCCCCATCCGGGCTTTCCCCTCCCATAGCCCCCACTCATTTTCTGTGTTTTTTCTACTCCTCATTACCTTATCTCTCGACACTTCCTTCTTTCCTTGGTCCCAACTTCTCTCTCTTAATAATTTTATCTTTTTGACTCACTATATATTAAGAAACTCGTTCCAATCCATTATTATCTTTTTGACTCGCAATATATTAGGAAATTTGTTCCGATCCAATGCCAGCTATTGTAAAAGTTTTTTACTTCAAAATAGTGTTTCATTTCTTATTCTATATTATAAATACATGTTAATTGCAATAGATATCTCATTATAGTCAGATACTTACGACATGCATCCTTATGATAGAGTAGAAAATAAACATGCCAAATATATTAAATATTTTCTTTAGAAACAGTGTTATAACTACCATACGCTTGACATGCAATGGAGCAATTGAATAGGAAATGAAATATGAATTAAAATAGAGAATCTAAAGTTGATAATATCTTCCCCCGACCGAACTACAAACCAAGGGAAAAACACCAAATACTCCAAAGTTCACATCTCATTGTGTGGGCTCGACTTGTTCTAATCTAGCTTTCGACCCTCAATAATGAGTGGTTGTTAAAAACATGTGGCCCTTATGAGGCAACTTATGAACTACCATTCAGGTCTATGTCAAACAAATACTATAAATACTCTACGTAAGGTTAAATCACATTAATAAATGTTTCAACCCTTATTTAACTATTTGACATCTACTAACTTAGGCAACAAGATTTTCATTAGACACTTCTCGATGACCCTAACCATCATACATGTCAGATACAGGTTAAACCCATTGTGGATTGTGTGAAGACCCTATCGATATGATCTAAACCAAATAAAATGTTTCAAATAACGACCATTTATCTAGTCCTGGATCATTTACTATCTGAGTCTATCTCCAAATCGCTCCTTCAAGGGAGGAACTCAATCAAAGAGAATGGCACGTCTACTGGTTCTTAAACTCAAGATGAAGACATAAACACACGAGCATGACCTTCCAATATTGTATCAAAAAACCCAAGCCCACAACCTCACACGATCAAAAACAAGAAACGAAATGTTCAAAACAAAAGAATGAAACTTATTTTTGGGTATGCATTTCAGCTTGTACTGTGTTGACCTCTATATAAACTTAAATCATGCGTATGGCAGGCACAATCAAGAAAATACATGACCAAGCCTTCCCCAATATATTACTATTACTAACTAATAAAAGGGGACACACTCATAGGTGCATAATCCAGAAAAAAACAATCATAAAATCCAATACTGCACTTCTAATACTTCAATATGAAACATTTTTCTGCAACAAATTAATACAAGCAAACACGAGCACCGTGCAATTGCACATTTTCCACAAACATTAGGAATACGGATGCAGAAAGCTTAACACAAATTCCAGCAAAACATGTCACTATGGATCCTTCATTCTATTTTATATTTCATCTCCTATACCATTACAAGGGTACATTACAAAATCATATTCATAATCCCAAATCCTGTGTTGTTATAAGGAAATATCTTTTTACTTGGTATATATTTATGACACGGAATGGGAGATAAACTATTTTGGAATAAAAGATCCTAACTGAAAACATGCAAGGGCACACTAGGTTTAAAAACTAATTTCAGTTACTTGAAATCATATAAGCTAGTCCATCATTATAATATAGTTAAGACATCATAAGCAAATACCACGAAATCAAGCCAATGTCTAAAGGAGACAGCATCTTAGCACAGCTGTACCTTAAACACTATCAACGCACGTGAAGATGTGCGGACACAACAATATTGAAGTGGACAACCGCACACACATTTGTGCCCAAGCGTATCGATCTTAGTGTGCAAAAGGGTATTAAGAATCTAAGAAAGTAATAAGATTAAGTTCAGAAAACAAAGCCCACACGCCCACACGAGGAGGCCACAGCTATAAACAGAAATTCACGCATAGGGAAAAGATAAATTGTACTTCCGAACCAAAAAAAGAACAAATCATTATCAACCAAACTAACCAAATACCTTTATCAACACCCTTGTCTCTAACATTATGAATATTATAATTCAGTCAGAAACTCTTAAGGCTGTTACCATACATATATTAATGATCAACACATGACCTCCACATCTTTGGAGATGGAGACAACATCTTTTCTTGGATGGATCGAAGCCTAAAATACCGCAACTTTCTCACATTCTTATGGATTTAAATATTAAACCTAGTTCAGATCTGTCCATGCAATCGGATCAATAACAGATCCCAATTGTACTTAACTACAATTAATTAGAGTTTATACCCATCATTAAACACGTAAACCCAACCCAAAAGGAAAATTAAGATCCAAAATGCAGGTAACATCATTAATAGAAGCCACAACAATGTCATGTGATGGGCGCAGTTCGAATACATACTATCTTATGATAAGCATGAGAATTCAAATAATTAAAGTAAGTTGATTTTAGCTGTAAGTACATCTCTTCATATATTTTATTTTTCAAAAGTACACCTTTCTTTATTTGAAATCCTTTAACTAACATCAGAAGAAGACATTCTTTAACTGCCAACCAATAGGCAACTTGAGGTACGCTTTTCTTATGTCTAGTTCTTATCTTTCATGCACGCTCAGCCAACACATGATATATTGGAAATTGAAACTATATCTTTTGAATTACCAGACATCTTTATATGTCTTAAGCCACAAATTTATATTCAAAGAACCAAATAGTTTCAATTATTACAGAACTTACAGAACAATCTCGTTTTGTAAAAATCTTATACGATGATTTAAACCTCCAGGTAAATGCTTATCCACATAGTATAAGGTGCATTTTGTCAGAAGACCACCAGACTAGACGCGCGCGAGAGAGAGAGAGAGAGAGAGAGAGACCACTAGACGAGAGAGAAAGAGAGACCGAGAGAGAGAGAGATGAACAGACTAGACAAGAGAGAGAGAGAGAGAGAGGGAGAGAGGGAAATTTATTCTCAATCTCAAATTTCCAATAATAAGAAATTAAAGGTTTCAAGACAGATAAGACCAAGTATAAATGCTATAGAAAATGAAAGATGAATATGTGTGAAATTAGACACCAAATGTAAATACATACGAGACACCAAACATATCTAGAACTTATGTCAATTTGGATATTCAGTTCTAAGTTGTCATTTCATTTGTAGTTATATCCAAATCATATATGAATCCACTTATATAAAAAACTAATTTCCTTAAATATACATTTCAATGTGAACCATATCTTTCTTTTGACATTTCACCAAACTAAGGGGTGTTTGGGTGACCTTACAAGACGTTTCAAATAAGCTTAGCCAAACGCCCTCTAACAAAAGCTTGTTAAGCGTCATTACATTCTCGATCTTTCCTTTTAATTTGGAAACTTCAATTCACCTTCATGATCTTGATATCTATATTACCTCCATTTATCTAACAAGTTTCATTAATGTAAAGAAATGCAATGCAAAAGATTAAAATAAGGAAAAATAAATAAATAAATAAAATAAAATAATCGTTTAGTGCTTGCAATAACTTAAATCTAGTATAACATCTCATATCCCCCAATATCATGACTAAAAATTTAACATAAACCTCAATGACCTAAACTACACACCAATTTAATTAAAGAAAGCACTTAAGAGACTTAGAGGGTGTTTGGGTGAGCTTATAAGCTCTTAAAAACATCTTATAAAATGTTTAAGAGCTTATAAGATATCATAAAATATTTGATAAATTTTTTCAAAAAAGATCTTATTAGCTCCAAAAATAAGATGTTAGGTGCTTATAAGTTCTTTTTAGAAAAGTAAGGAACCCTCAACTTATTTTTAAAATCTTAACATCTACCTTCATTTTTAATCATTTTAATTACAACATTGTCATTACTAAAATCTTATAAGCTAAAAGGTCTTATTTTATCCAAATACTTTAACAACTTATTTTTAAAATAAGATCCAACATCTTATAAGCTCCAAAAACTAAGATATTTTAAATAAGCTTCGCCAAACACCCTCTTAGACCAACTCTCCAAAAGCCATTCCAAGCCTTATCCTAGACTGTCTAAACGCTAAAACAAATGCATATTATAGGCCAAAAATTCAAATTTTTTACAGTTAAAATTAGTGACCTACTGCAAAGTATATATATACACATCAATATTTATGCATCGTTACTGTACTTATCGTGGCAAAAAAGCTACTACAGTTAATCATGTATTCTGAACATGATGATAGGTCAAAATCAGAATCTCTTACAATGACTGGTTAATTTTCAAGCTTTAATTTTCCTCTGACACCAAATATAAGAATTTACGCCCACGAACAAGAGTAAATGTTACAGTGAACTTAAAACCCTCATTATTATAGAACTGCACTCAACTGAAGAAGAAAAGAGGAAAGCATCAACAACACTGTTTCAAATTCTTTATTTATTTATTTATTTTTAACTTATTACAGAAGACCCTTGACTTTCGGGTTAAGGTTTTACTCTTTCCTATACAAACAGGAAAGAGATAACTCATGTTTCACTTAAAGACATCCTCAAACACACCAAAACACCACTTAATGGTTTATATATACCACATGAGAGCCAGAAATGTTGTAAGAGAAAAGTAGCACCCCATCTACCTAGGATACTGTTTCGATTTTAGGGTTTCTGTAGTACCAGAAAACTTTTGTGACGATTTTGAGTTAGAATTCTGTATTAGTCATACATGAAATTAACGTACACAGACGTATATATAGAGAGTTCAGAATATGAGTTCATGATTAGTACCGTTGCAAAGATTGCCGAGTTGGGTTTGGATTTTGTTGAGGAAGGAAGTTGCTTCAGCAAAAGGCCTTGATAGATCCGCCTTGCATTTCACCAGTACGTCATAGTAACTTTCCTTTATAGACACAAAAAAAGCAAGAAAAATATGTGAAGAGAAAACTACAATATGTGAACGAAAGAAATTAGAATGACTATCAAGAGAAGTTGCAGAATAACATGTGTTTATTGTTATATATGTATTTGTGTGGCTGTGGGTGGTGGAAGTGGTGGGTGGAGCGTCCGTGCGGGAGTGTATGAGAGAGAGAGAGAGAGATATACAATGAATTGGTCGAGTTCAGGATCGACTCCTAAGCACATGGAACCTGCGTCTTGTTTGGACAAGTCTTTTTCTCGCCTGATTTCATCCAACAAAAACACTATCTCGGGAGGTGCTCCGACCTGCACCGCTGAATTATTAGTATTAATCCTAAACCCAAACACCCCACAAATTATATTTCTTGCTTAATTCTCTCGAACCCAGTATTTCTCATCAAACACCATGTCAGAAGAAAAACCCAGAAAATGATCAACCAATACATGAAAAAATTAAACACCTCAGTACAAATATGTATCAAAGAATTAAAGAAATTAAGAAACAATTATGAAATTGTATATGTTAACAGTTAATTACAATTTTTTTAATATTAATTATATTAACCTTTTGGCAATCAATATAGGCATCGACCAATTTTGGGTAGGAAGGATGTGAAGCAAGTTTAGCCTTGATGACAGTAGAAGTCTCTTCATCTTCTTCATCTCCCTCTTTTTGATTTTGAACTTTAATGGAATTAGCTGATTCATGAGACACCATACAACACTGAAACCCCAAACCCTCCGATCCAAACACCGGAACCCGATGCTGATTATCACCGCCTCCGCCGCCGGGAAGCAAGGAATGGTAATGATACTGATGGTACTCCGCCGGCACCATCAGATTCTCCGGAGACATCAAAGCCTTGTCTGAATAGTCATCGCCCGTCGAATGAAGTCCGTACACTTCATCCATATATATGTATTTTCAAGAAATTTGTGCTTTATATAAAAAGATTATAATAACCCTTCTTTCTTTCTATGAAAAGAAAAACACTAAAGTTTAGAGCACATGTAATTTGGAAATTGAGGTTTACTACGGCGGCTGTGGTGGTGGCGGAGGAGGTGGCAGTGGTGTTGCTGGAGGCGTGTGGGATTGGTTTTAGAGAACAAACGAGAATGGAGATGCTGAAGGTGAGGTTCAGGTGCTGGGGCTGACTGAGGGGGGAGGCCCATTCTTTCCATTATTAATTTATCTAAGAATTTTTGGTTTTTATACTCAGTATATAATATGAGTATTTCTTTTCTTTTTCTTTTTTTTTTTTTTTTGCCTAATTTCTTTTCTAAGCTGCTTTTTAATAAATATGTGACTCAGTCCACTGTCCACTGACGATAGAAGAGAAAAGAAGCACAAATTGGTCCACGAAAAGACAGAAGAAATAAATTAGGACAGAGTGGAAAACCCCTGAGCTGAGCTGTGAGAATTGGGAAACATGCAATGGACTGTATAGACGAGGATGTTATAACATCGGTGGATGTTATGTTGCATGCGTCCAAGTGTGACCTAATGACAGCCATAAATAATGCACAAATGTATTCTATTCGTAACTTGTCTGGATCGCCGGTATAAATCTGATATTAGAGCAGCTGGAAAGCTCAATTTCAGTAAATGTTTACTTTTATCTTTTTTTCTAGAGAATAGGAAATGATTGTAATATTCAACTAATATATTCACATTAATTGCAATTAAAGATATGCACAATTGATTGTAATATTCAACTAATATATTCACATTAATCTCAATTAAAGATATGCACAATGAGAATTAACCGAAAATCAATGATAGCTTACAAAATAATAGAAAAAACTTTAAATTTACTATACGAAAGAGAAACAATCCAACACTGTTCGAAATCGATCGAATTCGTAACCTCTAGAGTTTATTTTTTATTTCATTGCATGTCTATATTTCGTCTGTATGGCAATTAAAATTAAATGATTTTCTTTTAAAAAAAAAAGAATACATTATTTTTGTATCTATGTAGCAAAAAGAAGATGAAGCCATCATTAATTAAACAGAGGATCCAAACTATTTTAGGACAACTTACAAAATAATAGAAAAAATTTGCATCGGAGCATAAGTCTGTCAAGTTGTCAAACCCAGCTTGAAATTTTGAGCTCATCTTAAAAATATTGAGTTTTTTTTTTTTTGTAATTATCAATAAATATAGAAAATTCCATTAATCAAGCGAGCAATAAAAGTTTAGTTAGTCATGCCCTGCATAAAAAATAATAATAATAATAGTAGTAGTAATAATTAAATGGCAATTTGTGAAATTAAGGGGATATAACTACAAATAAAGCTCAATTCATTTACATTCGAACTGGCCGACACCTACAATTAATGTAGATAATCATATCTACAATGGATTGCCTTTCCACGTGCTTCTAGTCAGAGAAAGTTGAAATCAAGATTATTTGTAATTTGTAATGAAGTTAATACATGGGATAAAGACACAAATTGTTTTCAATGCAAGTCTTTCTCATACCTGTCTGATTCAAAGAAACTCCGCGAAATTCATTTTTATCTTTCTATATATGATGCGAGTATCGATCACAAAAATAAATCAGTAAAATTAAACTCAAACTACAATCTTGCATTATTGGATTATGCATGCGCGCTTGCCATAACCCTTGAGACAGCGAATGAAACAGTACTAAAATTACAAAATATGTATAACATGTGACATAAAATTGAGTGACAAAATAAAATTTATCATAAATAATGTATATTAAGTGAAATAATATTGATGTGCCCTTGGTGTTCGGCCTAATTACATAAACAATACCTTTCATAGTTTGAAAAATCACAATTATGACACTCCCTTATTCTCCATTTAGTTAACGAAAAAACTTTACGTAACTTGTATAACATTGAAATTAGACCCTCGAAAATCTAATGTATTAACTGAAACTACTCCTTTATGGGATCCTGTAATGTTATATAGTTTTTGTTAAGTTTTTCGCCAAATAACAAATAAGGTATTATTGTGATTTCCAAACTAACTAAGGTGTTTTTGTAGGCCAAGCCCCATGGAGTATTGAGGCAATTATCATTGTTTTTTAAATGATTTTTCTTCGTCACTCTATAACTTAAAAATGATAAAAATTAGTGTATTAAGTTGCCACGATAAACAATTAATGACACATATATAGTGACAAGCATTAAAATTATTAAAAAAAAAAAAGCAGAAGAAGAAGAAGAAGAAGAAGAAAATGTTGCTACTTACGGCAATACCATTTTCTATGTCATTTAGTTATCACCATACACACATTATTAATTGTCAACGACTCAATAGCGACAAATGATACACAATCTTTGTGACTATTAAGTTTGTCAAAATTAGCACAGGAGATTTCAGCAATTATGATAGTTGAAAACAAATGTTATTAGGAAATATAGGTGGTGGAAAATAATACATTACACCTTCATCACTACAATATGCACAGTTTTAGTTAGGATTGCAAAAAACCCACCATATCATATAGATATGGTGGAAAAGTTCTTATCACATTAATTTTGGATCATTAACTGCTACACCTGCCAAAGTTATAAAATTTAGGCCATTAACTACTACTTCCACTCCGCTTGTAATATTTTAGTTGCCAAAATTCAATTATTTTGTATTGAATTTTATTGTGACAAAAAAAAATTATTTTGTTATTTTTTGTATAAAAATATTAGTGACAAATTTTATGTTATCACTTAATACATGTCACTAATTTTTCTTCTTCTTATTGTGACAAAAACTAAAACTATAAGTTGACAATACAGACAATCACTATTATCAGCAGACACTGCAAAATAATATAGCTTAAGTAACAAAAACTTGAATGATAATGTGAAAATTGTCACTAATTCTATGTGACAAAAAATTATATTTTGTTATAAAAAAATGATTTTAACAAACTTAACAGTGACAAAAATGTATTTGTGGTGTCATTATCACAATTAACGACACGTTTAAATGACTACTTAATGACAATGAAAATCTTGTCATCAAATTGTAATGACAATTTTTGTTGTCGCTAGATTATCCTTATATGTGTGTGACTAATTTTTTATAATGGCAATTTAAACCACTATTTTTTTTATCCCTATATATTGAGCTATATAGTGATAATATAAAAATTATTCTTACCTAAAAGATATCATTAATGACAAAATAAAAGCCACTATTACTTAATATATATTATAAGTGACATTATTTATGTTGTCACACAATTCTCTTTTTTTTTTTTTGTTTTTCACTCATATCATATTTTTCTGTAGTGAGAATGACAATAAAAATCTTGTGATAAACTATTGTGGTAATTATGCATGTATGCATGCCACTAATTGTTAATGGTGACAATTCGATAAGTTGTGAAAAGTCATTATTATGATCAATAAATTTCTTATAACTTAATATAAAAATGTATAATCAATGACAACTTCTCTCAATTGACACACATATTATTGTTAATTGTTTTTCTACTAATGATGGGCAAGTTGGATTAATCTGAAATATCTTACATGATATACCGATCACTGATCCCATCCTACTTTCTGTTCCTGTGTGCATAGATAGGATTCCGATCTAAGATTGGCTCTAACGCGAATAAATTGATCCGTGTAATATGTTTTTATTTTATATAAAAAATTGTGAAATAAAACGTGTTTCTGTAAGTTGCACTAAAAAGTTATTCGAACTTTATCAAAATGAGTATTCTATAATATGAAAATAATCATATTATAAATTTAAAGTAACAATTCTCTGTCCCATATTAGTACTAATCAAACAAAAGAGGAACTGCCTTTATAGGTACGGTAAAATTTATGCTATAGTAAATTTATCATATCAAACAGTACTTAATGGTAGTAAAGTATGTAATTAACAGTAAAAATTATATTAGAAGACTCCTTGGGATTCATTAAAAGAATATTAACGATGAGATGTTTGTGATATATAATTTTTTTAAAGAGAAATTATTATAATATTCAAATAGTATATCAATATATTAATAATAAATAGAGATCAATACAATATCAAGAAAAATCATTAAGAATTTGTGATATATAACTGGTAACGTTAAATTTTTTACAAATATGCGTGTGTTTCTGAATTTAATGATAAAATTAACCCTAATTTTTACAAGCTTTAAAGAAAAAGAATCATTACATTTGAGGGGTTATTATTTATAACTGTCTAATATTTAGTTGTCAATTACTGTGAGGCAAAACATGTACATTAGAAAAAAAGAAATTATATACATATATATACATAGCATGAGTAACAAAAATTGTTTGACAATATATGTTTTATTAGGTAAGAGTAGTTTTTGAATTGTAGCTCAGTAGTGATGGAAAGTAATATTTTAGATTGTCACTATAGACAATTAGTGACAATTTAGTGATTGCAGAAATTATCACTATGCATGTGTCACTAACTGTCAATGATAACAATATAAACGCATTTTTGTCACTATTAAGTTTGTTACTTTTTTGTGACCATATTATTTTTTGTCACTTCCTATATAGAATTAATGACAATTGTTTACATTTTCACTCTTTTTTTTTTTCTTTTTGGTACTAGGCTAAAATATATCATTAATGACAAAAAATAAAAGTCACAGTCAATACATATTATAGTATTTACATAGTCATACAATTTTTTGTTAAGATCATGTTATATATATTTCTGGTAGTGTATCTGGGGCAAATCCCCTTATTGGCTCCATAATTTAGACACTTCACATTTTTTATCCCAATTATTTATATTTTTTCACTTTGAGAACTCTAACTTCACAATTTTTTGGGATCAAAAGTCTACATAGGCTAAGTTATATTGATAATTTAATGATAATGAAAAAGTTACTTTAAAAATACCAATTAACATCTAACACGTACATATAAATAATTATTATCAATGATTAATTGTGCATACCACTTATAATTCATAACGACTAGTTTATTGTTAAAAGTGATTCTTATAATTCCCGCGAGGTCATTAACTAAATATTGGAACCTCGGTAATTACCATTTACGTAAAGTTCTTGCGAAAATAAGAGCTTAATAGTATAACCACAATCTCTCAACACAAATTCTTCCAAATCAATACTAGAATCATATTAGGTTCTCCAAAATCATGCCAATATCCATTAAAGTATCTTTATTAACCTTTTATATATGTGGGCCATTAATACATAAATAACAATTATGGATAAAAATATTTTTTAAATTTGCAAGGACATGCATGTCGTGAAAAGCTTCTTGATCAAACAAGTAAATTAGTTAAATAATAAAAGACGATAAAAAGAATTAGAATTTAATGAGTTCGCAAATTCCTATATCGAATAACGTGGAAAATCGCATCTAAATCGAACTTTTTAAGACACTATACTAGATCTAAGGTTTGTTTTGGTGCATTTTGGAGTATATATTGGGATTTTTACTTTGCGAAAATGCATCTGAGAATGGGTGGGAGAAATATGATAATGTACTGGAAAAAATTTGGCAAAAAATGTGATGAATGTTTATATATGATTTCATATTTTAAATGATAGGTGAAGTATGCTAGATTATGTTTTGACATGAGATTATGTTTGCCATAAATTTCATTAGTTACTTTTTTTTTTGGATAGTAAGGAAGAAATATAATTTAATATTAATTTTAATAAATTTTTAAATAGTTTTGATATAAAATATGTATTAAACATATGTATATGTAATGCCACATTTCAGAACAATAAAAAAAGTTTGGACAACTATCACAATTCAAATTTGAAAATTGATGTTAATAGAAAATAATAATGAAGGGAGGTCATTTTTACTTTTTTACTACAATAGTGATAAGTAGTTTTCATGGAATTGTGAAATATTCACTATGGCATATAGTTAAAATAAATGATTAATCTCAATATACGCAATGACGAATATCATTTTCGTTTTATTAATTTTGGATTAATATTGATTATCACTTTTACCATGACTGTTAAACTTTTTATTGCTAAGTTCAATTATTTTATTATTGTAAACAAAATCGTTCTCCCAAAGTATATTCATATATTACCTAAGCTTTTCTACATGGATCCCGTTATATAATTTCATATAAAACATTGCAGCCTAGAACCGGCAAAATAACTTTCTTTTAGCTTATGTAATTAAGAACATACTATAATATTCTTTAGTTTAGAGTTCTTTGAAAAATATAATAAGAATAAAATTCTCAAATATATTACATACATATTTAATAAAAAAAGGTCAGAATTTAAAAAATAAAATAAAACGCTTCCATATCTCATATCTACCT
>JACFYI010003498.1:654057-666805 GCA_014898755.1 Handroanthus guayacan | reverse complement strand
GGGTCTTTTTGCAATTCTCCCAATAATAATTTAAACTATTTTCACTTGCGTTTTCAGTTAAAAATACAAAATAATTTGGAAATAAAAGCTTTCTATTTATTTATTATTATTATTTTTTTGGCAACGTGGTCTTTCACGTTGAATGGGAGTCTGAAAAGGTGTAGTGTTGAGTACACAAAGTAAGACAGGTTGAACGCAAGCAATGCATATATATATACACACACACACATACATACATATATTGCTTTGATTGATTGATTTGATATATGTTTTGCAGTTAAAGGCTTAAAGCTGATACACCCCATTCTTTCTCATGCCCCCCTGTTTCCCAGTCCACACCCCCTTTGAATCTCTACTACGCCAATGATTCGATCTTTTTTTTTTTTTATTTATTTCATCCAAAAATTCTAATTACAAAATATATATAAAAGGAAAAAAAAAAGAAATTAAAACACCCTGCTTTTGAAATATAATCATCAGTCGTGTTATCTTTATTTTATTACATATATTATCCTCTCATTCTTGTTAATTTTTACATTGTCATAGTAAAATACCAGAACAGTGTACTCGACCATAAGTACAACTTATATAATTAAATCACAATTCATCGTTATCACTACAATTATTTCGTGTTCCCACATGTACGTTTATGCATATATAATAGTCATATTCTAACTTTTAGAAGTCATGTGAATCATATGTTAGTTTTATTTAATGAAACACATTAAATAAAAATAACTTAATATGCAACCTTAGAGGAAGGCAATACATATCCTTTAGTCAAAAGTGATTTGTACTGCATTCTAATTCCAAATTATGAATCGGTTCAAGACTTCCTCCCAAACAAAAACAAAAAAACAAAAGGAAAAAGAAAGAAAGAAAGAAAAAACAAGAAAAAAAGCCCAACCGACTGTACAGGAGAAAACTTACCTTGCAGGATGGGGATGACTTTATTATTAGATTCCCCAGATGGAGAAATGATTATGCTCATGCATAATCTGAGGCGATGGGATAGAACATTACTTAGTACTCCATTGATTATTTCACAAGGGATTATCTGCCATTGATACTTCCATTCACTTACATGACGTATGGGATTGATCGATGATTATCCGTAAACAAATTAATGTGCAGAGATCGAAGGGCTGTTGTCATGGCATTCATCGGGGGGATATATATGTTATATTACATACATATATGGATATATGGTTCAAGGAGATAAGTGGCCCCAGTTAGCTTAAAATAAGAGAGGGTGGGATTGATTCATCTGTTCTTTGGTGGTGTGATTTGAATTTTTGAAAACTTATACGGAATTTTTGGGGACGTAAATTGTGATTTAAATCCCCACCCCCCGACTCTCAATTTCTACAAGATTGACACTTCCACCACTTACAAGCACTAAAAACAATTAATTTTTTATAACCAAAAGATTAACAGGAATAGCTAAAGTAGTAGCTAATAACCCAACATTAACAACTGTGATGGATATGATTGCTAATAATTCAAAAAGTCATGGTGAAAGTATCACTTGTCGTGGCTATATTGAGATGATAAACATCCACCAAGGTTATATGCCATGATGAATTTTTCGCTACCCTCACAAAAATTACGGATTATTGCCGTAGTGAAATCGTAGTGAATAAGTTTCCACCACCATTTTTTCCTATTAACATTAGTTTTTTATCGTGGTAATTGCTCAATTTTCTGTGGTGAAAAGTTGTGAATTGAATGTCATTCATTGGGGAAATGTTTACATGCATACATATATGCATATATGGTTCAAGGGGATTAGGGGCTTCAGTTAGCTTATAATGAGCGGAGGTGGGATTACTTCATATTTTCTTTGTGGTGCGATTTGAAGTTTTGAAAACTTATGCATAAGTTTTTGGGAGTAAATTGCAATTTAAAACCCCACGCCCACCCCCCACTGTCCATTTCTACAAGATTGACACTTCCATTAGTTACAAAAATCGTGACTTGAATTATTAAGTATTCAATTGATGAATCAAATATCAAATGATCTGAAGAATTCTGATGAATAAAATTCAATCATTTAAATCAACTACTGTTCATGAGTCTACAATATGTGTATATGTGTATGTATAAATTAAAATTTGGAAATCAATAAGAATAAAAGAAAGTGGGGTCAATGATAATGCAACGATCATCAAACTATTTACTTTAATATTCACTTTAATATGGTTCTTAAGACCAAAAAATTAAAAAAAAAAAAGGCGTCAAGTGACTTCATTCACTATAAGGTGTGATCGCCCTCATGAATATATCTTTAGTATTAATACAGGAGGTATCTTAAAATTAAAATATATATATATATATAAGGGATGATTCTTTCCTTTGAAAAACTACGAGGGAGTAATATATATATATATATATATATTTCCTGATTACTTCTCATATTGTTTCACAACTGGCTTAAATATGACATGTATTAACAAATGATAATACATTTTGAAAGTTTAAAAAATATTAGAACCTCCCAAAATAATATTTGCCCTTGACTTTAACTTTACTGCAAATTATGCACGTTGCTCCCGTGTGTATAAAATATTGTTAGCATAATATTATTTTAAGTATATTTAATTTCTTTAAAGTAAATGAAATATAAAAATATGAAAATGAAAAAAAAATGATTATTAAAAAATATTACTGAAAAAGGGTACTGTAGGAATAGCTGCAGTCATAAATTATGAAGTAATGGTTACTATTAGGTATGCAAATGAGTCAAGCTTTGATCATTTTTAAGCTCGAGCTCGAGCTCAAATCAAATGAACCAAATAATTGATGAATTACACTACAAAATTATTGAGTTTTTGCAACAAAAAAATTAACACCTATGGTGGAAGCAGTAGTAGTCAATAATTCAAAATTAATGGCCATGGTGG
The DNA here is from genome assembly GCA_014898755.1 of Handroanthus guayacan. Classification (NCBI taxonomy): domain Eukaryota; kingdom Viridiplantae; phylum Streptophyta; class Magnoliopsida; order Lamiales; family Bignoniaceae; genus Handroanthus; species Handroanthus guayacan. Next base: position 663,902 of record JACFYI010003498.1, on the reverse strand, counting down.
ATGTGATAGTCAATGATTCAAAAAATTGTGGTGAAAATATTATTTATCATAGTTATCTGGAGGTAAATAACATCAACAACAGATTATTGTCATAGTGAAATCATTGAAAATGACTTTCCACCACAACTTTTTCCCATTAACTTCAGTTTTTAACCGTGATAATTGCTCAAATTTTTTATAGTGTTATTTGTATATATTTTATTTTATATTGTCACGTTAAAGAAAATTTGAAAATTTAACTTTAGAAGTGTTGAATAAGTTTCTTAGTATTATCAAGCAACTCGTGTAATTTTAAAAAATGGTGATTTGCTAGTACTTATATCTGAAATACGAAAATTATATATGAAATACGAAAATTATTTTCACAAAAATCTTGAACTTCATATTTTGGTCAGTGTTGGGTTGGCTTTAATTTTGTGGGGGATTACTCTTTCCGCTTGCAAGAAAGTTGTCTTCAAAAGCAAACATATAATCTTCATTGTTTTTATTGGCCTCTGCTTTTGTCGAGCTTTACTTAGGATATTGGGTTTTGAGCATTTAAAAAAAAAAACATTCATTTATTTTAAGCATACGTACAGATGTTATATATATTATTTAATCTTTTTATGACTTAACCCTAACTTTGATCTTTTAGTTATTATTTACGAATAGTTCTCTCGGTAACCTTATGGTTTGAGTAGTTACTATTATACTTGTTACTGTTTATATAGTTCAGCTAATGTATAATTATAATTACACTTTTTAAATATATGCATATATTGCAGTTACACTTTCTAAATTAACGTATGTATATGTTATAATTACATCCCCGACCCCGGGGGCTAACTTGTAATGTTTAAAATTTTTAAGAGATGTAAAGGTAATTATCTAAATCTCAAGGGATGTTTTGATAGTTATGCCGAACTTCACGAGGGCTAAGGTAATTATTCCTATTGTTTAAGATAACACATTATGAAAACTACAAACAATTTTTTAAATCTTAATCTTTTTTGTAAATGCAGGGATTATGGTTTTGGTCTTCCAGTAATGTTTTGTTAGAATCTTTGACCAAATAATGCCATTAATATTTCTCAGGCCTGGTTGCTTGGCCCCTAACTTTGTTGATCAATTTGAGATTTACAATTAAAATTATTCAAAACTTGTTTGGATATGTCTCTTGTCTTGAAGGGCACATGTCTCTTGTCGTGGAGTGCTTTTCACTATTAAAAAATTAGGCATCCGCTATAAAAAATTCTCTAGGATATTAATTTTGTAGCTAAGGCTACAAATTAGTTATAAATTATTCATAGTATTCATAGCAGATGTTAACTTTTATTATTAGCTACAATCAATTTCGAAGCTAAAATTAACTACAAGAGTATCAGCTACGGATTTGGCTACGAATTAATCATAGCGGAATCTGTAGCAGATACTTTTGTAACTAAGTTTAGTTATGAAATTGACTATAATTAATAGTAAAAATTAATATTTGTTATGGATAGCTTGTATATCTGTAGTCCTAACTATGAAATTAATTTTGTAGCAATATTTTTTCGTTGCGGATGCCCATATTTTTTTTTGTAGAGTTTTAAAATAAAGACTCCTAAAACTTCAAAAAACTAAGAAGTCTTTTCTAATCAAAATTTGAAGAAAAATAACTTTTTTTTTTTTGGAATAATTAGAAACATTATCATCCAAACATTTCCATATAGTTTTCATAAATCAAAAAGTTCTATTCAAAATTTAATTACATAATTTGATTTAGAGTCAAATTTTTGTAATCACCATCCAATTAGGATTTGAAAATTTTAAATTTTAGAATGTAGAGATGGATACAAAAAGTTAAAAACTTATGGAAGATGAATATAATTAATAAAGTATCTTTTTCCTTGTCAAGTGAACTTGACCAGAAATACATACTTAGTGCACATTAGGAAATAAAAATATTGAGTTACACTTATAGTTTAGAGCTAAAATTAATATTATCAAAAGTTAAGTGGGCTTGTTGGATAGCTTTGTAAAAGGCATCACCCTAACAATATGTCCCAATTATAAAAATTATAAGCTAAATATAATTTAATTGCAAATGGGGTGTACCATATGACATAAGATTGGACTCTTTATGGTCAAAAGGTACAAAGATTCTTTTAGGCTTTAGCCATTTTAGGAGAAAGTGATCATATTTTTATATGTCATTCAATGAGACAGAAATAGAAGTGCAAAATCAACTTGGAGCATTAAAAATTATGATCATAATCATGGATGTTGGAACAGCATTCCCATTATCTTTTTCTTAATTGACCCTAAACCAAGATATAATTTAATAACATTGGCATCCTTACAATTGTATATATTCCATGATGTTATGATTTTTGTTTGTTTGTTCCTTTCTACAAGTCAATTTGATTTGCATTAAGAAGTGGGAATGGACAAATATATATATTTTATATGCTTATATTTATTTAATCTTCTTCCTCTTTTAATCTAACTTTCTACATAAGTGTGCCACGAAAAAGGTTTTGTTGAAAACATCTAGCTTTATTAACACTTATTATTTTGTTGAGTATATAATATATATATATATATATTTGTAATAATGCTATCTATATTGTCAAGTCATGAGAATGCTAATCTTCTTTTAGTATGTTTACATTCGTTCGCGATCTTTTATTGCAAAATGATATTCCATCTTCTATTTCATATTTTAAAATACACATGCCAAGTTTATCAAATCTTTCCTTGTCAAGTTACAGGGTTGCCCATTCATACACTTGGCAATCATCTGCATAATAGAATAGGAGATGAAATACAAATTGAAATAGAAGATTCAAAATAGTTTTCATTTGATCTTTTAAAGATACTCATTGTCAATATATATTATTAAAAAAATCAACCACAATGGTATGTCATCATTTGATCTTCCTAAAATATGTATTATCATATAATATTTTAAGCTGCTCTTATCATTCTCCTTATTTACTCATAATTGCAACTTATATGACTACAACTTCATGATTCATTGCATTACTACTAATACTACAATGATATATTCATTACCTCTGTGTATAGAATTCTAGTATTATTAAAAACAACGATTACTTCACCCAAAGAAAAAAAAAATACTTTTTTCTTAATCTTTTTGCTCCATGTCTTTGTTATTCTTGCATCGGCTATTCCTTGAGATTGTTCTTAAGACATTATTTTTTCTTTTGTAAAAGTTCAAAATTACTCAAAAGAAAGATACTTAAGAATTTTTATAATTATAATCACTGTTTAGATATCATCAAACCTGAATAGAACAGACAAATATATATTTCCTAAGAAATAACAAAACAATGTTATAATGTCGGAATTTACAAGCTAGTATTAACATAGCATATTTTTTTTTCATTTGGGGTAAAACACCTAACACTAATTATTATTTCCCGCCCCACGCCGCCCCCCCAACCCCCAACTAGGCCTCCTTTTTCACCAAGTTGACACTGGCGAATATGATGTTGGAATCAAGTTTAGAAATCCATTGGATTAACTTCTTCCAAGATTATTCATAAAAAAAAAAAAAAAGAAAAGAAAGAAAGAAAGAAACAAAAAGAAAAAAAAAAGGGAAAAAAAAGGAAAAAAGAAAAGAAAAACCTTCTTCCAAGATTATTTTGGGTTAACGCCCAGTTTGGGCTGAGGACCTGGCCCGGAAGGTATATTCCGCCGTTGATTAATGGGCCTTGTTGCTTTCTAGAAACTCCAGCGGGCCTCCACAAAGCAAATGGAGCGTAATGGGTTGGGCTGAATTAGAATGACAAATGCCATTTGCTTTGATTCAAAATTTTATGGAGACCGCTGGAGCTATTATTGGGACATGCCGGCGTCTGGCCAAGTCTATTCCATCATTTTAGTTCTCTTTCGTCCGTAAAGATGGAAACGAGCCTGCGCACACTCTTCCGAAACAAAACAGGCTTCATCTTGTTTCTGTGCTGATTCTGCATTCCCACTTTTGCTGCAAACATTGGTGCAACTTAACTTTCATGGTTTACTTATGAATCCACTTAAAAAAAAAAAAAAAAAAAAGGAAAGGCTATTCAACAAAGGCTGCCACCGGATTTTATTTCAATTACGAGACGAATTTTAGTATCTTTAGTTAAGATATTTGATCGATTAAATTTGATTGTAAATACTTATAATTTAAGATTTTTGGGTCAAAATAGAACTCAGTAATTTGATTCAAGATACAAATCCAAGTTTTAATTATATTTTTATTAAAATAATAAAATATAATAGAAAATAGTTCATACAGCTGCCCCTATAGCTCAGTGGTAGAGCGTCAGTCTTGTAAACTGAAGGTCTGTAGTTCGATCCTGCATGGGGGCATTTTTTTCTTTTTGAAATAGAAAAAAAGAATATTACATCGAATTTGATATGTGACATGATAATTAAAATGTAAAAATTTATATTTTTGAATGCACTTTTATTTATTAGACTAAAGTTATATTCTTGTTGGTAATCATACTATTTAATATAACTTGCTCCAAAGTTTTATAAATTTCAGGTCAAATTTGATTATAAAATCCAATAATCGAACCATTAACAGACACACAATCAATTTTTGACGATTATTTCTCACATATGCCTTAAGGAAGATACGAAAATTTTCTCATATTAATCTTAATTGAGCCTTTCTCGGAGTGTCCCACAATCCGACTGCACCAAATGAGAAATTATTGGTTAGACTAGGTGTTCAAATTAATTACATCATGAATAAGCATTTTTTAATTAGCCAAACATCAAATTTATTTTATTTTCATATTAAACCCTGCAAATTTACATGACCAAAGTTCAGGGACGCCCAAAAATTGGTTAAGTCAGTGAGGCAATCAAAAGTTGCAGATTTTCTGATAAAAATCATTTCAATGATGACTAATTAACAATGTCCACTACGATAAAGCACATACCTATACTCAAAATTTTCACTTTTTCACAATTTAAATGATTTTTGAGTTGGCCCAACTCAAAAATCTTTTGTTTTAGTTTCTGGCGGCCTTTTAAGATTTTTGTTTTCTTTAGTTTAGAAAATAGAAGTACCATTTATATGTGTATATTGAAATTCTTTGGGTAGAAGCAAGCTTGCGAATTGATGGTGCCCAAATTTATAATCTCACCTTAAAGGTTCATCTGCTTGGAGGTATGGTCTCGTCGCCATTCGCGATGAGGGTTTTGTTATGAAAAGGTGTCTCGAAGGGTAAGAGAGAAAATAATTTTAAAACTATTTCAAGCCCTTGCACTTTTTTTATGTCAAACAAATTTGGGATCATAAAAAATGTTCCTTTCTAGACTGTGAAAGTGAAATCAAAATATATAAACAAAAAGCCAAAAAAGGAGGAAAAAAAAGAGGATATTGACGAAAAACTCGAAATGAAAGCACTACAACCCCATTTTCCTGATGTGATTGAGTTGTAAATTGTACTAGGGCAATCATGGATCCAAGATCCTCTCACGCTACTCAAAGTCATTTTGGATTCTCAATTTTATTTATTTTTCATTTCGTGTTTCATTATATGGATGTTTACTAAGTATATGATGTCTACAATTTCGTATCTTTATAATAAAAATTTAACACATTTCTTATGTATTTAATAAAAGAAATATGAAATGAAATATGATGCTAAGATAAAGGAATTCTAACCGACTTAACGTGGCATTTGAGCAACAAATGCTGCCTTAAGGCCCCCATCTTGACCCCTTTTCTTGTAGGGACTAATGCATGATGAGGTAACCAAATACAATAACAAGAAACACTAAAGCATAAACAAATGGACCAACTGAGATTCCCCCATGAAACATGCAGATATAGTGGCATTTTTGTTCATTCGCACTAAAAGCAAAAAAGCAACTAAAAAAGCATAAGCGCAAAGTCCAAATGTAATGTAACCAAGTGCATTTCCTACCAAGATGTCACTCCTTGCATGAGAACAATCAAAGGGATAAAATAATAATTTTATGTGGGCAATTTGCATAGTCCACTCGATCAAGATACTTTAAATTTAAAAACATATAAAGTTGTTAAGATTGTTGGGATTGCTGAAAAATGACCCTCCAATACTTAAATCGATTATTGAATCAATCAAGGCAAACCAAGAGAAAATAGTGAACAATATTGCATTGCATACTTGTATATGTTGTATCCTAGGACAATTTAGCCGTACAAATTGATTTAAGCCATTCGATTTCTTCTTAACGGACAACATGAATATCAAGTGGTACATACTGGGTTCACATCATAGTTCACAAATTTATTCAATTTTTCAATAACTTAATTTAGGGATACATTTTATACATTTCATAATGTATTACTGTTCCTAAAGGCATGTTATAGAATACATACACAGGTACTCACAGCCGACTCCATGGGCTAATCCTCAGCACGAAGTACATTAGTTAAGTTGAAAATTTAGATAGTTTTTAACTTTGTTAATGGCCGACACGTAATAGAGGATTAGTGGAAGATTAGCTGATACGGAATTTTGGAGAAAGTTGTCAACCAACATGACTTAGTGGATTTACTGATAAAACACCCAAGAAAAGCAATACTATCAAAAAGTAGCCAATATATATACTCTTTGTTCATTTCAAGCTAGTGGTAAGTGGTAACTAATTATTTCTTATTTCATGCAGCTTTCCACAATAAATAAATAAATAAAATAAAAGACCCTGGTTAGATTCTTCTTTGGATATGTAACTTAGTATTCTTTGAAATTTAACTTGATTATAAAGAGTTTGAAAAACTATATTTGATAATATGCTGTGCTGTTAGTTTGGCTGACGAAAAATGTAATGAAGCCAATATAACATCACAATTAGATCACTTAATAACTTAAGCATGATTAACTGAAGATTTATTTGTAACGCTTCAATTAATACCCATGCTTTATTATATTTTTTATTAGTTGAAGTACTAATGGCGCGGAGTGCAATTTTAATTTCTCAAAACATAGGATACTTTTATAGTTAGGACTTAGGCCAAACCTCAAGGGTGTTGAGGTAGTATCCTTTTTCTATCCTTTTTCTATCAATTAAATGTCTCTTCGTTTGTGTCTTTTCATTTCTTCGTGACTCTTAGGCATATCGAAGAGGGGACAAACAGTAAATGATGCTAATAAAGGAGACTTTGGGAGAGACTATGAGAGACATGACGGTTTCTTCCTCCAAAGAGAGGAAGGGACGCCACTATAGAGAAGAAAAGTGTACAAAGCGTGGAAAGGTGGCAAGAAGATGATTAAAAACAAAAGAAGAGTTGGTTGAATTTTGCCAACAAATCTTGACCAAAGATTTTGAGAAAACTGGGGCAAAGAGCCCAAGACATCAATATCAGCCCATGATTCCAGGATCAATAATACAGCCTGTGTGGCATATGATCACTAGGTAAAAAGTGAAAATTACATCTTTTAGCATCATGACCTAACTATAGAAACAAGTCTAATAGAACCCACAACTTTAATGGTGGAACTTTGTATGCATCAGATAAAGAACTTAAAAAGGACATAGTGGACAATGATGCAATAAGATACGCCGAATATCTGATCCCATCACCACCCTATTTAAAAGCCCTCCTTCCACGAACAAATTCCCCTTCAACTTTGAGATATCACAGTAAGCTATCAGTATTAAGAATTCTGATAGTGTAGAATGTTCTGGAATGATGCATTACGTGGATCTTGAAAAGCAGGGCAAAAATGGAGTGAGTAAAGCTACTATTGCTCTCTTCAAAATCAAGTAGTTTGCTTGGGTTTTGGTTAAGTCCCTAGCAAACCGGCAAGTCACAGAACGGCATGGACTCATGCTAGAGTCCTTCATTGGCTTATGTTGTTTTTTTGTTTGGTGTTTTTGTATTTGTTTATGTACTCTTTTGTATTGTATGGAATAAGGTAATTTGATCGTGCAGCATAATGTGTTGGTTTCTTGTTTCTTGAGTGATTGTGAAACAATGGGATTGAGTTCATTTGTGGCTTCATAATCGAACTCCTCTCGTCCACATATACGTGCAAACTCGAGCTTGTGTAGTTGTGTTTCTGCAAGCGTTTTTGCTATGTGTTTAATTACTTTCTCTGATTAGGTTGGATGAGTTATTTGATATAAATAGATGAAAGCTCGTGATTTAGACTGAAACTCGATAAGAGTTGTATTAGACATAAGATTACACATCCACCAATTTAGTGGGATCAGCCATCAAACCACCGAGATGCCTAACATTCCAAAAGGGATGGGGGAAATGGAAAAGAAACAGGGGAAAATGATGAAAGGCATTTTGGGTAATATAATTTCAATCACACTATCCAATCCTATCAAACACAATTATTAAATTAAAAAAAAAAAAAAAGAAAAAAAGAAGAAGAAGAAGAAGACTTTGTGTGACATGGTATTATTTGTTAAATCACATCCTACATATAAGGGATAATTACCTCAACACTCTGGCCATGAGGTTTTTGGCCTTATTATATGAACACCACTTGTTTGATAAATTACAAAAACACTTCTTGCCATTAAATTAACAGAATGTGTGCTTGTAATTTTTCTTTCTTAAATTTTTATGGGTTATTAGGATAACATAGCAAATGCTCTTTTCAATTTACGTCACCTAAATCAATAGTGAGGGGTATTATTATAATTTCCCAAATTACGGTAAATATTTCTGTAATTAAATCAAACATCATGATGTGTTACAGTAATTATACGTACATATTTAGGGGTAAAATTCACTTTAGTCCCTGAGATTTCAGTCCAATTGCAAAACAGTCCCTATATTTTTAATTTGCTTCAATTTCATCCTTCTTGTCAATCTCCGGCAACAACTTTTAGCAAGTTCAAGGATATTTCAGTAATTGCCCCTTTAACAATTAAATAAATAAAAAAACAATTAAAATCTTAGCCAACTACTTTTTTTGTTGATTAATCTCAGTTGTTGACTATTAAAAAAAAAAAAAAAAAAAAAAAACTTAGCCATTGATTTCAATAGAAGTAAAATTGATAGGCGGTGATTTTAATTTATATTTAGGGGTAGAAAAACCCTCCTTTCACTTTCACAACAACATAACAATAAAATTCTAGTAAAAACTCAAAGTAGATAAGTTAATCAATATTTAAGTTATATATGGTTAAGTTAGTCTATACTATTGTAGAGGTTGTGGGGGCTTGTCATTTCGTTTAAATATACGGGGGGTCTCTTTCAGAATTACTAGTGCGTATATACATATATATCTATACTATATATAAAGCAATTTTTATCTAAAAAAAAATTATATATAAAGCAAAAGAGTTAAAGATAGTTTTTTTTTTTTTGTCAGTTATGCTTAATGTACAAAAATAACCCTACTACAAAAATTAATGACAAAGTAATTATAGAAATTATAATTTTTTCTTTCCAACTTTAGTGTCTTCAAATTATCTTTTGATCATATTATTATGCATAATAAATTCAAGTAAAAAATATATAATTAAGAAAATTTTTCATTATTAAAAATAAATAAATATTTTTAATTTTGTCAAAAAGGAAAAAAAAATAAGGTAGACGCATCGAGTGTGCCATAGTTTCTAGTATATATAAAGTATGAAATCTTTAGGTAGTTATTTTGTTGTATTTTCAAATGAGTTGACAAAAACCCTATGTTGAAATAGATAATTACAAAGGAGTTTTCAAGATAATGTAAAATAGTTTTTTTTTTAATTAATTCTTTTAATAGTTAATTTTCTCTTTTATTTTTTCTTCAATTATAATTTTTTCTTTCCAACTTTAGTTTCTCTAATTGAAGTAAAAATATCCAAAAAATTTTAAAAAAATTGATAGTATTTAACATAAATAAATATTTTTAATTTCATTCAAT
>JACFYI010003498.1:618348-630880 GCA_014898755.1 Handroanthus guayacan | reverse complement strand
AATAAAAAAGTAGCCCATTCAACTCTTACCAACATAAATATTAAACTACTAACTTTTATTATATTTCAAATGTTTATAATATTACTAAGTGTAGATTATTAGCTTAAAATATTGATATGAGAAATGATATCTGTACTCTACTTTTAGTTTTAGCTCCACGTTTGATCACTTTATCCCTTTGTTATCACAATTACTACCCCTCATCCGGTTATGTTTGTTTTGAATTTTGACATTTGAAAATTTGTTCTCGTGCAAAAAATGAAATTTTTGTGGATTATATGGTTCGAGTATATAAAGTTTATCCTTAGCTTTGTATGCGACTATAAAGAAAAATAAAAAGAAAGAAGAATACAATGTATATAGGAGTATATTTTTTGTTGTCTTAGTATGTAGGGACATACTGATCCAATAACTGATGTTGAATAAATAAAGGGTTAAAGTGGTCAAATGTTTAATATTAAAATAAAAGTGGAGTGTAGATATAAAAGTTAAGAGAGCAAATAATAATGCCACGATTGAAATGTATTGAATTAATTAGTTCTCCAATGATATTTGTTAGGATTTGGAGTGAATTTGTTGAGATTTTGACAATCTCTTTTCTATATAAGGTCAAGGGCTGAGAAATATGTTTAAATTGTGTGCGAAGGACAAATCTCTGTAGAACACGTTTTAAAGTTGTGTGTACTTAACACGTGCAATTTGTTTCTACTGGCTGTCTTTCACAATCCCCACTTTGGTATGTTGTATTGGATATGTTATATTAATTAGTAGTCCCATTACATTGTAGAGACATATAAATTAGTCTTAATCAAGTGTTTAATAGCCCTCACTAATTTGTTATTAATAGATTAAAGACATAAAGACTCCTCATAAAGTGCATTTCATTTAAAAAATTACAATATTAAGGATATTATTAAATTTCATCGTTCCATACTAATTAATCTTAAGGGAATACAATATTAATAGTAGGAAAAATAATAGATGATGACCCTAATAATGGGCCAGCCTAATGCTTAATATGAGTATCAATTGAATTATAAGAGAATACAATAATCCACTCTTGTAACTCCGAGGCTACTTCTCGTCCGATGTAGAGTAGAAAATTCAGTCCTGAAGTGTAAGAAAATATTGGGAATGGGGATACAACAGATTATCAAATAGGCACAGAAATCAACAGGGCAGTGTTCTAAAATAATAATATATATATTTATCTACCAAAACACAAGATAAGAGAATGATAGCACTTATCTCACAATTCTGTATCGTAACAGAATTAACCCAAAACCTAATCGCAGATTGAAGACTGCTTGCCTTGAAGAAAATATCGCCCCTTTATTGGTGTAAAGGGCATAACAACTCTTCTCCCAGAATAAGACGACTCAGAAGCAATGTACTGCACTATACGTGGCTTCACCTCGAATAGCACTCAGTCGCCAAAGCTAATAGTCGAACAACTATCTAAAGGTAAGGATATAGGATGCTTTTGGTGTATTTTTTCCATTAGCTAACAATAGCCAACTATATATAAGGAAGTTTGGCTCCAACCTTTATTAATTTTCTGATGTGGGACAATTACATATATAGACATAAGGCTATCCCACTCACATGATTTTCCAATGTGGGACAACATGACATATATATATATATATATATATAAATGCAAGTCTTCCAAGCTTTGATAGCTTTTCCATGTGAGACAAAGCTTATTATACTTCAATGCATTAGTAATTCCAATGTGGGACGACTTATACTTGCCCACAACATACCACAAACATTTATGGATTTAACCAATAATTGGCATCAATCCATAGAACCATTAGACATCTTATTAAACATGTAATTTAAGTATCGATTCGTGCCAATTACAACAATCCCCCACCAATCCGCAATGTTTAGACTATTAGGATTTTAGTAATTTACTTTCAGTCATGGTACCTCTCGGTTTGAACCATAACCTAAGTTATCCAGCTTCTGCCATCACAGGGACAAATGGATCGACGCCTTGAATTTGGCCCTTGGGTGTGGTGGCATCCATTGGTAACAATAAATCACACGGCTGATCTTTAGGGTTGACATGCTATGGCCATGTGTCCCAATCATGTTCATGAATGTTTTCGAGGAATAACCCATTTTCTCTAGTTGCGGCCAAACAACTTCCATTCACTTAGTTAGGCGTTTCCAGGGATGCACTACTTACATCTCGTCAAAATTAACTTGAACCCATTCAGAGTTGGAACTCTTACTTTGCTTACAGTTATCAACACCTACCAGGTATACCAGGGGATAGACACGCAGATGCAAAGTGTCAATCATAATTAGATACTACCGATACACTCAATAACTTGTTCATACCATATTAAACCTTTCTCGTGGGATCTCCACTTGGCAGGTTGGGTTGCCACTGCAGATGTATCACTCATGGGTTTCTCAGTCCCATTCCCAGCCTAGATTTATGAACTAAGGACAACTCAAGTCCTTTAGTCAAAAGCTCGGCCACGTTGTCTTTGGTACCAACATAATCAACGGCCATGACCCTATCAGACACAAGCTCCTTTATAGACTTTAGTTTAACTTGGATGTGTCTCTTAGTCTTTTGGTTAAACTTTGGACTTCTGATTTTTGTAATTATGATTTGGCTATCACAACGCACGGCAATCGCCGAAAAAAGCTTGCTTACCATGGGTAATTGAACGATTAACCTATACAGCCTTTCAGCCTCAGTCCCAATTGTGTCCAAAGCACATAAGTCTGCCTCAAAGATTGAACGAGTTAACAAAGTCTGTTTTGCTGACTTTCAGGAGACTTCGCTCCCACCAAGGGTAAATACATACCTAGTACACCTATTAGTACCGGAGTTTTTGGCTATCCAGCTTGCATCATTATATTTCTCAAGAATTGTAAGGAATCTGCTATAATGCAGAGCAGGTGATGCCGTGCCCTTTAGATATCAAAGTACCTTGTCTAAAGCCTCCCAATGGGTTCTATTGGACAACTGTATACCTCGCCAACTTTGAGACAACAAATGAAATATTTGGTCTCCAGCCATTTGCAAGATATGCAAGCTTCCAATAATTTAAGAATATCTCAACTGAGACACAGGGATACCACTCTTGTTTTTTAAAAGTACCACAGAAAGATCATATGAAGTTTTAGCGATTCTACTTTCTTTATAGCAAAATTTTTCAATCATCTTTTCAACATAATGAGATTGAGAAATAACTATACCTTCAGTTGATCGAACCAACTTGAGTCCAAGAATCACATTAGCCTCTCCCATATCTTTCATTTCAAATTTACTTTTCAAGAATGATTTTGTCTCATTTATTATCTCATTATTCGATCCTATTAACAGAATGTCATCTATATATAGGCATAGCATGATACAATTATCATCTTTAACCTTACAGCAGACGCACTTATCATTATCATTAATAATGAAGCCAAATGATATAACAGTTTTGTCAAACTTCTCATGCCATTGTTTAGGCGCTTGTTTCAATTCGTAAAGAGATTTAACAAGCTTGCAGACTTTTCACTCATTTCCAGAAGCTACAAATCCCTCAGGCTAATCCATATAGATTTTCTTCTCAAGATCACCATACAGAAAGTCTGTATTCACATCCATCTGGTCAATCGAGAAATCATATATAGAAGCCAATGCTATAAGCATCCGGATTGCAGTCAAACGAGCCACAAAGGAATTAGTATCAAAGAAATCTATCTCCTCTTTCTGCCTAAAACCTTTGGCAACCAATTTGGCCTTAAACTTATCAATGGTTCCATTAGACTTAAGTCTCTTCCTGAAGATCCATTTACATCCGATTGTAGTACACCCCAGAGAGAGATCGACCAGTTTCCATGTCCCATTAGAGACAAGGGAGTCCACCTTGCTTTTGATAGTTGCCTTTCAATGCTTTACTTCTGATGAAGCCATAGCATCTTCGAAGGTTACAGAATCATCCTCGATATTATAAGTGATAAAGTCACTTCCAAAATCTTTGATGACTTTAGCTCTCTTACTCCGTCTGGGTTCATCTAATTTTTTAGATGTAGAATTAAAACTACTTGGATTAAGCCCAATCTTTGTCATCGAATACAGCTTGCCATATTCTGAATAGAGTCCCTCTGAAACACAAAGAAGGCACTCCGTTTGAATTCTGAAAAAGCAGAAAACCAAGCCTGAGATATTTTCATGTGCGAGGCTGTTTTGCAAAAGTGCTAGTCTTAGAATACAAAAGGAAAAAGTTGGGGCATAAAACTGTTGATGCAGCCTTTTTAGGCTATGTGAAAACAAGCTATGCGTTTAGATTTCTGGTAATTAAATCAGAAATTTTTGGCATAGATGTTAATACAATAGTAAAATTCTGTGATGCTACATTATTTGAGGACGTGTTTCCCATGAAGACGAAAGTACCTCAAGAAGTTTCTTTAAATTCAGCCTTAACATCCATGTTTTTTCCGTTCAGCTATTCCATTAGACGAGAAAGAGTATGGAGGAGTCTCTTCATGAACTATCCCAAAGTTTTGGCAATATTCATTGAAGATATTAGACTCGATTTTTCTACCTTTATCTGACCTTAACCGTTTAAGTTTTTTACCAGTTTGTGTTTCAGCTTCATTCTTAACCATGATAAACTTTTCCAGTGCTTCATCTTTATGTTTCATTAGATAAACATTACAGTATTTATTGCAATTATCTATAAAGGTGATAAATTATCTTTTATTATCTTTTGTTAAGATTTCATTGAACTCAAAAATGTCAATGTGAACTAAATCAAGCATTTCAGAATGTCTTTCAATCAAATGATATGGTTATCTTACTTGTTTAGTTTCAACACACCCTTGACACTTATTGCTGCGTTCAATCTCATGTTTGGGGATTAGATTCAAATTCATCATCCATTTCACAAAACCAAAGTTCAGATGCCCTAAACGGCTATGCCATACATTAGATGATACAACAACATTCGCAGACATAGGATCAGAATATTCAACATTATTACCAAAAGAAGAACCAACATAATCGACTCTTATTTTAAACAAGCCATCAGATAAATATCCCTTGTCAATAAATACACCATAGTATTGAATGACAACTCTGTTGAACTTAAACGAAAGCTCACAATCCTCCTTAATTAATATAGAACCGCTAACTGTATTTCTCCATATTGTTGGAACGTGGTGCACCTTTTGCAAAGATAGTATGTGCTCCGAAGAAAACTTCAGGTCCACGTGTCCTATCCCAAGCACTTGGGCAGTACTGGAATTCTCTATCATTACATATTTTCCATTGATTCAGTTGTAAGACACAAAAAATGACTTATCAGCACAAACGTGCACATTTGCTCCAGTATCTATTAACCAATCAAGCGGTCCATATACAATTAGAATTTCGGGTTTCATTGTAATATACTTGTCAACTGTTGTTTCCAAAATACTAGCATTGCTAGGTTCTCCCATAACCATGTTGATATTAGCCATTTCAGTGGACGTGGGTTTGTTCTTAGCTCTCTTGGAGGGACACTCCCTAGCTCATGACCCATCTGTCCATAATTTCAACATGACTTATCTACTTTCGATCTCTTATTAGCCTTGGACTTATTTTTATTGATGGCTTTATAGTCAGGGGTTACATGGTTCGTCTTAGGGTTTTTCTTCTTCCCTATTATCAAATTTGCATGTGGTTGATACTCAATCGGAACACTATGAGTTTGATTTTGGTGTTCTTCTTCGATACCTATGGCAACCATAAGATCGTCCAGAGTTATCATCTATTTTTTATACTTGAGTGCCATTTCAAAATTTTTCTAAGATTTGAGAAATTTATCCACAATGGATATGACAAGAAACTTTTCTGGAAGTTTCATCCCAACATTAGAGAGAGAATGCTCTAGATTGATCAGCTGATGTGTCTGTTCAGTGATAGACCTGCCTTCAACCATCTGATACTTTAAGAACTTGAAAACAGAATACTTCTCGAACCCTTGCTTTTTAGTATTATATTTTCTGTCCAACTCATCCCATAGTGACTTTGCAGTGTAAGAATCGAAACAATATACATTAAAAAGTACATTTGACAAAGCGGATAGGATAACTCCTTGAACAATTTGATCTCGTTCCGACCACATAGCAATCTCAGCTATTTTAGGATCAGTATCAGTCGGTTCTGGTTTAATCTCTTAAATTACCGAAAAAAGACCTTACATAGTAAACTAAATTTTCATTCGCTGTTGCCAGCGTCTGAAAAATTGATCTGAAACTTTTTCTGCAAACTAGAAAGGTCAACTTTGACAGACAACATAGAGCCAGTACCATAGCCACGTGCAGAAATAGATGCCACATCAAATATATAATCACGTTTCAAAATACAAAACGTTTTCTTTAGGATTGTTGGGAACGGGGATATAACAGATTATCAAATAGGCATAGATAATCAAGAGGGCAGTGTTCTAAAACAATAATATATATATATATTTATCTACCAAAATACAAGGCAAGAGAATGATAACATTTATCTCACAGTTCTGTATCGTAACAGAACTGACCGAAAATCGAATTGCAGACTGAAAATTGCTTGCCTTGAAGAAAACGTTATCCCTCTATTGATGCAAAGGGTACAACAACTCTTCTCCCAAAATAAGATGGCTTAGAAGTAATGTACTGCACTATACGTGACTTTACCTCGAATAGCACTCAGTCGCCGGAACTAATAGTCCGACAATTATTTAAAGGTGGGGGTGTAGGACGCTTTTGGTGTATTTTTTCCATTAGCTAACCATAGCCAACTATTTATAAGGAAGTTTGGCTCCAACCTTTATTAATTTTCTGATGTGGGACAATTATATATATACACATAAGGCCATCCCACTTATATGATTTTCCAATGTGGGACAACATGACACACACACACACACACACACACACATATATATATATAAATGCAAGTCTTCCAAGCTTTGATAGCTTTTTCATGTGGGACAAAACTTATTATACTTCAATGCATTAGTAATTCCAATGTGGGACGACTTATACTTGCCCACAACACACCACAAATATCTATGGATTTAATTAATAATTGGCATCAATCCATAGAACCATTAAACATCTTTATTAAATATGTAATTTAAGCATCGATTGTTAATTACAATAGAAAAAGCCAACTATAAGTGCCAAAAGAAAAGTTGGGACTTGAGACAATGACATGGTAAATGGAAGAACAATGGATTTCTCCGTAATATTCCATCATCCAATTACTCATTTCGAGGTTTGTTTTAAACTTTATCTTTTCTCCAAGAAGGAGGAAAAAAAGAAAAGAAAAGAAAAGAAAAAATTCTTGGTTAACTGTTGGGGAGTGTAATGTTAATGCTCATGTCATATGACAATTATATATATATTGTACCTTTAAATAAGGTGACTAGAGTAGGAATACAAATGAGTCGAGCCAAATTAAGCTCGAGCTTTACCTCGAGTCAGTCTCGAGCAGTTTGTGTGTAGGCTCGTAGCTCACGAGCCTAAATTTTTTAATATTTTTTTATAATATTAATTTGCATATTGCTAATATTGATTTATATATTAATATATTTGTCTAATAAGATATTATATAATAATTATTTATATATTTTAAGTAAAAAAAAATAAAATGTGTAAAATAATTTATTGAATTCAAACATATTCAAGCTTGATTTCGTGCTAGAATTTATGCTATTATTTAAAAATTTGAGCCTAATTGAGCTGAGCCAAGCTCAAATTATGTTTTAGTACACATGTTTCGGTCTTGAGCTAACTTTTTTTCCAAATTTGGCTCGACTCGACTCTATTGCACCTTTAATCGTCATGGCACCTTTAATCGTCATGGCACCTTTAATTTGTTGTTATCATGAAGTAATTATTTACTATTTAACATAAGATAAACTCAAGGAAATACAAAAAATAAAAACATGATATTCATGTTTTTTAACTCGCTTGAAGCCCACTTTCTTGAACAAAGACAATTGAATATTAATCTACTATGAATTTCAGCTATTATTAATAAATTGAAATTTATTTACTGTTAAAAGTCTTCCGAAATTCTTAATTCTAATTTCTTTTTCAAATTGAATCATCATGACCAATATTCTAAGGATTTAGAACAACTTGTTTTTAGCACATTAACCTCAAGAACAATTTAGAAACATTTTTTATAACCTCAAAAATAATTTAAAAGTATTTTTCCTTAACTTAAGTTAAGAAAGCACTTTGTATTTTTCAGGCAAAATATGTAAGTCGAGAACTATTTTATAGATTTCTGAAGTGCCTTAGCGAATAATATTCATGTCATTTCTCTTTTTGCTCTAAAAAATCCAAATTATTTTTGGGATAATTATCTCAATACCTCTTGAGGTTTGACATAAATTACCAATACATTTTCTAAGGGCTAAGGTTTGGATAATCACCATTACACCCCCTTACTGCAAGTTCAGCGTGATGCATGATTACAAGTATACTCCCGAGCTTATGCATATTTACAATTGCGCCTCTCATTTTGGAAACTTACTTGTAATATTTCAATATTTTCAAGGGGTGTAATTTTGAATCCTCTATTCCAATTTATGTTCCATTTTTTTATTCTTTTACACGGATACTTGCCAAGTGCATGACATCTACTGCCTATGTTTTTATTAGAAAAGATTCAGTACACTTGGCATTTATCTAAGATATGAAATGAGAGAGAATGCCATCTTGGAATAGATGATCCTAACCATGGTGAAATTATAATTATCGATCAGCTAAACTAACAAAAGGGAGTGCTATGATAATTTTCCAAATTTCAAGGAGTGTTTTGATAATTACGCTTAATCTCGGGGGTGTTGAGGTAAATGCCGCTGATTCTAAAGGCAAAATAACAAGCATCTTTTGACATGCAATTCTCTAGAATTGCAGCCAGGGCAAGTGCTCCCGAAACTTCAATAGAGAGAGTGAGGCATTTTAAAGTTATTTTTCAAAAATAATGTGTCGCATGTTGTAATTTTAATCAGCTTACAACTTAGGAGGGCTTTATCCAATCATGAGTTCGAGTTCCATAAAAGATAATTGCGAAGAAACATTATTTGTGGTAACAATCAACCAAACATCCTTTAAGGACAAAAATATACCCTCACTAGATAGGGATCTCAACCTTTAGGCAAGAAAGGGATCGCCTAGGACTGCAAAAAATCGGAGGCCTCATATATATATGGATATATGTAATAAGACTTATTCATTAAAAAAAGAAAAAACTATTTCATTAAAGACATTTTAAACTAAAAAACATAAGATTTTCTTTTTATATCTTAGGGTTGAAAAAATATAGAATAAAGCCTCTAAATATTGGAGGCTTATTAAATTTTAAAAATTTTAGAATATTTCATAAACAATGCAATAAAGTCTCTATTCATGGTTGAGTATTCATCTTACTCTATTTATAAGGTAACTTTCTTTTCATTTATCAAAAAAAAAAAAAACATAACTTTCCTTTCCATTCCTTCTTTTGGTAATTATAACAATTTATATTTTTTCCGAATTCCAATAAGGATGAATGACTATTCATCTTCATCTTCTAACTATTTATTTATTTGAGTTCTTAAAGCCTTTACTGTTATTTTTCTTATGAAATTTATCCAAGTACTGTAGATCTTACTTTTTGTTTTTTATTTTTATCTACATCAGACATTAGTTACGATGGTATTCTAAAATTCAAAATTGTGTTTCTAGCAAATATTCAAGTACGTCTACGTGTAGTATTTTGTAATGTCATTTGTCATATGTGAGAACTGAAAAAGAGAAGAACAAATAAATCAAATCTTTTGTTATATGCGTTTGCAATTCTTATAAAAAGACTAACAAACATTTTGGATTTTTGCTAAATAAGTTTAAAGTGAAGCCTTAATTTTCTATCTTATCTAGAGCCTCTAAATTGGTTCAGCAGCCGTGGGAATGGCAATGTAGAAGGTGCAGTAATTGAATTGCAAATTTATTACCACAGGTCCACAGGACCACTGATGTCTCTTTACATAAAAATTTCCCATGTGTCTATATGCCAGCTTACTCAACCCAACTGTCTAAAACTGTGGGGACTTAATTATGTTAGGATAAAATAAGGAGAGCCCCACAAAATTTTATGGAATAATATCTTATGAAATTAAATTGTGTATGGCTTATCCAAAAATTGATCTTTTTTTTTTTTTTTTTGGATATTTCTGTGTAATTTATTGTTGGCCCAAGATTTTTGAATAGTGAGTGTGTAGTACAAATTTACTGCCATTTTGAAATTTATAAGAGCCACTAGAAAATTAAAACACACCATACATGCTCTAGAGTAGGGGTTAGCATGGGACGGCACGGGTTGGAATTTCTTATATCTCGGCGTGCATCAATTTTTATTCAAGACAAAAAAAGTATTTCGGTCCCTGTCTTGATCCCATTCCGTCCCCAAAAATTCAGGACCGGGACATATATAATAATTATATTATTAATTGTAGTGTATATAATGATATTTATAATAATATATACTTTATCATATATAAATATATATAATATTTAAAATAATTGTATAATAATATATTATATATATTATTAATTGTAGTATGTATATCTTATTGTATATAAAATGATAAATTATATCATTAATCGGGGCAGGATGAGACAATCCCAATTTTCGATCGTCATCCCAGTCTCGTCCTGTATTCAACTTGGACAACAAAGTTTGTCCTGTTCTCGTCACAATGATCAACTGCGATGGGATTTTTCCCGACATTTTTGGTTCAAGTCGGGATAGGATGGTGGGGACAGATAGGACGGTGGGGATATCCCAATCCATGCTCACCCCTACGCTAGAGGATGTTTGGTTGAGTTTATTTAAAATATTTTATAAGCTATTATATCTTATAAGAATTTTTCTAAAATTTATCAGATGTTAAATCTTATATGTCAATGTTTGGATAAAATAAAATATTAAAACTAACAAGAAATATGGATAAATGACTCTAAATGTCTTCTAAGTTTCACATAAGAAATACTTTAGTTCCTATAGGACTATTCTCAACCTTATCATTCCCGAAGTTAAAAATTCGTTTCAATTTAGTCTCTCAGTAAAGTTTTCGGTGATATTTTGGCTAGAAAATATCACATGCATTTGCACGTGCCAATTTTTTTTAGCGCTATTTTTTCAATTTATATTTTAAGGGACTAGTTTGAAACAAATTTGTAACTTCAGGGAGCGCTATAGGAATTAAAATGTTTCTTACACAAAACTTAAGGCACCTTTAATGTCATTTGCTCATTTTAAATCACTAATAGTCATCGCATGCAGTTCCCACGTGTTTAATTACATTTTGAGTAACATTTAATCCAGTGAAGGTTCTCATTTAAAAACTCTTTATATGTGGGTTCTCATTAATTGAAAGTTTCATCCATTTTATCGAACTAAAGCTGCCAAAAGAATAATATTTAGTGAAGGTTCTCATTTAAAAACAACATATTTGCAACTATTAATTAGAACAAAAATTTGCAAAATAGACTATTACAAACTCATATTTAAAAAAGAAAAAAAACTGCAATGTCAATTTGTATCAATTGTTGTCTAACTTCAATTTTCAAAATTGAAATTGTAATAATAAAATTTGAAAGAATAGATGAAATATATTTTAGGTAAATCGAGTAGAAGCATTATTTATTTAAATTCTCGTATAATTATTCTCACCTTCTAATTTAACTTGTAACGAGCAAATAAATTACAAAACAATAATCACATTCACCAAATATAAACCAAAATAATTAAGACTGAAAGAGTTGCCATAAAGAATTTCACAAGTTATGGTATCACCTCAACCAACTTTTGTCATTCCTTCAAAATAATGTAATTGTTGAATTGGAAAGTCTTGTAAAGATGAGAGACTTTATACCATTTATATTGTCCATGTTTGACACTAAAATTTAGACTCCGCAACATATCAATAATTTCTGGACTATATTGCAGTGAGTTTAATTTTCAAGCTCGAGCTTAATTTGTATAGATGCAAAATTACACGTACAGACACATAATTGTTTATATTAAATTTTTTAAACTTTTTCTTTTCATTATTTGTTTCCAAGTTTTAATGTTTTATTAAAGAAGAGTTTAAAAATGTCATCTTTTAATTTTGTTTGCCGTTTGCAATATTAATGTCTTAAGAAGTGATTGTTGTATTTTTTAAAATAATTATTGAAATTCGTCAATACGAGTATATGATAATTTCCTCTTGAAGAGAAAGTATTCAAATCTATTTTCAACAAAAAATTTAAATTTCTTAACTATTACTTTTTGCACAATAAACACATGCATATACAAGTATGTAGGTCACTCATTGTATTGATATTTCTTATCACCAAAAAAAAAAAAAAGAAAAGAAAAGAAAAGAAAAGAAAAGAAGTATTGATATTTAATCTCCACCTCATTTTCCATTCTCATATGAAATCTCAAGCCTTCAAATAGCAATTACAAAGTGAGCGTGTGTGCGTGTGGTTCTTTTTTTTTTTT